>CM040920.1:4517500-5117500 GCA_023029165.1 Gobiocypris rarus | reverse complement strand
ATATATATAAAGGACCTCTCCATATACTGGCAATTATCCATATTGATCTAACACCCAAAATGAGGTTAATGTTTTCTAACAACAAAATCTGCATGTGTACCTGCATCAGTAGTTCAGACACTCTCTTTCTCTCGTCCTCCAGCTCACCCTGCAGTCGAGCAGTTCGCTCTGATGAACACCTCCTCTCCTCCTGCAGAGCCCGCCGGTCACTTTTCCTCTCCTCCAGAAGCTGCTCCCGAGCCTGAGCCGCTTCCCTGCTCTTCTCCTCATACCTCCCTCTCAGATCCTCAAGTTCTGTCTGGATCCGGCTAACTCGGGCCCGTTCGGCCTCCAGCTCACGCTGAGCCTCCTGCCCGGACTGGGCTGTGGGGCAAGAAGAAAGAATGAATGGTGATATGGAGTCATATAGGAGTGTCTTTAAAAAGTATTTACCATCTGAACTGGTTTCTTTGTGCTGATGTTGGAGAGCTTGATTTGATTCATTTAACTGCGTCTCTAACTCCTTGGTCCTGGCTAAGACACCCTGAACATAGGCTTCCCGCTGCTGGTCATACACAAGCCAGTGATGGTTCTTCTCTAGAGCCTGTACTCAAAAACAGAGAGAGGTGATGAACAGATGAGTCTAGCAGAAAGCAGCAGGAACCTCTTACTTGAACTCACATCTCGCAACTGCTCCTGCACCGCCGCCAGCTCACCAGATGGAACCTGACGGGAGACCAATGATACAAAGACGTCACAAAAATGCATCTCAAATTATAAAAAGATTTTAAACCTTTCACATAAATTATTTTACTGATATACTGTTCTTGGGTTTGAACCTACAATTTATAGGTTACTTGCCCAATCTTTAACCAATGACACATCGATATGGATCAGTGCATCCATTAAAGGTCCACTGTGTAATATTTATGAGGATCTAATGACAGATACATAACTATGTTTTCAGTGGAGAATAAAGACCTTACATTTTGAACTGTTATATTTTTATCAACTTAGAATGAGCCATTTCTATCTTCATACACCGTGGATCCCCTTACAGTGAAGACACTATTTTGCGCTGCCATGTTTCTACAGTAGCCCTAAACGGACAAACTGCTCTACAGTCTTACATCTTTGTCCTGTGTCAGCCACCATAGCTTCTCTATGTGCTTCGAAAATGAGGGGTGAGCGGTGAACAGATGCAATTTGTAACCTCACCTCTAGATGCCGCTAAAATTTACATACCGAACCTTTAAAAGGGGTCATTGGATGCAAAAATGAACTTTTATATGGTGTTTGCATCTTTGCAATGTGTGGACACAACCACCCAACAATAATACAAATTTATTCACTCCTTTTTTTAATCCTAAAAAAGCCTAACACTCAATAATCAAGCCGTTTTAATTTTCTGAGCAACATGGAGTCATATTGCTCATGCTCCGCCCACAACCACTGACGGACTGTCCCATATTAGCATATCTCCGCCCTCAGCCAGTAGTACACTGTCTGTCAAGGCAGCACTTCACGCCCCACGGATGAGAGGGGTGGGGTAAGCAGTAGCTCATTATCATTTAAAGAGACATGCATCGAAACGGGTTGCTGTGAACAGGGCTGTTTTTGAGGAGGTAAAAAGTGTGTTGTTTTACACAAACATTGAGGAATTTTAACCAAAGTATGTTTCAGACTTTACAGAATTATACCAACTTTTGGAAAATAGGCATCCGATGACCACATTAAATGACTAACAAACAATGATGTATTAATGCAATGTGTAAAATAAGATAAAAAGAGGTCAAATTGGCACTGAGCAGTTGCAATAAGCAACTTTTGATTTCTTATGATATTATATTAACTTTTGATGACATTTAAAGTAATTTTGTTTGTTGTTGTGGGTGTTCTAGTTGAGATAACTGCAAATGCGGTTTCATAGAGCCTGATTAAATGCTCTTGCATTTGAGAGTTGTTAAAAATGTAACATTGTGAAAAGACATGCATATGTGCCTATTTTCACAATCAGCTAATACCCATATATCGATCACAGGCCTCTGGATCTAATCAAAATCGTAATCGTAAACAGACACTTCACTATTCTGAAAAAAAAATAACGAGATACAAAACTGTAAATATTCAATTGACTTTTCTGAAATTCAAAACAAAATATTAATGCATTCGTAATTTCCATTTCTGAATGGAGCTGCTATATGGGCAGGTTTGTGCATTAAACTCAAAAATAGCCTATCATGTTGTTCCCCCGAACATGACCACTTCTCTGCCAAAGTTTTGAACACTTGGTCATGCGTTTATTTATTTATTTTTATTATTATTATTATTTTGAATAACACATATAGGCCTAAATAGAAATAATCAGAAACAAATGTACAGCTGAACTGCATTGTTTTTGATTCAGTGTATTTAAAGGAATCAAGTAACTCACTCATTAAGACAATGACATGCTGCCCCTGCTGTCTGTTTTAGTTTCATATTAAACGTATCACTTCATTGATTCCGTCATGCCATATATTTGGATTAACGTGACGTTCATACATTTAATAAAGTTGCCCCTGGACATGAGTTTAAGGAAGTAGGCTAAAGACTACCACCGCTTAATAGAACAAATTGTTTCTGTTGCTGTCAGCATTGTTTTTGGAAGTTACATTAAAATGCAATGATCTGGTATCAGCGTCAGTCGGCTGTACTTATTGTATTTCATCCACACCACAAGGTGTCACTGTGGCCTCAACGCTTCACCCTCGCCTACTCTGAGCTCGATTGCTATGTCTGAGGTAAACCCCGCCTCCTCATTACCCTACGCACGAATAAATGTTGGAATAAATAAATGCATAAATAAATAAATGAATAAATGCATAAATATATAAATAAATAAATGCATAAATAAATATAGAAATAAAAAAATGTAGAAAGGAATAAATGTGGAAATAAATAAATGTATAAATAAGTGTTTTTTACATTTCTTTGTATATTTATTTTAAATATTGGCAGCCCTGACATTCCATACTATCATCACTCCTTCAGCACTAGTTAGAAGACTTTCCTGAATAAGAAAATATTTTTTTGAGATGAAATGCTGCCATCTAGTGTATGAACCTCATCATGCACTCATTTGCCTGGATAAATGACAGGAAATGAAATACTTCTATGAACTACTATCATGATATAGAAAAACTGTCAATACATGACTCTGTGTGTCTGTGTGTGTGTGTTTGTGGTACGGTGCAAAAATCTTAGGCACGTTAGTATTAGCCAGTTATTTATATCTTTTGCTGAAGTGTGTTGGAAGGAAACGTCGGTCTACATTTCCAAACATTCCTTTTGCCATTAATTGTGATAATCCGTTGAGATTTTTGAGTCTGCCAACAGCCGGTATGCTCCAAATAACTGGCATAAAACATGTTTTTTGTGCGTTTGTGTGTGTAAATAATAACGTGCCTAAGACTTTTGCGTTCAAAAGTTTGGGATGGGTAAGCTTTTTAATGTTTTTAAAATAAGTCTCTTCTGCTCACAAAGGCAGCATTTCTTTGATTAAGAATACAAAACAAACCGTAATATTGTGAAATATCTTTACAATTTAAATAATTTTTATTTGATTATATATTTTAAAATGTAATTTATTCCTGTGATCAAAGCTGAATTTTTCATCATCATTACTCCAGTCTGCAGTGTCACATGATCCTTCAGAAATCATTCTTGGATTATGATACGCTGCTCAGTAATCATTTCTGAAACTGACACACACAATGACAAACACACTCTGACACACAAACATGGTTGTTTTTTGTGAAATGTGGGGATATTCCGTAGGCGTAATGCATTTTATACCGTACAAACTATATTTTCTATCCCCCTACACTGCCCCTGCCCCTAAACCTACCCATCACAGGAGACTGTGCAGTTTACTCTCTGTGAAAAAAAACTCATCCTGTGTGATTTATAAGCATTTTGAAAAGTGAGGACATGGGGAACGTCCTCATATTTCACCCTCTTTTGTAATACCTATGTCATACCCATGTCATTATACACATTTGTGTGTCCTGATATTTCACAAAAACATGCCCACACACATTGACACAACTTTTTAACAGTAGTGTATAATGTTACAAAAGCTTTCTGTTTCAGATAAATGCTGTTCTTTTGAAATTTCTATTCATCAAAGAATTATGAAAAAAAATATATATATATTTTCAACAATGATAATACTAATAAGAAATCTTTCTTGAACAGCAAATCATCATATTAGAATGATTTCTTAAGGATCATGTGACACTGCAGACTGGAGCAGGGTTGCCAGATTTTCACAACAAAACCCACCCAATTGCAACTCAAAACAAGCCCAATCAGGTTTATAGGGGTTCCCTGGTCAAAGAAAATGCATTCCGGGGCTTAAATATATGTTTTTTGGCAGGGTCCCTGCCTAATCGAGCATTTCCGGTGCTAAATATAACATAATTGGTGTCACTTCAAACCGCGGACATAAAAAACAGCCCGCGGCAACGGTGTTAAAGTAGCCTAATTCCACGGGAAAACCGCGGACTTGGCAACACTGGACTGGAGTAATGATGCTGCAAATTCAGCTTTGCCTCACAGGAATAAATTACATTTTTTTTAATTTTACAGAAAACGGTTATTTTGAATTGTAATAATATTTCACAATATTACAATTAAATAAATGCAGCCTTGGTGAGCAAAAGACTTATTTTAAAAACATTAAAAATATTTTGAACGGCAGTGTATATAGTATGTCAAAAATGCTTCTACTTTTTGTCATGACCATGGTTAAATAATAAATAAAATATTATTCTTATTTAAACACAGTCATGAAAGAAGTTAAAAATGAATCGATCAAATTTTTTTTATTTGAATCTAAAAAAAAATAATAAAATTATATTACACTTGTAAAATAAAATTAAAGAAAGCCCACATGCCAAACGAAGGGTCTATAGTCAACTCCCCTACCTTTTGTTTCTCAAGTGTGTCACACCTCTCAGAAACCGCACAATACTTGTTTTTCAGGTCTTCTGTCTCCTTTGAGAGAGCCTGAAACTGCTTCTCTCGCTGTTCGGCTTCCTGTTGCTTCTGCTCGAGCTGGCTCTGCAGTGAAGACACCACCTCCCCGTGAGCGGCGCGCAGCTGCTGTCTGAGGACACCGATCTCCTGCTCCTTCACCAGCAGCTGCTGCGAGTTCCTCTCCCTCAGCGTCTCCAGGGCCAGAATCCTCTGGGACACAAAGGAGTTTGAAAAATATGTTCACTACATGATGACATAGTAGAGGAAATCTAAAGAATATAACATCTCTCTACATATACACCAGTGTTGTAGGGTACTCAAAAACATTTTTTGAAGGTCTCAGTCAGACTTTAGGATTTTGTTTCAAGACCACAACTGCTGGGATATTACTAAATCGCCGATGCATTGTCGGATTTATATTTTAACATCATTAATGTGTTTGGATGTAAAACATACTGCTTCAGATGCAATCAATAACTTATTTCTTATTTGATTTATTTATTGTCTCAGTTCAGAAATTAATGAGGGATTGTATCAGAAATGCCATCAAAATCAATACATATTCTCACAAAAATCAATATATTTTTGCAACAAAACAAAAAAAGCACTTGTATGAGATCTGGATTTTTATATTTTTTCATATTTTACAACGTGATATAATTAAGCAATCTCACAAGAGCACGAAAACTGGTTTCACACATTTGAGCATGACTACAAACATTATATTACTTTTATAAAACAACATTATTCTCATCATTATTTATGCATTTGCAATTTACCAATTCAGATGCATTTTCTGTACTCTGTAGTGCAAAGATGAACTTTGTTGTTAATGATTTCATTTGATTGGTAACAGCTCTATAAGTGTCGTATTCTAATTATTATCATTGATAAAATAAAATAAAAATTCTCAGGTGGTAATCAGGTGGATCTCTAAGAATTTAAGGAGTGCTGGTCTGGTCTTGGATTAAGTTAAGTGGCCTTGACTACAACACTACTATTCACATCTCTATAAATATGTATACACATTTATAAAATGACAGACAACAATCTAAAGCAGACATGAACTCACCTCCAGAAGTTTGGCTCTGTCAGAGTCTGAATGTGTGTGTTGGTGTCTTCCGGCTCTCTTCATGTCCTCCAGACTTTTCTTCAGCTGCTGATTCTCTCGCTTCAGTTTCTCCATCTCCATCTCCACTGACTTCGAGCTGCTGCTTTTAAAGCCCAGTTTATTCACCAGACTCTCCTTTGCCCCCTTCGCTGCCATGTCTGGAGTGCTGATGTCTGGACAGAAAAGAGCTTGTTCATATGTGTAAAACGAACCATAACCCATTGAAAATGAACAGGACCCGTAGACCTCCAAAGTAAAAGCAGTTACGTTAACTTGCATCGAATAGTAAATAGCGAAAGTTCTGCTTGCTTTAAAAGGGTTATAAAAAATAACCAGAATAAGACAAATAAGTATTTACTTACGCACAAGAATGAGCGTTTAGGTGTAGCAGTATATCAACATCAATCTGTGTGGAAACGGCTCTGTTTTAACTTACTTCCGTAATATTGAAAACAAGTTTAAATAGTGCGCGTCCTGCGTCATATCCGGAACGCCGTCGTCGTGTGAAGACAGATGGCGCACTGATTCTGTAACGAATGTGAACAAATATCATGCAGTTTTATCTGCAGTCCACCTGTTTAATGTCTGTAAAATGCAGTATTGCAATACAAATACATCTGTAATGAAATCCGTAGTGTATACAAACATTTAAAATAACCATATGCAACTAAATAAGGCACAAAATGTTAACAACAACAATACATTTCCATTTAATTTACACTAACGTTAAAGTTTGGGATCAGCTTTTTAACGAAAAAAGCTTGCTCTTGCTCACCAAGGTTGCAGTTATTTGATCATAATAGAGTAAAACTAGTAATATTGTGAGAGATAATTACAATTAAAAAGAACTATTTTCTCATGTAAAATATTTTTAAATATAATTTAAATTCCTGTGATGGCAAAGCTGAATCTTCAGCATCCTTTACAGAAATTATTCTAATATTTGTTTTGCTGCTCAAGAAACATTTCTGAACAGCTTATAATCAATGTTGAAAAAAGCTGCTATTTTTGTTAAAAGTGATTTTTCCAGGATTCTTCGAAGAATAGAAAGTTCAAAAGAACAGCATTTATTAGAAATCTGCAGTATAGATTTGCGGTCATTTTTTATCAATTTAAAGGCACAGTATGTAAGTTTCGAATCAATTATTCAAAACAAAGGCATAGCTTTATGACAGTGAATGAGCGTGGAATCATGGGAGTTGTACTGTGTCTTGACTCTTCACCTTCACAGCCGCGATGGAAAGGAATCCGACGGACTCGGGCAGAAATCATGAATGATCAAATGTATTAAAGTTTTATTAACGCTACAGTGATAGAAAGCAGCACGTGCCTTGAGCCCTTGGGAGCAAATGCTAATGAGAGAGACCTGCGTGAAACACAGTCTCAGAGCTTTTATTCTGCTGAAGCTGCAGTCGTTGTGTATGTGTGGTAATGCTGAGCTGGTAATGCAGTACTAAATACATTTGAGTGTGTTGAAAGTTATGCTATAATGTTACTTTGTGCGTTTGCTCGGTGGCTGGTATGAGAGACGTGTTGCCCTTTGCAGTAATCTGGATCGATATTAGAATATCATATTAATAAAAACAAGATGACTGTTGCTAAATCATGCAATTAATTTGAAATATATTGTATTATGGAAAAAAGCACTCTCTGATTATGCTATGTTAGCCACTTGACATGTATATCCAGTTTCTCGCCTGTCTAATAAAATACATATTATATTAAAACGTCTTTGGTCCCTTACGGAAAGAAAATATATTTCCCTGTTTATGAATGATGAATATATTAAATTATATAACAGTATATTTCGAATACATTGTGTTGCTATATTAAAATATATAAAAAATACATAAGGAATTGCCACTTTTCATATATTGAAAAATGTGACAATTATATATTTACTAATATATCATAATGTATGTAATTTTATATTCAGTAATACACTTCATAATATATAAAAGCATATAATAAATATGTTTAAACACACATAACGTTATATAGAGAAATATATAATGTAACATGTCTCTATATTCTATATTATAAATGTTTCATATTTTCAAGGCAATTGACAATAGCACAAGCACAGCAGCATGCACTGAAGTATTGAGCGAAGAGACTATCACTGTGCTGAAGAGAGTACAGTCGTTACTTTTTAATTAAAGTAATTATACAGTCTTAATAGTGTTCGGCCAATCGTCAACCTCCGCACAGACTGTACTCTTCAGCAGATCTCAGTATGATGTCATTGATGGGCACGGTCTGTGTCCTGGTTAAAACGGCTTAATTCTCTGGATTTAAACGTTCTTGGAAACATTTGGGATAAAGTACAAGTCAACAAAATATATAACAGTGTTCTAGTGTTTTTTTTATATTTTAATCTGAAAATCTTACATATTGTACCTTTAATGCTTTTGATTAGTCAAATGTACTAAATGAGGAGTTGAAATAGCTCTCATCATCTCTGATTGATACGCCTGGTCAGTGTCAGATGTCTGTTTAAATCTAATGATGTTGGCTAATGAGGACAGTGTGAAAGTTTGTTTCTTTACTGTTGGTTGGTTCTGGCAAGGTCAGTGCTGCTGCTGTGCGGGGGATGATGTTTGGGTTTCTGCACTCAACTGCAATAATCTGCACTAATGACAGCAGGCTGATGCAGCTGTTTATCACTCTCTAAAGCACACACACACACACACACACACACGGGCCTCATATTGCTCTGGGTATTCCGTTGTGGGTTTGTTTGAGATTTGGGTGTTGAAAGACATTATCAGGAATCCTCACACTCTTGCATCAGTGTCCAGTTGTGAATATAGCCCCCTCACGGTTGCTTAGCAATGCATCCATCTTCAAAATCCAGCTATTCCAGGATTCTGCAAGAAAGAAAGCTTGAAGCTTGAAGAAAGCTTTTTTTCCCTTATGAGTTTGTCGGGATTTCCACTTTAATAAATACTGAATGACAGAGTCCACACACGGAGCGTTTAGCACGAATGCAGCTGTGATCTTGACATCTTAGTGGATGAAATGAAACTGCAGTTCACACACTGATCTCATTCCTGCGCTCACTAATCCTCGAGTTCAGTGTGAACATCATTCACTCAGCCTTAGATATCTGTAATTGTCGCATACGGCAGATTTAAAGGCTAGAATGCGGTTCCTCATTAAATATCTATTCCCTTCTGGCTGCCTACTACTCCTCCTCCCTCGAGACTTTCTCATTCCACCCCTTCAGTGTTCACTTCACTGGATAATGGCAGCCATCTTTTATTTCTCTCACTCACTCTCTCACTCTGACCTTCTGTTCTATCTATCTATCTATCTATCTATCGTTTTGTATGCATATCTATCATTGTGTATATCTATCTATCTATCTATCTATTATTTTGTCTATCTATCATCTATCTTTTTGGATGCATATCTATCTATCTATCTATCTATCTATCTATCTATCTATCTATCTATCTATCTATCTATCTATCTATCTATCTATCTATCTATCTATCTATCTATCTATCTATCTATCTATCTATCTATCTATCTATCTATCTATCATATTTGTAGTTTGTTCCTTGTGGATTGCAAACATAGTATTTCATAGTAAATGTTTTGAGAAATGAGTAAATAAAAGTGTCCTTTCCCATCTCTGTGACCATGTAACGGCACACAAGCAAATCGACAGACCTAAATATAACTCCATTTTTACACTGTTTTCTCCATGCTGTCTTCAACATGTTCAGTCTAATTCTCGTATCTCACACACCTGAAGAGAGGCAGATGGTCTCCCTGGCAACAGAAGATTCAAACTCACTCAGTCCCACTAACAAGAACAAATCCAGTAGTCAGGTCACCGTGAAAATTCACATCTGTTTCACATCTTTTTAATGCTTTATTCCCTACAGGATACATAGTGGGAAATAGTGCTGCTTACAAGACTATCAAAATATTTGAGAAAGAAGGGGTGCATGCAAAAAAAGAGCACAATTTTTGTAAAAGCTAAATATTTCAGATCTTTCTATCAGGGCAGACTGAAACAAGAATGTAATTCCATGTGCCAAAAGGGTATTAGGAAAAATAAAAGGCTGTATTAAAATATATATTAAAAAAAAGATATAAAGAAATACATGGATTTAACCTACAGGACCTACCATAAATATAATTATTCACACATCACAAATTCTATAGTATAGCATATGCAATACCAATGAATCTAAACAGAAGTGAAATGCACAAGCTACATCCATTCACAACCAGAGATGACATTGACCGCCATTGTTAAAAACCCAACGTCCCGCATGTCAAAATCTCATTATCTTACATTCCTTATAATATACAACTCAAAACCTACAGTAATCGCTTACTGATCAGTATTACCAGCCAAATGTCCCAGTTGGATCTACAGGAAAGTTCTTTAACACAACGTCTAGTTAATACAATATTGCAAGATTCGGTTGTGATTTGCTACATTTAGCTACAGATATTTCATATTACACAGTGTTTGTAAATAACCCAACAACACAGTCCAATACAAAGGTTTGCAGCACACATGTGTTTTCATAAAGATTATTACTTCCAGAAACACTTTTACCATGTGATGGAAATCTGTCTTGCCCGTGAGTGCTTGCATATTGCTTCATCAAAAGGGGTGAGGATGTTGCGAATTATCATTTCGGTTTTTCCAAAACATTAGCTACATTTGGTCTATGCATGACTAAACACCAGTCATGTTCAAGAACAGTCAACGTTTCTAGGTGGAATGACAAAAAACGGGAGAAGAAAAAAAGGTTGGATTGTCATTTGATAATGTGAAAGGAAGCAAAGATGATTTAAAACTCCAAATGTTTTGACTCAATGTTCTCATTTACAGTATAAAATGACATTGATATAATAAAGATAACTCTTGTTACTAAGATATCGTGCCTTTTTACTCACAGATCTTGAGGTTTTGAACACAGATCAACATAGTGAATCAAGTGTGCCTCTGATGTAATGATGTGATCACGACTCCAGCCATAGGACATCCACTTCATCACAAGTGAGCCACATGAAAACCTTCAGAACAACTGGTGTGTCATTATCATCGGATACTGGAAGGGAATAATCAGGCAAACCCGCGTCTGTGTATTGATTTCTGCTTCTTGAGAAGGAAAAATGCTTTCGCTTTACCAGCAATTCTCCCGTACAGTGGCGTAGCCAGTCTTTACAGAGTGTGTTCATGTTTAGGTGTGAGAGCTGTTACCCATGAAGTCCTCCAACAACGTCTGAGTAAGTGCCAAGGAGCTAATCTCAGGTGAAAGTATCCTGCTCCATCTGTTTGAAGGATGGCATGTTGGTGCAGATTACCAAGGGTTCTTTCGGAGAGCAAAGGCATCCGATAATCGATTGCTCTCTGAGATGTGATTGCCGTCACAGCAGCAGTGGGGCAAAACAAATGGGCCGGTGCGTTCGGGTCAGTGGTCTGATGCAAAGCTCAATTCCATGGCACGCTCGATGCACTCAGGATTTTATATTAACTGAAAATCACAGATAAATCATGTTATTAATGTTAATATGAAAACAACACAGAACAGTACATTGCACTATGATTATCTTATTTCTTCTATTTGAGCTTTTTCTTTGTCTAGACGCCAGCTCTGCTCACTCTGAACATCAGAAATTGCATTTTATATTGAATATATTTAAAATGTAATTTATTCCTGTGATCAAAGCTGTCTGCATTCTCTGATGAATAGAAAGTTCAAAAGAACAATTTCTATGTGTTTTTATAAATGTCTTTACTGACACTTTTGATCAATTTAACGCACTCTTGCTGAATAAAAAAAAAACAGAATATTTCTGACCCTACACTTTTGAGCAGTAGTGTGGTTTTGAAAAGATCACATTCAGTCAAAGTCAAAATAAAAGTGTGTATTATTCTAAAGACCAAATAAATATATCTATGTCACTGCCATCGCAAGCAAAACTATGACAATTGAATATACTGTACATAATTATTCCTCCAGAAAAGTGATAGGGTATTAGGGTTGATGGTAACTGGGCTGACATGAAGTCTGACATATTTAAAAAACAATATTTCAGTAAATATACAATAACAATGGATATTAGTTCTAATTTGTTTAGTTTAGTTTTATTCTTTGAAATAAAACAATAACTAAACTAAAACATAAAAAAGAATAAAGACAAAACGCTAGCACTTATGTTCATATACTGTATTATATATATATTTACTTGATCACTTTTCTTATGTAATATGTCATATGTAACTTCTCATAATCCAATCAATTCTCATTGGATTAAATCCAGTCCTGCCCTATATTTTAGCTGAATATCCTGTTTACTCTGAAATACGTCACATGATGGAAGTAAATGGGTTTTTGACGTTAAATATGAGGGAGGGATTAGATCGGACTCTGTTGGTTAGCATCAGTGTTTGCAACTGTGACTTCTTTACATCTGCCTGACATTGTTCATTATTCAAGTGGCTACAAATAATCTGTGCTAACTGTGAATGTCTACTAATCACCTACAGCTTTGTAGAAATGTTCCCAACATTAGATAAAAAAAGAAGCTAAATGTCCATTAGGGAAAAGTAAAAGTATTTAAACACTTCAAAAGAACAGCGAGAAGGAAATCTTTAGCCACAAAGGATTCTCTGCTTCTTGACCTACTTAGATGTCCTAAGAATAGATTTAGGATTCTGAGATAGAATGCATAAATATCCAGCATATTGAGTGAGTGTGTGTGACTATGAAGTGGACAAAGTCCCATGAGGCATGGGTAAAGAGGTTAGAGACCGCTTACTTGACAGATTCACGGCGCATGCTACGATGATGACCGCTCCTCCCACCAGTGAGACCACAGAAAGCAGCTTCGCCACGCGACCCAAACGTCTCGCTCCATCTATGTTCCCCTGCTCCAGACTGTTCCGGGACTAAGAGAACATGACAGTGAGATCTGAGGTTCCATTAAACTCACCGTACATATTTAACACTGTAACACACAATGAAAAATTCAGTCTGCTATACTGAGGAAAAAAAAAACAATTTTGCATCTCCATTTGATATTATTACATATATAAAAAGCATCAAATGAAGATTTATATTGGACATATAGTGTGTTTAAATGTTAATATTAAAACATATACAGTATATTAGAATATAATTATTCCTCCACAAGGGTTGATTTTAACTGGATTGGCATTACAAGTCTTTTGCTCCAGTATAACAGCATTAAAATTATATTTCAGTAAATATCCAATAACAATAATAATACTTCAATAATTCTCCAATTGTCAGTTGTTTATTACACAAAATCATGGTAACAAGTTAAGATTTATCCATACTGACAAATCTAACAAAACATTAAATATAGTAATGTGATGCCATTATATATTTATTTATTTATGGAATAGTTCAAACTTTATGATGGTAGTGTTGATACACAACTACTTTGTAATAAAACAAACTTAAACCTAAGAAAGAATAAAACATTGGATTATTATTCAAATGTATATATTTGCTAATAAACAAGGAGACTTGGCTGGGGAAATGAAAAAAAAAATGTAATGTTAATATTAACACATATTTATTTTTAAAAAAATATACATATATACATGAAAAAAATTAACAGTTAGTTATTCATTGTTAAAATGAAACCTAAGAAATAATTTAAAATAAAATATTATTTTTAAAATGTATATATTTGCTAATAAACAAGGAGACTTGGCTGGGGATAAATAAATAAATAAATAAATAAATAAATAAATAAATAAATAAATAAATAAATAAATAAATAAATAAATAAATAAAATATTTGAAATGTTAATATTAACATATTTATTTAAAATGTTTAAAATATGACAGAAATATTAACAGTTAGTTATGTATTATTAAAATGAAACCTAAGAAAGAATAAAACAAAATATATTATTAAAATGTATATATTTGCTAATAAACAAGCAGACTTGACTGGGGAAAGATCAAATATAACATTTACAAATTTTAAATAATATAATAAAATAAAATAAAAGTTTGAAATGTAAATATAAACACATATTTGTTTAAAAATATTAACAGTTAGTTATTCATTGGTAAAATAAAATAAAATAAAATATGAGGCCTCCTGCAGAATGGACCAAAAGGCCCAGGTTCTACATACCATGATGGAGTAAACAAATCCCACAATGTTGATTGGCCAGACAGGGCAGAAGCAAGCGATGACAGCGAGGATGAGGTAGTCTTTGGGTTTGGAGCGGTCCATTGGGGGGTTGGTGGCGATACTGGAATGGCGTGAAATAGAGGGCCGCGGGGAGAACGCCGTGTAGGCGATGGAGCTGGAGCGGCTGCCCATCCGGGTGCGGCCCGCATGTGGATGGTGCGAATGAGGAAGAGAATGATGCCGGCGGGGTGGAGAGGAGAGAACTGGTTTGGATGCGAAAACATTGTTCGTGGAAGAAGAAATCCCATCAGCTGCCAAAAGAAAGAGAGGATGTAAGCGAACAAAAATAATAAAACTGATCATTTTTTACTTGATCTTACGGTGAGACAAAGGTCATTTAATTAGTGACTTGGCAAGGTTATCTATCCTTCACTACCGGTATGGTCATCTGGAATAATTCAGATTTTTTTTGTTAATGCTGAAATAAGATTAGATTATTATTTGATTAGAAATATAGTAAAACAGCATTATTGTAAAATATTATTACAATTACAAAAATGTTAATGTAATATAAAATGCTATTTATTTCTGTGATCAAAGCTGAATCTTCAGCATCATTTCTCCAGTCTTCAGTGTCACATGATCCTTCAGAAATCATTCTAATGTGCTGATTTACTGCTCAAGAAACATTTATAATTATCAATAATGTTGAAAACAGCTTTGCTGCGTTATATTTTGTGGACACCGTAACGTACTACCATTCAACAATTTGTGATTAAAAAAATAAATAAAAAATAACTTTGAACAAAAGTGAGAATAAATACATTTATGTTACAAAAATGTTCTATTGAAACAAAATGCACCGTGGATTCCACAAAAATATTAAACAGCAAAAATAGTTTTAACATTATAATTATTAATAATTATAGAGCACTGATAATAATTGATCATACAGATCTTAAAGATTTTGATCAGTAATAATTTTATATGATGTGCACATTTATTCTAATAATCACTAAGAGAGACCATTTTCTGTTTTGTAAATGTCTGTTATCATTATTGTTTGTCTCATCATGTTTCCCTCCAAATGTGATGATGATAGAAACCCAGGATGCCGTGCTCTTGAAAACAACTTTAATTAAATGGCCACCAATGCAATTAAATCACTAATCTCTGCCATGCCTTTCAGCCCCTCCTGCCAGGAAGCCCCGTTGGCAGTTTTAATTCGGATGCACAACTTTAATTAAATTAAGTGTATTTATGACACACTCAGCGACTGTAAAAAGAAGGGAAATAAAAAAAATTGCCAGTTCGCTTTTAACCTCAAATGAACTCTTCAAAGCATCACCAAGCCACAATAAACAACAAAACTGGAGCGTTGCTGTGCTTGTCCACCGCCAGCTCTCGGCCGCAGTCGCTCTGCGTTTAGTCAACAAAGAAATGCCACTCAGAAGAGATTGTGCATTATTTACAATCATCAGATTTGCAGGGCAGCAAACTAGTGCTGCTGGAAAGTGTGCTCTGAATTAATCATTTTGTCTTTTAGCTTATATTTTTGCTTTTTTTTAAAAAAAAGCTATTTGCTTATTAAATCCTGAAATGAAGCATCACATATTTATTTTATATAACCAGGATCAGAAAAAGACAAAGGTTTAGAGCAAATGAGATTAAAAAAGCCCCAGATTTAAAATATGGGCACAGACAGTACGGCAGTAGTGTAATTGCTCTTTTTGATTGGTTACGTAACATTTATTCTATTCTATTCTAGGCCTGTCTATTTATGGTTTAGTGGCTTTTAGTGACCTGTAGATTTCGGATATCTCTATTAGCTGTCTTACAATTGAGCATTTGTGAATGTGTAGCTAATTAAGTGGTTTTCGATTTAAACAGAAACAACTAGTCAGCTCTAAAAACACTGAACAGGAAGAAAACACAACCACTCCTAGTCAGCTAGTTTTGTACTTGATATTGATCTGGTTCAGTGTTGTTATTGTTAACTAAGAGTATTAAAAGCCAGGCACGCACTGTATGATTTACAATAGTCCTTTATAATTGTTGCTTGTCAAACTGTATGAACATGACCCTCATGTCACATTGTAGGATCTCGGCTGTTAATGTCTGAATGTACAGTCAAGACAGGTTAGATGCGCACATGAAAGCTGAAAACTTGTCCGTTTTACATCATCAACCAGTTCACGTTCGGTGACTGTGAGCTGCATTACACGCGGGACTGAAATGGTGTCTAACAAACAACTCTAATGTTAATTATGATCAAGGCTTGCCTTTAAAAACAACTCAATTTGATGGACATCGTAGGAGAAGTCACACTGCAGGACTGTGCGCCAAATCTTCTGACACTGACAGACGGTCATTATTCGGCTGTCTGTGAAAATGTCAAACTAAAGACCAAAGAGAAGAGCATTTCTGAAGAGCATTTTTGAAGCCTAAAGTGGGCAGAGCCGACCGTCGCCATCTTGGCAGCCCCTCACTCCTGGTTAACTGAAAATGGGCAAAGAGGCGGGACGTGGGTGGAGCTGAGGTCCCTGGTTGCTGAAATCACGCCCGCCTAGCTCAACTATAGTGGCAATCCACCTGTCACTCAAGTTGCCACGCCCTAAATTAATTATGCAGAACTTTAAGGCTTTTAGGCATTTAAAGGGTTAGTTCACCCAAAACAACATTAGAGTCATTAATTACAGAATTTTTGGGTGAACTAACCCTTTAAACGGATGAATTAAAAAAAAAAATCACACCCCTCACAGTTGTCATGAAGGGCAAAATTAGCTATATAAACCAAAACCACTTTTTGTACCAGGCTGTAAACATATTTTTTTCTGCTGTAAAGTTTTAGGATTTTAAAAATGGTCTCAGGGGACCAAATCGTGGCCATAATCGCACAGTGTGAACACGGCTTTTGCAACTTACTGAAATAAATTAAGTTTAAGTTGAAGTACCATTTACTAAAACTGAAATTAAAAAGTTAAACGGAAATATTAAAGGGGCTATAGAGTTCAGAAACCCTTGTTATTAGCGACACCGGTGGCCGATAAGTGAACTGCAGCCAGCAACTTATCGCTTGAGCTCGCACTAGCGCACATGTAACGTACAAGAGACTGAACGTGATTCAATGTCTTGATATACTCACAGCAAAGTTTTTCTCCATTCTTTGCTTAAAAAGTAAAAAGTTGGGAATACCTTTGCAGCGATATACTGTTAATGACACGCAAGTCACATGCGAGTACAACTGTCCTCTTATTGGTCAGTTTCCTCCGCGTCATTCATCAAGAAGATTGACAAGCTGGCTCCATTGTGGCTTTATTTGTAACTGTCAAGACACGCAATCCCTATACGAATGTAGCCGTCATTCCCGCTGTTAAATTCTATACTACAGTCGTAATAAAACTGAAGTAAAACTGAAACGTCTCGGAGCGATCGTTTTGGTGCGGATCGGAGCGTGATTGCCGTGTTCACATATTCCTAAACGAACCGAACCGAGAGAGAAAACGCTCCGGGTTTCGAAACAAATGCTCAGGTTTGAAAGCAAAAATGAAAATAAAAGCTAATTAAAAATATGAATAAATGCTATAAATAGAATATAACACCGATTTGGCTTTATAGGAAACATAACTTAAATACTTAAATTTAAGCCCTTGCCATTAACTGATGACATGCCATATATTTTTAGACAGAATATGGTTAGAAAAATTAATTTTAAGGGTATTTTTAAAAATCTTTGTAGTTCTCACCTTCCCTTGACTTTTTGCACCTGCAGTTTTTGAGCTCTGGAAACACTCATCTCTTTTGTTTGCCTGTTTAATTACATGCCATTTTTAAAGTCTTTAAACTGATTGCCGTATGCAAATCACTGTAGTGTGATTGGCATAGCAGGACCTGAAAGTCCCCAATGTGTTCTTCCTGGAGGCGAGGCAGATGCTTTCATATCAATTATTCTTATCCCCCTCCTTCACAAAATGACATATTATTGATGAAATGATGAATTACCACTCTCTGTTTTGTCCTTGACCATAACGATGACCTCACCAGAGCAACGTGCCTCCTCATCGGACTGCTGGGGGAGAGAGAGGGGGCGCAGACATGGGAAGGAGTCCGATACCGCTCTGGTTGTCTCTGGCTGATATGTAACAGGGCCCGGGGTCTGGCAGCTCATTGCCTCCCCGTCTTGGGTGCAAACCAGAGAGCCCAATGATGCCTGATGGTACTCTGTTTCCATGGAGACAGTTGTGGTTGCAAAGGTGGCCAGAGTTGCGTTGATGTTCAGATGGTCTGTCTAAACCGGGGAAAATTTGTGAGAAGCAAGATTTATGCGATGAATCTCATTAACATCGGCTGGGAGTGCACGGAAAAGCATGATGAGATGCAAACTCACACTCCGACACATGGTGTCATCAACACACACACACACACACACACTCACACACACACAATCATCTGACTTCAAATCACATCCTTCAGAATCCAGCATCCGATTGCTATTTTTCCCACAAAAATGCCATGTCTGCTTATTTAAAATATAATTTTCATTAATCACATGGTTCGTTCATTAACATGCACGCTAGTTTATCTAATTTTAACCCCTTAACCTAGAAATGTAGGTCATGAAACTGACCTCAATAGATAATATAACGTTTTGCACAGCAGGATAATTAATCTACATTCTGTCAAAAGATTTGAATATCCTTAACATTATATTTATTTAATAACAGCAATAAAAGGGCTGAATATGACTATTAAACAACGGGAAAATGTAACATTTTCACAGACAATACCGTGAGAAGAACATAATGGAGTTAGTGAAAATAATCACTGCTCTGAAGATTATGCGCGAGAACATGAGGGCAAATAAACAAAGCCGTGGGGAAAATAGGAGACATATGGAGGGATAGAGAGAGAGAATGGGAGAGGGAGAGTGTAAAAAAAAAAAAACACGAGTGTTTAATCCCTACTTCATACGCTAAGATGAATAAAACGACGAATAAATAACGATGGAGAGTGTGTTAAACATAGGAAAGCTCTTCTTTGTCCTCATCCATCCAATAACACAGACCTCTCCAGGTTGGGGAAACCCTTTGTTTTCTGAAAAATTGTGCCCTACATAAAACGAAAAAGCATGCAAACGTTCATTTGTACACATAACCTATACAGTAACCTTATAAGTAAACACCTACCTCAGACCGCGCGATTCAAGCAGTGTGCGATTGCAGTCGCACGTACGCTGTTAGTCCATCTGCATAAACACTCGCAAGGGCGATTCTAAAGACAGTTCCGGTGTAGCATTTAAATATCGTTCTGCACGTTAAAAGAAAACAGCGCATTGGTGTTTTCTTCCCTGAACGCTTGGTGTCTCGGTAGGGATGCGCTCAGGTCTGCAGGCTCACACTCACTGGACGGAAGGGGGGAACGGGAGCGTGAAATGAGCAAACTACATCAAGTGTGTGCGCTGAAAAAAACACACCCGTGGATGAGTGGCTGACTCTAGGCTGTAGCCCGGTCTTATAATCATAGGTTATGTTTGAGTGCCCGTAAGTAGGCTTCAGTTCATTAGAAATAAGTACTAATGTAAAAACAAACTACCATGAACACTGTAACCTGTAACCCATAAAGAAATACACTGGAAAAAGTGTGGTAACACTATTTAAAGCCTATTATATAAATAAAGCATTATAAATCTGTTCAAAATGCATTTTCATACCTGCAGCCATAGTTAAAATACATTATATTTGCAAATTCTGTTATGTCTGAAATTGGTTGTTTGCCTTGTTTAAATGCATAATTTCTAAGGGTGTGTCCAATGAATAGGCTAAGTATGATGTATTATAACTGTGATTACAATTACTCATGAGCCTTTACAATGCATTATAAGGTGCATCATAAGGCATAATTAAAGCATTTGCTTTAAGCCTACATTTTTCATTAAAAAATATATATTTAACAAAATACTTACTTGTACTGTGAAACACTTAAAATTATACTTTTGTAACTGGAAAATACTAAAAACATTAGTTTATTGTAAAACGAATAACTGATAACACATTTATGAACTGTAAAATACATGTGATCCTATTTGGTCTCACCATATTTTACTGTATTCGTTTTTTCTTACAGTACGTAAATGCATAGTTATACATCTTTTAATACAATAAGTTATTTCCTGGGTAAATATATAACTATTGTGAAATACAGTAAAATGGTCCTTTTGGAAAATGAAAAATACTAATAGTTTATGTAATAGTTTACAGTTTTACTAATAGTTAACAGTTTATGGCAAAGTTTTTTTTTTCTAATTTACAGTGAAAATCAGTAAAGGTCCTTGAAGATTTAAAGAACTGATAACACATTTATGAACTTTTAAATACATGTTATTCTATTTGTTCTCTCACCATATGTTACTGTACTTGTCTTTTTTACAGTATGTAAATGCATATATATTTCAATACTTTAAATAAATCAGTTTTACAATACATTAACAGCTACTGCCATGGTAAATATATTTCACGATATGTGTAACTAGTGTGAAATACAGTAAAAAATTTCCTTTTAGAAATTAAAAAACTAATAACTTTAGTTTATGGCGAATATGTTTTTCTTATTTAAAATCAGTAAAAGGTCCTTGAGGAGACGACAAGTTTATAAAATGAAAGATACATGAAATCCTATATTTAACTGTACTTTTTTAACAATATGTAAATGCATAGATCTATACAGTCATCTAAAGGATTATTAGGAAGACCTGTTCGATTTCTCATTAATGCAATTATCTAATCAACCAATCACATGGCAGTTGCTTCAGTGCATTTAGGGGTGTGGTCCTGGTCAAGACAATCTCCTGAACTCCAAACTGAACGCCAGAATGGGAAAGAAAGGTGATTTAAGCAATTTTGAGCGTGGCATGGTTGTTGGTGCCAGACGGGCCGGTCTGAGTATTTCACAATCTGCTCATTTACAGGGATTATCAGGCACAAACATTTCTAGGGTTTACAAAGAATGGTGTGAAAAGGGAAAAACATCCAGTATGCGGCAGTCCTGTGGGCGAAAATGCCTTGTCCTCTAGAGGTCAGAGGAGAATGGGCCGACTGATTCAAGCTGATAGAAGAGCAACTTTGACTGAAATAACCACTCGTTACAACCGAGGTATGCAGCAAAGCATTTGTGAAGCCACAACACAATTACAACCTTGAGGCGGATGGGCTACAACAGCAGAAGACCCCACCGGATATCACTCATCTCCACTACAAATAGGAAAATGAGGCTACAATTTGCAGGAGCTCACCAAAATTGGACAGTTGAAGACTGGAAAAATGTTACCTAGTCTGATGAGTCTCGATTTCTGTTGAGAAATTCAGATGGTAGAGTCAGAATTTGGTGTAAACAGAATGAGAACATGGATCCATCACTGTGCAGGCCGGTGGTGGTGGTGTAATGGTGTGGGGGATGTTTTCTTGGCACATTTTAGGCCCCTTAGTGCCAATTGGGCATTGTTTAAATGCCACGGCCTACCTGAGCATTGTTTCTGACCATGTCCCTCCCTTTATGACCACCATGTACCCATCCTCTGATGGCTACTTCCAGCAGGATAATGCACCATGTCACAAAGCTCGAATCATTTCAAATTGGATTCTTGAACATGACAATGAGTTCACTTTACTAAAATGGCCCCCACAGTCACCAGATCTCAACCCAATAGAGCATCTTTGGGATGTGGTGGAATGGGAGCTTTGTGCCCTGGTTGTGCATCCCAAAAATCTCCATCAACTGCAAGATGCTATCCTATCAATATGGGCCAACATTTCTAAAGAATACTTTCAGCACTGTTTTAATTCAAGACGTATGGAGTGCCTCGGCTATCAGAGATTTTTTTTCTCTACACTGCCTCTTAATACTTTCAGCACCTTGTTGAATCAATGCCACGTAGAATTAAGGCAGTTCTGAAGGCAAAAGGGTTTCAAACACAGTATTAGTATGGTGTTCCTAATAATCCTTCAGGTGAGTGAGTGTATATGTATGTGTGTGTGTGTGTGTGTGGGCATGTTTTTGTGAAATATCAGGACACAAATGTGTATAATGACATGGGTATGACACAGGTATTACAAAAAGAGGGTGAAATATGAGGACAGTCCCCATGTCCTCACTTTTATAAATCACACAGGATGAGGTTTTTTTCACAGAGAGTAAACTGTGCAGTCTCCTGTGATGGGTAGGTTTAGGGGCAGGGGCAGTGTAGGGGGACAGAAAATACTGTTTGTACGGTATAAAATGCATTACTACTATTAAATAAATCAATATTTAGAATACAACAACAGTTATTGTCAAGGTAAATATATTTCACGCTATTTGTAACTACTGTGCAATACAGTAAAAAAAATCTTTTGAAACTGGAAAATACTAAAACTTGCTTATTGCTTAAAAAAAAAGCACCAATAAAAGTTCCTTAAAGAACTGATATCCCATTATGACTTGTAACAAAACGTGGTGTGGTGGTATGGGTAAGTTTAAGAGTAAATTAGGGACAGATGTGGTGGTATGGGTAAGTTTAAGGGTACAGTTAGGGACAGGTGTGGTGGTATGGGTAAGTTTAAGGGTAAAGTTAGGGACAGGTGTGGTGGTATGGGTAAGTTTAAGGGTAAAGTTAGGGACAGGTGTGGTGGTATGGGTAAGTTTAAGGGTAAAGTTAGGGACAGGTGTGGTGGTATGGGTAAGTTTAAGGATAAAGTTAGGGACAGGTGTGGTGGTATGGGTAAGTTTAAGGGTAAAGTTAGGGACAGGTGTGGTGGTATGGGTAAGTTTAAGGGTAGGGTTTGGTGTAAGGGAAGTGTCAACAGTGTAATTCTAAATGTCACTACAGATGTAATTACATGCAGGTATTTTTTAAAAAGTAAGTACAATGTAAAAAAATGTATGTACACAAGTGCATTGTATGAAAGTTAAGGCCACCTAATATAAAGTGGGTCCAATACTAGTAACTTCATAGTTTATGCAGATTAAAGTAGTTTGGTATATTGACATTGTATCACTTAAAGATAGTTATGAACAGTAAAATACCTGAATTGTCACCATGTTTTCACTATAAATTGCATCTTTTTAGCTATCAACATAAGCAGTTCCACAAATATGAACATTATGCAGTTAATTTTAAGTTAGTGATTATAAATACATATGAACACAGCAGTGTGAAATGTAACCCTAACAGTTTAGTTTACAAAAATAGATTAGTGAAAGGTTTACTTGAAATAATTAGCAAATTAGTCAATTTTCTTATCTTCTTGTTAGGGGCTACAAGCATTACAATGAACAAAGAAAACATGAAAGTGAACGCACACTCTGGCCTTGTGTCATGCACATCTGTGATTGGCTGGTCTGGTGCGCCGCAAGGATGTCAAGCTGGTTAAAGGATTGCGTCTTTGAGCAATAAATAAGCAGTGCTGACTGCAGGCCCTCATCGGCTGCTGCTCCAGGGACATGTGCAGACACATCCACTCACCAACAACGGATTTACATTCGCTTTCAGTTCAAAATGCAAATGCTGAATGACAAGTCAAGGATATACAGAGCCCTCTAAGAGTATATGGCCATGGAAGCCTTAGCTAAAAACATATTAAACTGGATAAAACACCAAACCAATTTGAAAGTCACTTTATGCAGAAATGTTTTTATAGGTTTGTTATAAAAATATAGGCCTGGTTTCACAGACAGATCTTAAATGAAACCAGGACAAGGCCATAGTTCAATAACTAACAAACGTGTCTTAAAAACATCATTACTGCTGTGCATCTTGAGACAAAACGATGGATCTGAAATTAAGATCTCAGTGCACATTGCTTAGTTAACACAGCTCAAACATGCATTTTAGTCTGGGACTGTACACATCTGTGAAACTGGGGTATAGTGCCCAAAATTAGGATTAACAATTCCAGAGCTCTTGGAGGATCGGTCCTGCAGTTTAGTTTGATAGCACTATTTCTTAGGGGTGTAAATGGGACAGTTCATGATATGATTTCGATTCTCATTTAGCCAGCGAGTCGATATTTGCCGATACGTCAAAATAATTCCACAAACAAAACAAGTCACACAGGAAATTTGTAATCTGATGAAGTTTTAGGCGTCTGTGCAATGTCAAAAATCTACCCCCCAAAACTAAGTAAATGTATGTATGTATGTAAAGTATGTATGTATGTAAAGTATGTATGTAAAGTATGTATGTATGTATGTATGTATATATATATATATGTATGCATCTTTTTAATGAGGCAGCAACAACAAATGATAGGACAGAACAAGATACTGTTAATCTTCTTTGTTTGCTCAAAAGTAGCCTATTTTAGTATAAAAGGGTCCAACAGAGAGCGGTGCAAAGCGTTTAGGTGCATCCCGTGCGCAGAATGATGCGCTTGAAGCAACATGGAGTCACAGCGCTGCGCTTCTCGTTGGCAAATGTTCAAAACACAAAACTTGACAAATGATATTGATGCGTGGTGTATTACATCTATGCAACAGTATATTATTGAGCCTTTTCCTTTAGGAGTTTTAAATTCAATTCAGTGGCCTATTTGTGTGCACTTTTGTGATAATTCTGCAAGGCTTTAAACACGAGCAACTGATCAACTTTAGTGACGATTGAGCACCCGACAGGACAGTGACAGCAACTGTACCGACTCCAAAGCGTCTTTCACAAGCTCTAAAGGGTAGTTTAAATGAGAATACACAAGTTGGCGATAATGCATGAAAAAACTGACAATGCGCAAAAATGTGGAGTGTAAAAAAAGGTGCCTCTGCAAAATTTCAGGTATTACAGCCATCTGTCATGTGAAATAAAACTCACTGAGTGTCTTTGATGGTGGCATTTATTCAGTGCCACATAATAAATGAAGCAAGTTCATTAAAGGAAAACCAACAACAAAAAGAAGTTAAATACTAAAGGGAAAATATGCATAAGTATGCAGGAATGAAAGAAAACATGGACAATAGCAGTCAAGTATTAACAACTTGTACAAAAAAAAAAAACTGTACACAAGGTTACACGCATAAAATGGGTGTAAAAACGTCTTTAAAAACAAACGCTCCTCTTCAGACGCGTGGCTCAAATGCTTCACTTTCCCATACTGCTGAGAATATTGGCCTGTGGAGAGAAAGGAGGGAGAGTGTGACTCAAAGTACATTTCCTAAATCACATTCAATTGAGTTTCCCTTCAGACACAATCCATTCAATCCATAAGTAGGGCTGGGTTGAAAACATCAATTTCTCAATTTGAATAAATTCTCATTTGGATGAACGGATATGGAATCTTAAATCCCAAGAATCTTTTAGTATAGTTTGTAGTGTGCCTCCCATCCCATAAATCGCAATAAGCTTTCTTTCTTGAAAGTCTCAGCTTTTCAAATATTTCAATGTTTGTTTCAAATTTGCTGTGAATGGATACAGAAGCAAAACTTCACTTAACATTATTTGTAGCACACCTCCATTCAATAATAATAATAAAAAAAGCAATCTTTGAACTTTTTTGTTTTACGTATGATATGAAACAGTCTTGTTTTCCAACTGTATCAATTTTTTTATGAAATTAAATAAATAAATACCATTTTGATGCTATTTTAGCACTTTGAGATTCTCTTTAAAATGTAAACTGCTTTATAAATGTATTATTTTTAAGCAGAGTTTATAGTTAAATCATAATGTCATTAAATCTGTGCAATTTTAATGTTTGGATACAAATAAATGAGTTAATTTTAATTTAATATCATAACGTACCAACTGACAGGATTCCCTGTATAGTTTACAGCATTACATAAATTAAGGATTTTTTTTATTTCTGTACAATTGACAATTATTTCATCAAATGAATCTATGTTGAACCCTGATTGGAATGTAACAAAATCGCATGGTTGTGAATTTAATCATAAAATTTGCATCAATGCCCAGCCCTAATCCATATTACTGCTACAAACCAAATACCTTTATGAAAGAGGAGAAGCGTTTTGCTGTAATGCCTTCGATTTTCCTCAGGTCCTCCAACTACAAACAAGGAAGAAAAATATTAAATGCATCTCTATAAATCGCTGTCTTCACAGGTGAAGACCTAATCTCTTCAGGTGGTCTCTCCGCATCGGTCAGCACTATACCTGTGTGAAGTCCCCATGAATCTCTCTCCAGCCCATGATCAGCTTGGCTTTTTTGTCTCCGATCAGCTGCAGGCTCTTGAGCTCCTTCAGAGAGCCGGAGTTCAGCGTCTGCAGGATTTTCTTCCTGGACTGCTCCAGTAACGCTGAATCCAGATGGGACTCCCAGTTGACAAATTCAGCGGAGGGTGGATCCACACCTCCATTTTCCTTACCCTCACCCACCTAAAGAGCATGAAGTATGCACGTCACATTTACTTCAGAAAAGACATTCAATGTTATTTTATGGAGTAACAATCTGAACTGGCTTGACTGGGCCAATAAAAATCGATGGCTTTCAAATTATACTGTATTTCTGAATGGCTAAAATTGAGAGAAAAACAATTCAGAGATCAGTAGTAATACTTGCATCAGTGATACTGGCCTTCCAGGAAAGGTGACATTAAACAGATTTAAAATATATTGTCTTTATGTTGTTCCTACATTAATTTGGAGATTAAATGTTAAATTACTACATTATAAAAATACATGAAACTTTCTAATTACAGAAAAGTGTGATTTAAGCCGGGTGCACACGGTGCGATTTTGGCCACGATTTGACCGTCTGAGACAAATGCAGGCAATCCTAAAAGATTCCTGACCCTAGGAAAATCGGAAATCTTTGATCGTTAGTTTGACATGTTTACAGACTGCCGAATAATTTGCTGCACAGTCCTAGTGACTTCTATGTCGACCGTCAAATTGTCTTCACTTTAAGACAAACCATGATCAAAATGAGCGCTAGAGATTTCTTTGTAGCCACTCTTTCAATCCTGCGTGTAATGCAGCTCTGTCACCAAACCTGTGTTTCATTGATTATGTAAAACTCTGGACAAGTTCTCTTGCATGCGTCCGTTTTTAATACGCCTTGACTAATAGCACAGTCCGACATTAATGACAACTGAGATCTTACAGAGTGACATGGCTCAGAGCCAGGATCACCTTCGTACAGTCTGACAAGGAACAATCGTAAAGGACAATTATAAATCGCAGTGTGCATCCGCTTTTAGTTATTTTAAATTGATTGACAGCACTGAAAAGTGCATATAAATAAGAACTAAATA
This sequence comes from Gobiocypris rarus, assembly GCA_023029165.1. Lineage (NCBI taxonomy): Eukaryota > Metazoa > Chordata > Actinopteri > Cypriniformes > Gobionidae > Gobiocypris > Gobiocypris rarus. Next base: position 5,090,005 of record CM040920.1, on the reverse strand, counting down.
AGTTATTGGTAAAGACGACGACTTTTTTGAAAAAAAGATGTGAACAGACTAGGTGTAACCCTAAGACACTATTTGATGAAAGCATTTGCACTTTTGGGTGAAGTGTCCCTTTAATGCACTAAAAATACACTGTAAAAGTGGTCATAGTACAATAAATACTGACATTCAGACCTGCATCCTCCAATTAAACTTAAAATATCAGTTATCATATTGGCCCAAATTTACATTTTTAATGCACACAAATGAGGGACAATATGTTGCACACTGACCTCAGTTTGGACACGTTTCTTCTTCTTATCCAATAGTTGTGAGGGTTTACACACCACAGCACACTGCTGTAACGGCTGCACCTGGGAGACTGAGAAAAAGGTCCTCAATTACTAAACATGCCTTAAAATGTTGTACTTCAGTTTAGATTTTTTTTTAGAAAAAGTGTTTGCAAATGCATCAGTTGATAATTCCACGAGTAAAGGCCCTGATATACTTTAAGCCGGGGACACACTCAGCCAGCTGAACTATTCTAAGACTGAACACACTTCAGTCTTCCTTCAACTGGAGCAGATTTTAATCTTTGACAGTCAGAGAACAGCACTAACATTTACAACTGAGTCAGACCACTACTCAGCACACTGAACGATTAGGGTCACGACGGGACATTCTGCCGAACAACTACGCAAGACCTTGTAATGAAACAATCTGGATGTCAACAGGCGCCACTATTTGCAGTTCAATTTGTGCAGAAGAAGAAAAAACCTGCAACACTGGTGGTTTTATTTGCGAAATGTTAAACATAAGTTGGTCGAGTCCTGTTTTTCCTTTTAGCCAGTATTGCCAGAATATACAAATAAAAAAGCAACAACAATATCATCGTCCATCACAAAAAAGTGAACATGCTAGTTAATCTAGCAAAATATATGAAGGCTGGAATGTAAACCAAATTTTTTTTCCGCGGTAATGGCGGTGACGATCTCAGACCCGAGGTAGGCGTCACGTGACGCGGTATTGCGGTAACCGTCCCAGCCCTATTCTTTACCATTGAAATCTTGCCTGTGCACATATGGCTTTAGAATAAAAACGTAATAGGCATATGCATGCCGTCACCATTTGCAGATTCACATTTACACAAAGATAATGGTTGTTTTCAAAAGCTTGCACTTTGAAAACCATTTCAAAGCTTGCGTTCTTAGGCCACCAAAACGTTGTCGTCATGTAAACGAACAGCCAGAATACATAAAAAGTTGTTTTAGGTTGAACACAGTTTTGTGTAAAGGGCCCCTAAATGAATAACTTGAAATTAATCAAAGCAGAATGAACTTAAACTGGACAATGACTTTCTTCTAGAGCTGCTGTACAGCCAAAACAATCTTGTTGCATTTTCCTGTTATCACTGTAAAGCTGCTTTAAACAATCTGCATTTTAAAACACGCTACATACTGTCGACCCCTGAGCAAAGAATGAAAAAGAACTTCACTGAGAGTATATTGGGGCTTTAAGATTGAAAAATATAGCCCATAGGAACCACAAAAGCTGACAGTAGCAGGATGAGAGGGGACAGAGCGGAACCGCTTTGATCCCTGAAGAGCGAAGCAACAGCAGCATCATAGAAACATACTGCATGCTAACAAATAAATGAACAGGCAGAGAGGAAACACCAGGGAAACATCTTTAAAGGGTCATGAAACATCTTGAAATCAATACTGGGTACTCATGCATAGAGGCTCCCAGGAGGACATAAGGAAGTCAGCCACATCTTACCCTGTAGCGGTGTGACAACGGCCTGCTGTTTACGTGGTTTGGCAGCTGTAGACTGTTTTCTGTGCAGTGGGGGCAGATCTGTCTTAAAAAGAAGTGTATCTTTGGACTCTTTCTCAGTGGCGTCACTCTGCTTGTTAAACATCTTTGCTTTGTCTTCCAGCTCCTTCTGTTTCTCCTTCAACATCTTTGGGGAGAGGGCAGAACATTTATTTGGCACCCATTTGCAGCACCCATAACCACTTGAAAACTGGGTTACGCTTCATGTGGACTCCAGTACAGTTTGCAGTTTGTATTAGTCATCCAGCCTAATTTGCAATTTGGCCCAATTTGAAGGATTAATCGTAAGCAGGACTGATGGCATGTCTCTGATGCTTATTCTCTCTCTCCTGATGCATTGAAATTCAGATGAGAACGCCAAAGGCTGAAAGAGTGCGTACAATACCTGAATTTCTTTACGAGACTGTGCTACAGTTTTGAGCAAGTTAAGTCTCTCTCTCTCTGCTGAGCCCATCATCATCTTCTCCAGAGCCAGGAGTCTCTCCAGAACTGATGAATCTGGTGAACTGAAAGACACCAAGATTTACAGCTCATCTACACCGGCCAGACATTAGCAGCAGATTCATGTACATATTCATTATACACTTACAATAATTTCAAGTCACTACAAATAAAAATAAAACCCCTAAATTTTCAGCATTACTCGAGTCTATTTGATGTTTAAGAAACATTATCAATGTTGAAAACAATTTTCAATGCTTGAACAAAGGCTTCTGCAAAAACATTTCAGGATTCTTTAAAGAGTAGAAAGTTTAGAATTCTTGTGTTACATTATAAATTTATTTACTGTAACTTGTGATCAATGTAATGCGTTCTTGGTGGATAAAAAAATCTTACTGACCCACCAAATGTAACACCTTCATTTGGCACAGCAGGGATTCCCAAAATATTTACTTAAAGAAGTTGTTAATTTCAGTTTACACCACATTAACTTGTGACCATCAACCAACATCAGAAAACTGCACATTACATACAGGTAAACAAATAAAAAGTAAATAGTAGGGGTGCACCGAAATTTCAGCCGCCAAATATGGCATTATAGGTTTTGGGTCGAAATAATAACAATAAAAAAACCAGCCGAAAATGTAAACCGAAAATGAATGTGACGAAGCCATTTTCAGCTCCAGTTTTGGTTTTCGGCCAAGTGCATCCTACATTTTCATTTCGGTGCATCACTGGTAAATAGTACCGTATTTTCCGCACTATAAGGCGCACCTTCAATGAATGGCCTATTTTAGAACTGTTTCACATAGGGCGCACCGGATCATAAGGCGCATTGAATAGAAGATACTGCAGTCAAACGATTGCGTTATGCATCCACTAGATGGAGCTCTGTGCTAAAGGGAATGTCAAGAAAACAGTCAGATAAAGTCCAACTTTATTAAGCGTTCTGACAACTCCGTGGGTGACCTCTGACCCAACTTGGGATGTATGACATACGTGTAGCGTAAGCTCAGGTGAGAATTGACAAAGATAAAAGCACAGAGGATAAAGCAAAACAAAACTGTGGGCCCAAATTAGAAGTCTAAAACAAGAAGTTTAAGAAAAATATTGGAGGATTTCTATATAAAGAGTAGAGGAGCTAGGTCAGGTCAGAGGTCAGCCTTCCGCCAGAACTCGTCTCTTGTGAACGTGTATGGACACTGCTGGAAGCCAGTGTTTATTAGTTTATAAAGTTTTAAACATGGATATTTATCTTACAAAAACACATCGCTTCACTTCAGAAGGCCTTTATTAACCCACTGGAGTCGTATGGAGTACTTATGATGGATGGACGTGCTTTTTAGAACCTCAAAAACTTGGACATTAAAATATGGTACGTTTTCATTTTTGGGTGACCTATTCTCACAAACCCCAGTCTGGGAAACCCAAATGCAAAATAAAGTTCTAATTTTAGACGTTTCAAATAAATAGAGATCTACCAGCAAAAAAAAAAGAAGTAAATATGTCCTCCTTATGAATATCCAACGAGGCACATTTAGCCTGTGGTTTTCGCTGTAGGGAGAGTCTTCCTTTGAGCACCAGCTACCAAATCGTGGCCTACCGCACAAAGCCAAGACCTGCTTAAGTGCTCATAAAATAAATCAGTTCAGCTGTTGGAACTCGTGCTCTTACCCATGTGGATGTACAGACTGTGATGGGGACTGTTCAGCTTTCTTCACCTCCTTAGACTTCTTGTTCTGTGGCTCACCAGAACCTCCAGCTTCCCGTTCTTCTCTGGCTCTCTTTCCAGGAGCTACAAGAGAAGGGACAAATTATTATAATTACTTCATACACCATCATCAAGTCGTCCATAAAGAAAAGAAAACTGCACTGCTCACCAATCGTAGGCGCCAAAAGCGTTTCCCTGACAAAGGGTCGATTGACAATTTGCTTAGACTTGGCAGCGAAGTTAAGGGCTGAAAAGGTGTCAAAGTAGTATTTGTACTCCGGTGCAATGTTGGTGATCATGACAGAATGGGCGGAACCACCCAGAGAGTCCTGCAGCAGACGGGTGAGTTTACTGTCCCTGTAGGGCACGCGGCCCGCCACCCCTGCGTTCAGAGCGTCCACCACTTTACTGAGGGTGAAGAGTGACAGATTGATGGCTCCACTCTCTTTCAGACGAATGCCCTGGTTTCCTGTGCGTCGATTGTCCTCTGAACCAGCCAGATCAACCAAATACAGCTTTCCTGTTTGTTGTCTGTGTGGCGGCCCACGCTGAGACTTCACTACCTGAGAGCAAACATGCATTTATGGCTTGTTAGTCTTTTCCAGAGGGTTGGTAACCGTTATAGGGCCCTATGAAATCTGTTTAATTTTTTTATCTGCATTTTATTTTAATGGTTTAATGTCAAAAATCACTGAGGACAACAACAACAACAGTGGCCTATGAAGTATTTATTTTCCCCAGAAAATCTATTGTCAGTTTAATTTTGTGTTATATTTGAACAGTGGTAATCAATTGAATGCATAAAACTCAACTTAATGAATCTCTTCAAATGTAAATCAAATGAAATTTAAATAATTGATTTTTAATTTCTTGGAAGAAAAATAGTGATACTCCTTAAAAGATTGTTTTAATTCTGCATTATGGTTCTTACTTTGAAAAGTACATTCTACAGTACAACAGTAATATGTGTCAACTTAAAACACTTATTTTGACTGGTTTAAATGAACCAATAATGTAACTGCAGCACTCATTCACACAGACATACAGAACATGTAGACATCATATTTAAATAGTCTAACATTTACAGATATCAGTCCATATAGAAATTTGATCAAGTGTATAGGAAATAACACAGAAGGCTTTTCAATATACAAATCATGAAACATTATTAATGGATTTACTGTAGTAGCTCTTCTGCCACAATACCAGGATGCAGTAAAAGCAGGATATTCATAAATTACTTATCAATGTAGACATGTGTATTAAATGTATTAAGAGTGATGGAATATAATTACAGTATGATTTACCAGGTGAAAAAGATGTACAATTTAGTGCATTAAAAATGCATTACAGTATATTTGTATGGTATTTGTAAGTACATTTAATAGTACGTATTTTTCACATGGGTGATTAAGTGATAGCATTTGTGCATTTATACTAAAAGTATTTAGGCTACGATTTTTCATATAAATACCATATAAACCATGTTACATTACTACGGTAGTGGGGTGCTATTTGCAAGGTTATGTTGTATGATACTATGGAAGACCTATGATTACATTTTAAATTCAAGCTTAAGCTACTGATACTGATGGGCAAATGTGCATTTCAAAGAAACAAAATGTGTCATTGAATTAATATTGCAGCCTGCACTGCGCCAAAGATGTGCCATCAAAGTCAGGCAACACAAACCGGTTTCATAACTTGACATAATCACCCGTTCGCATGTGCACTAGGTGTGTACCGGTTCTCGGTTCTTCACCCTAGGTTCGGCACGCACTTGCGCTGCGGTTCATCTGAAATCTAATCTATAATATGATATAATTGTTGAAAATAATGTGTAAAACAGACAGTTCCTCTAATGTATGTTTCTGTCAATGGATACACATGCTGGCTCCCCTTTAATACATTACAACAGCGATAATCAAAAAAAGGACAAAAACGTCACTCCTTGTAAACTTTGTTTAATGCTAGTACTGTAGTATGCTTTATATGATCAGTCATCACCCGGGTGTCGATAGCGCGAGCGCAGGTGAGACCTGAACAGCACATGTCGCTATCTGTGTTTAAACTACTCACTTAAGCATTGGAAATTAATATTCCAAAGCTAGAAAACGTGAATGAGAACTGACGTGCGCTGTGTGTGCACTAGGGCTGTCAAAATTGCTCAAATGACGCTCGAATATTCCCTCTAAAAAAAAAAAACATGAATATTCGAATATCTATAGTTGCGCATTACGTCAATAACAGGACAAATTAATACAAAGAGACATAACTACTTGTATAGGTAGTCTATTTAAGCTTAAACATATTTGACAAGTAAATCAACTAATGGCCAAGACTGCAGACCTCACTCACTCGCCCTCACCCTTTTTTGTAACAGTGCACGCGACTCCGCATCCAAAGATGAATGAGTTGGCGAATCTAGTCGAGCATGAAGTCTCATCACACTGGCACCCAGTTTGCACATACAAATAAGGTGCTTATATTTACAAAATGAGCCTAAAAAAGCAGAAATACACCCTTTTAAACAAAGATCCATGTTTAATAAAAATAGATAAAAATCACGAAACTAAAATGTTTAGTGAAATTAGGAAATATTAATTTATTATAAATCGTTAATTTATTTCTATACATGTGTCATGTGCGCATATATTTTGTTCTCATGTCACAAGTAATAATAAAGGTTTACTGAGTTTTACACGATTCTTCTGTAGTGTGGTTTTTGGTGAAGTGTACTAAAATAAATATCACCTATGTACATTAGCCCACTTCTTTTCTACACTTTTTCCTGATGGTTTATACAACAATTACTCCGAGTCACCCTCTGTCGTTTCAAAGAATAGCACAAAGGCGAGCGCGTCGAGTATAAACGCCTCGTCCGCTTGGGGAGGAGCGCTTGCAGTCAGTGGAGGCTCGCGCTGCGGAGCCAGGCGTAAGTATCCTATGGTAAGTATATAAACAAGGCTGTGAGCTAGCGCCCACTCACAAAGCAGACAGCCACACTGCTACCGCGGGCGTTTTTCCCACCATGTTTTTTTTGAATATTAATTTTCACCTTCGAAATTAATTTTTTAAAAACTATTTGAATATATATTCGAATTTAGAATATTCGTTGACAGCCCTAGTGTGCGCTCACCCGACTCTGAAGCACGCACACTTCTCAGCACGCAAATATTGAGTTCTCTTTCAAGTCTTGCGCTTGCATGGACAAATTCACACAAAAATTATAGTATTTTGCATCCGTGCATTGTCCAGTGACAGCAGCCTTTACGGCTGTCTTTGTTTTTAATGTTATTCAAACAAAAGACAAGGAAATCACTCTTGATTGCATAGCTTTTATAACTTTAAGGATTAATATTTAATCTATACACTGAAATGTTATTTTACATTTGATTACTTTATTCAATTTCTGTACCTGTAAACTAATGTTAGACCAACCTGAAAATCATTGTTTATTTTATTAGATTTTTTGATCTATTGTATTTATTTGCGCTGTTGCTTGTATTTAGATTATTTGTTCTTACTTTATTTTTATTTCACAGTCTTTTTCCTGAACATAGCAAATACCGAACCAAAACAATGACTCTAAAACCGTGATACAAACCAAACCGTGAGTAATTTGTTACACCCCTAATGTGCACTGAAACTAAGAAATTAATTATATTAAGATTAAGGAATTTTTTTTTATGACATTTGTCATGTTCTGACAATAAAGAGTAGTTTAAAACCACAATTAATGGTCTGGTCTCTACAACTTTCAATAGAGAGCATAAATCAGCCTTTAAACTTTAAACATTCTGAGTTATACAGTAAATTCCATTTTTATTCATAGGGTGTTCAGTTTCATTTCAACATTGCAGATATCATAGGGCTCTAGCTTTAGAATACTAACATAAGTGTTCTCTCCCAAACACAACCAGAAGACACAGTAAAAGTCAGTGGTTTTGTTTGAGGGAGAGATTTAATTTCAGCACCGCTACCAAGTCAAGGTCTACCACACAGAGTCCAGGACCTGCTTAAGTGCTATTGGAGAACTAGAATGAAGAGAAATGTGCACGTTCAAACCTTTATGAGCAGGATAGCGTGACTGCGGCTGGAGCGCTGGTTGAGTTTAGTAGAGGCTGTGGTGCGGTTTAGACTCGCAGGGATGAAATGAGTGTCAAAATCGGTAAAAGAGGAGAGGGATGTGTGCGTTAGCCCGGGAATGAGGATGTTTCTGTCCTTGTCTTCACGGATGGGAAGGTCCTGGGAACCTGGGGACAACAGGTCCAGCACCTACAGACACAAAGCTAATCAATATTCAGGAGTAGCAAGGGTATTGTGAAAATAAAAATTAAATTTGAAAAGATGGCAAAAAAGTCAATTGTGACAGCCCTAATAAAAATATTGAGAAAAAAAAGTGTATATATCCTGTGGGTTCACCACAATAGAATACCTTTTCATTGTAGATCTCCAAGTAAGACATCCCAACCGAGTATTCCCAACCATCCTGCCCCTTTTCCTGAGCTCCAACCAGATTGAAGACCTCCTTCACAGCTCTGGGAATGATCCCTGGCTGCTCTTGACTCCCAAACATGGTGTGGGTCTTACCTGAAGGGAGGAAGAAGTGTTCTGTTAGAGTGAGAAATGTCTACATAATGGCACATCATGAAAATCTCAGTAAGAATCACATGCCGAGTTCAGACGGAACGATTTTCAAACTGGTCGGATCACTGCTCTTTTCACACTGCATGACTATCTGGGGTAGCATTCAGTCACTGCAGGATGAATCGGCGACAGGGGGTTTCACACTGCATGACTGTACAAGAGGAAGAAGAATCGCCGACAACCATCTCTCTCCGGTGCGCAAACTACGTTACCCAATGTTCCCAACCAAACAAACGTGTGATGTGACAAGTAAAAAACGCGAGATCACACGTGCGTGGACTGGAATTGTTATTAAAAATGATACTCAAAAAAAGAAGAAGTTTGTGCTCCAAATTGTGCGCTGATTTGCAGCGAAAAGGAGAAAAAAGATTAAGGGGGAGGAAATTGTTGGAGACACAGGGAGCAAGGATTGTGTTCTGCAAAGAGAGTTTGAGGTAAATAATTTTGCAATGTTCTGCTGCTGCGGCTGGACGTGCAAATGTATGAGCTTTGTTTCTGTTTGAAAGAATTGTAAATATATCTATTAAAAGTACTGATATTCTGGTCTATAACGCTGCATTCACACGGGGCTTCGGCGTTAACGCTTGATGGAGGGCGTGGCTGAAGCTTGGCCGTTATAGTGACAACAGCCAATCACACGTCTGCTCTAGGGTTGCATGAACGCAATTGGCTAGTGCCTGCTCTAGGGTATTTGCATAGGGAGATCTGATTGAATGACGCCTGCGTTGGTGCTTAAAAAGTTGAGGAATCTTTAACTTCTGTCGCTTGCAACGCGAGTGAAGCGACGGAACCCACAATTCAGTTCGGCAATGGATGATGTCACCCATTCAAATTAAATGAGAAGCGTTAACGCCTACACCCCGTGTGAATGGGGCGTTACTCCTCCCTGAACCTCTGCTGCCCTGTATCCTGCTCTCTCATTGGCTGTTGGTCATCGCCAATGTAATTTTCAGTCAGAACGCATTTCACACAGCAGGAGTTTGAATCGCAGACAGGTCCAGATATTTAGCATGACAAATATCTCACGGGTGATTGCGTCTTTGATCATTCACACTGCGTGACAGTCACTCGCGTGGATGAGCACCGATTGGCCTGATTTCGGGCAATTGTCTGCGATTTCACAAAACTTGTCGGCGAGTCAAAATCCGGGCTAAAATCGGCAGTGTGAACTCAACATGAATCTATAAAGGAAATGAAGGCAGGAATGATACCTGCTCCAGTGGGTCCATAGGCAAAGACACTGGCATTCTGACCATTAAGGATGTGGGGGAGGGTGGGCTTGACAGAGGTCAGAAACACCTCCTGCTGTGTGGTCTCTTCACCATGAAAAACATCAAACCTACAAATCCAACATACAATTCAGAAATCAATCACTGCAAACACACAACAGCATAATTTAACAACTTTGTTACTGGTAATTTTACCATTGTACTGGTAATTTGTCCCAAAACAAATTTAGTCATCAGTTACTCACTCTCATGTCGATCCAAACCTGTAACACCTCGTTTATACTTTCGCCTGTCTAGCTGTAATATTCTTTGAAATGACAGAGGGTGACTCGGCGTAATTGTCCGCGAAACCATCAGGAATCAGCGGTGAGTAGTAGTAAGTACACACCTGACGATGGTTATTTTAGTACAACACCAATGCCACTACAAAAGAATCATGTAAAACACAGTAAACCTTGAGATTACTACTTGTGACATTACACCAAAACATATGGATGAGAATGTGCATGTATACAACTAAATTAACGATCTCTTAAAGTGGTCATCCGTACGTTTTGCCTCTGTCGCAATCTGTTTAAAAAACCTGCAATTGCTTTTATTTGCAGAATTATTATCCCTATGTGTGTTGTGCATCGGCGCAGCTCCTCAGTACGGATGAATCTAATGTTTTGAGGAGTTTGTGTGGCTGTCTGTCAGTCAGTCACTGTGTGAACACTGTAATTCGTACTTCACCGATTCTACATCTTGGAAGTATGACCAATATAAGAATTTTCCCTGGAAAATGTCATCTGAATAAGTGAGGAACATGTCTGCCAAATTTGTTCTGACCAACCGAGAAAAAAAGCATTACAAAAAAATAAATATTGCGCTACCAACAGTGATTAAATCTAACGATCGCTTAGCTCATTATCACATCAAATTGTGTATTATTGTTATACTTCATTTAAATTGTTAATGTTTACAACATTAGCGTTGCGTGACTGTATTTGTTTTAGCGTTACCTGTAGATTTTAATTTCCGTACAGTCTACTCTTTTGCTTTTGACTGTGGGTGAATCTCCAGTTGTCACTGATGATGTTTGGACCTTTCTGGATTACAATCCGCCATCAAAATGATACATTGAATTACTCCAGCTGCTATAGGCTACAAATGATCCACCACCTGCAGCATCTTTACATGAGCCCAGATTCCTTTATGTATACAGATGTGACGTAATGATGCACAGATGAATGGCACCATGCTTAAGACTTCTAGGTTGAAATAAAATGCTGCGTGAGCTCAACCGATCAGTGTTTTCAGCGCCCAAGTCCAATCCCGAAAGTTACTGAACTATTGAAAAAGCACTACATTGCGAGCGGGCCGTTTTGAGGAGGAATTACTCGGGACTTTATTTAGACCCCGGTTCCTGCGGGTCGAAACACACAGGGTGCCACCCCAAAGACCCTAGTTCCTGCAGTGGAAACGCAGCTAAAGCATCCAATTTAGATGTGCAAACTGGGTGCCCGTGTGATGAGATGTACATGCTCAGCTATATTCAACACAAAGTTGTGCATCTTTGCGCTTGTGCAGACGCGTCGAGTATAAAACCAAGCTTAAGACTTTCGTTCCTCTCTGAAACTACAGAATGAACATGAAGCTATTAATGAAATTACAGATTTCTGTCCCTCCACTGAGAGTCTATTCACCCAAAACCCTGACGCATCAAAACGGTCATTACGAGATTGTAAAATGAATATGCTTTCTGATCAATGTTGATATGTGAATAAAAGCCCAAATTAAATAGGTTCATCATATAAAGCGATTGTATACTTTCGAAGACTTGGATTATATCACTTGATTTTTATGGATTTTTTACAATCTCTTTATGAACATTTCAAGTGCCAGAGTTTGGGTGAAAATACTTAGAAAATGGAGGGACAGAAAGCTCTCAGATTCCATAAAAATAAAAATAAAATCTTCATTTGTATTTTGAAGATGAAAGAAAGAATTATGGGTTTGAAACGACATTAATGAGAGTAATGACAGAATTATCTTATTTTTGGAGTGAAACAACCCATTTTCATAAAAGAAAAGCCTACAAAAAAATGTTTCAATAATAAAAAAAAACCAAAAGCTCTCATGTTGGTTTCAAAACAACCAACAACGCTGTTAAAAAATAAAATAATAATAATGAACCACGTCAATAAAAAAGGTCCTGGACCATATTCAAATGTGTTCATAAAATTAGAAATATGCTAATGAAATCAAGTTTCCTATAACACAGAATCAAGTATAAAGGACTGTTAAGAGTGTTTCTCTCCCTGATAATCCAAGCAGGCACACAGAGAGCCAGTGGATTTTCTTTAAAAGAGAAGTTTGATGTCAGCACCAGCTACCAAATCATGACCTACTGCACTGAGACCATGACCTGCAAAAGTGCTTGACAATAAATAAGACAGAATGAGAGGAATAAATAAGAAAACTGCAAACTGGTCTGACTGACTGGTATTGAAGGGTCTCAGTGGCGTTCCTCCAGTTGATGATCTCCAGCTTCTGTGGCCCCAGGCCCCTGACACAAGGCCCCTCTCCCTTATCATCCTGCTTGTCCATGTATGGTCTCAGCCGAACCGCTACACGAACTCTGGAGGTCCGTTTGGATCCGTCATTCGCAGCAACTCGCTGTGCCATATCTGAGATTACACAACACACTCAAGATCAAACACACTTCCTGGTATTCACCGACAAATGCTTTAAAATGCAGCATCGATTTTAAAGTAATAAAAAAGTAGTAACGTTAGACACATTAACGTTAGATGGAAAAAGAGTTCAGTTTTCTTAATGTTTATTAACTCTATTCGGCAGCCGAATTAAAAGGATTGACGCGTGTCCCGTTCAAAAACAAAACACACGCACACTATACAAACTACATCAAACTTACCTATTGACTCGCGTAACTGTTAAACCAGGTCTTACACCGTTTTTCTAACCCGGTTTTTGGCACCGCAAAGATGTTTTGCGAACTTAATTTCATTCAGTGAATCATAACATCTCTGCAAACTCCTCAACTGCAATGGCGTCTCTCGGACAAAGCACGGTTACTTTCAAACGATGAAGACTCCGCCCCTTAACTAGTTTTAACCAATAAACGCAGCCGAATACATGAGACCGCTTCTTCTTTAGAGATTTAACGGAAGAAACAGGCTCGTCACACTGCCATCACTCGGCAGTGAAATGGAATAACAAAACAGGATTTGAGGATCCAAAACAGGAGAAACAAAAAATGCTCGTTGTGCACGAAACGATAACAATATTTAACGTTACCTCTGAATAATGGGACCTCCTTTTAAACGCATTTAAACTTCCCTATCACCAGCCGTTACCTTCACACAGCCTCCTCTGGTTTACATTGTTCTTTTCCCTGAAGAGAAAGAAACCTACATTTTCAGCACATAAACAAGACGTGAGCATACCAATTTAGCGGAAATATTTTAAGAGTTATCTATGTATCATTTTGTCAAAACAGAAAAATGGGGTCAAAATTGTACCCATAGGGATACAACAGCTTGTCACTAGGGTAGTACTCTTAAAAGGACATCTTTGTACCTTTTTACTCCTACAAGGGTACATATTAGTACCCTGGAGTATTCAAATACGTACCTTATTAGTAACCTAGAGAAAAATATGTACCTTATTAGTACCCTGGGGTAAATATGTGTATCTTATTAGTACCCTAGAGTAAAAATACGTATCTTATTAGTACCCAAGATAAAAATATGTACCTTATTAGTACCCTAGAGTAAAAAACATGTACCTTATTAGCACCCTAGAGTAAATATGCGTACTTTATTAGTTCCCTGGACAAAAAAATACGTACCTTATTAGTACCCTAGAGTACAAATACGTACCTTAGTACCCTAGAGTAAAAATGCGTACCTTTTTAGTACCCTAGAGTAAAAACTTCATACCTTATTACTTCACTAGAGAAAAAAATACGTACCTTATTAGTACCCTAGAGTAAAAAATATGTACTGTATTAGTACCCTAGAGTAAAATATGTACCTTATTAGTACCCTAGAGTAAATACGCGTACCTTATTAGTAGCCTAGAGTAAAAAATATGTACCTTATTAGCACCCTAGAGAAAAATACGTACCTTATTAGTACCCTAGAGTAAATACGCGTACCTTATTAGTTCCCTAGAGTAAAAAATATGTACCTTATTAGTAGCCTAGAGAAAAAATACGTACCTTATTAGCACCCAAGAGTAAATATGTGTACCTTATTAGTACCATAGAGTAAAAATATGTCTTATTAGTACCCTAGAGAAAAAATACGTACCTTATTAGTACCCTAGAGTAAATATGCATACTTTATTAGCACCCTAGAGTAAATATGCGTACTTTATTAGTACCCTAGAGTAAATATGCGTACCTTATTAGTACCATAGAGTAAAAATATGTCTTATTAGTACCCTAGAGAAACAATACGTACCTTATTAGTACCCTAGAGTAAAAATTATGTACCTTATTAGTACCCTAGAGTAAAACTACATACCTTATTAGTACCCTAGAATAAATATGCATACCTTATTAGTACCCTAGAGTAAATATGCATACCTTATTAGTTCCCTAGAGTAAAAAATATGTACCGTATTAGTACCCTAGAGTACATGTACCTAAGGTACTACTATGAACCTTTTTTGTGGTTAAAAAAGGGTACAAATTTGTCCTTTTAAGGGTACTGCCCTAGTGACAAGCTGTTGTACCCTATACAATTTTGACACCCTTTTTTCTCTGTGTATATCGGTCACATATTGCATGAATGAATAGATAAATAACTAAAATGAATAACAATCAAGCATTAATTTATAAAAGAGTTACTTTATTAAAAGCTTGCTTAAATATGCCTTTTCTATATACACACACACCTTAAAACATCTTACAATGATTATTACTGTATATAAGTGTGCCAATTTTTGTAAAATATTAATGCTAGAGCTATGTGCAAATTCCATTTCACAGATTCTATATTTTGGTACCTCAAAATATCTAAAATATTGTGCATTTAATGACAATGTACAAGTCTTACAACTTAGCATTTCCAGTATACAATTACAGGCCTGCAGTATTTTCTTTGTAAAGTTCTATGTTACAGATAAGTTTAAAATAAAGAAAAACTAAAATTGATACCTAAACGTAAAAATGTTGTAATTTAATATCATTCATCTATTATCACATTACAAAGGAATAGGATAAAAACCTTCAGTGTTTTGCACGACTCTACAGAAAGGCAAAAGACCACAGAAAAGCAAAGTTAAGCTAAATTATTATTTAACTGACCTGTTTCGTTTATAGCAAGAAAAACCAGGAGTAGCTGATAACTATTTTAAAAAGAAAGCTCACTAATCTTAGGAAACTTTCCGTGATGGGAGCTCTCCTTAATTCTAAAACGAAACATCAAAATATTTTAAACAATATTAAACTATACAATTTTAAAATGTGTATTGCTCATTCAATATTTAAACTGCTCATGTAAAACCTTCATTCTGTTTCAGTGATATTAATATATTAATAATAACCTTCTGCAAAATGTGCCAGTCAGAGACTTTCCTTCACAGAGCTGATGCATACTGTCCTTCTCAATGGAGTGATATCAGTTTTGCACCTTCTCTCCCATTATATCCAGCATTTGAGAAGGTTTTTTTTTTGT
This sequence comes from Gobiocypris rarus, assembly GCA_023029165.1. NCBI lineage: Eukaryota > Metazoa > Chordata > Actinopteri > Cypriniformes > Gobionidae > Gobiocypris > Gobiocypris rarus. The sequence continues at coordinate 5,074,475 of CM040920.1, read as the reverse complement.
AAGTGCTAGTTCGTGTCAATCACATGTGGAAGATCGACTCAAATTCATTGAGTAAGAATTCTACAATCTGGTTCTGGAAGACCATGTATGTGGCGATGTTTGCGTTCTCCACCTCAGGTTTGAGTAACGTTGGGCCGAAAACAATAGCCACATTCTGCACAGTCATTCTGTTCTCATCGCCATGTTGAATGACCCTGAAGAAAGAGACAGAGAGACATGCTGTAGATACATCATGTAATATATATAAAAAAGATGTAAATACATGCATGTAAAATAAAAACAACATACTTGCGTAAATGGCTGAAGAGGGCCTCCATTGTGTCACGGTTGGGTGCTGGCAAAGACCGCACAACATTTCTCATGTGTGCTATTTTATTGTAATAATCAGGGATTTCTGTAGACAGACAGATAGATAGATTAGATGGATAGATAGATAGATATACTCTGATCAGGCATAACATTATGACAGGTGAAGTGAATAACACTGATTATCTCTTCATCACGGCACCTGTTAGTGGGTGGGATATATTAGGCAGCAAGTGAACATTTTGTCCTCAAAGTTGATGTGTTAGAAGCAGGAAAAGTGGGCAAGCGTAAGGATTTGATTGAGTTTGACAAAGGCCAGTGACAGGGTCATGGGCGGCCAAGGCTCATTGATGCACATGGCGAAGGCTGGCCCGTGTTGTCCGATCAAACAGACGAGCTACTGGAGCTCAAATTGCTCAAGAAGTTAAAGCTGGTTCTGACAGAAAGGTGTCAGAATACACAGTGCATCGCAGTTTGTTGCGTATGGGGCTGCATAGCTGAGGACCAGTCAGGGTGCCTATGCTGACCCCTGTCCACCACCGAAAGCGCTAACAGTGGGCATGTGAGCATCAGAACTGGACCACAAAGCAATGGAAGAAGGTGGCCTGGTCTGATGAATCGCGTTTTCTTTTACATCACGTGGATGGCCGGGTGCGTGTGCATCGCTTACCTGGGGAACACATGGCACCAAGATGCACTATGGGAAGAAAGCAAGCCAGCGGAGGCAGTGTGATGCTTTGGGCAATGTTCTGCTGGAAAACCTTGGGTCCTGCCATCCTACCTAAGCATTGTTGCAGACCATGTACAACCTATGATATAATCAGGTGGCTGTAGCCTCTTTCATCAGGATAATGCGTCCTGCCACAAAGCAAAAATGGTTCAGGAATGATTTGAGGAGCACGAGTTTGAGGTGTTGACTTGGCCTCCAAATTCCCCAGATCTCAATCCAGTCGAGCATCTGTGGGATGTGTAGAACAAACAAGTCCGATCCATGAAGGCCCCACCTTGAAACTTACAGGACTTAAAGGATCTGCTGCTAACATCTTATTGCAATATACCACACACACCTTCAGGGATCAAATGGAGCCTAAGCCTCGATGGGTCAGGGCTGTTTTGGCAGCAAAAGGGGGACCAACACAATATTAGGAATGTTATAATGTTATGCCTGATTGGTGTAGAAAGATAATGGACAGACAGACAGACAGATATTATCTAGTACAATTTAAGAATGATCTAAAGAGCATGTTGTGCTTCAATGGAAGCAAGAAAATCTGGCAAAGGAGTAAATCTGGCCACTATAAAACCCAGACTGGAAACCCACTACAGTCCTACTCCCCCCATTTGTATGTACAATCCATTCAATCAGGATCTTACTGATGCCACAGATGAAATCATTGAAGAGATTGTAAGGAAACAGAGGCTCCTGCAGCTCTCTGAAGAAGAGCTTCAGTGCTCCTGTGATCACATGGATATCCCAGTTACCCTCCTCCAGGTCCAGATCCTCTGGAGAAACACACAGAGAAACACATGAGTCAGCCAGAGCTGCTGGGATTCATTTCTAAATTGGGCTAAAATGTCAAGAGAGCACAGTGAATATAAGAGGAAAATGATTGGGCCATGGAAAATCATTATTCACCAAATATAAAAGAAAAAATAATAGACAACTAATAAGGGGTGCAAAAGTTGACTGACTAAACTAGATCGCTGCAGGTGGTTGCTAAATGGTTCTCAGTCATTGTTAGTGAGTTGTTATGTAGTAATGCTATTGCATCATTGGGCCAAGTCAAAAGAGCTGAGCTCAAAGTATATATTTTGTTTCTACACTCTTAAAAATAAAGGTGCCAGGAAGAACCAAAAAGGGGTTTTCACGGCAATGCCATAGTTTTGTGAAAGGTTCTTTAAAGAACCATTTTTTTCTAACCATTTTATAGTCTAAAGAACCTTTCTACACTATAAAGAACCTTTTGTGAAATGGAAGGGTTCTTTGGATTTTAACGGTTCTTCATGGAACCATACACCCCGCCAAAGAACCATTATATTTAAAAAGTCTGGAAAAAAGAGAAACAAAAGTCATTTCTTTCAGCCAAGTCATTTCATTTGGCGGCCACTTGGGTCTTTTATTTAGACAGCAGGACTTATTCCGCCATATTGCGCATTGCGCTTTCTCCCATTCACAGTAAAATGAGTGCATCTAAAGTCTTTTGAGAAACCAACAAGCTATAATACAGAGTATGACATCTTGGTGAAGAACTGAGCTGATGAAAAACTAAGTATAAAATGAAAGCTGATTCATTTTACCATGATCTGCTTTGAAACGCAGTTTCTGTATGACTGCCAAATTCCCACTAACTCTGTAGAGTCCGTCGATCCCCAGACCTGATGGATGACAACAACAAAAAATAGATTTTTATATTAGACAGGGCTGTAACCACTAGACATTTTTGATATTCAATGATATTCTGGATTATGCTCTGACAAAAAGTTTATGAATTGGCATTTTTAGCCTGGCCCACCTCAGCGGTCTAAGGCGCTTGTCAGTGTCAAAATTATTGAGCTGACCAATCAAATCAAAGAAGGCGGGCTTTACTGTTCACTGAACATGAATTCCAGCACGGCACTTCAGTTTTTAAAGGTGAAATGTGAAATGACTGACCATTGTCAAGTTATTAGGCATATGAATAAGAGTGCATGTGCATTGTGTACATATTTTAAAATAAAAATATTGTTTTCAAATAGTTCAAATTGATTACTTAAAAATGTTTTTTTACTATTCTTTCTTGTTCTTTATTTCCTTAAATCCATTTAAATTATTAACTGTGTGTTTACAACTGCTTAAAGCATAGACTGTAAAAAAAAAGAAAAGAAAAAAAGATGGATAGCGCGTCTCCGCTTCCTTCCACTGTAGAAAAATTAAGCCAAAATATTCCAGTAACAGTCGTTGCCAATTACATCATTCAGAGACTGAAGGTGATGATACACGGGGCAGCTTTTTGAGCAATGTTGCTGAGCGATGTTGCCACTGAGAACGGGCTACAAATTTCCATCTGGATACTTTAGATTGGTCGTGGGCCTGTGTCTCACCTGGTTGCCCGTTGGCGGCAATATTGCCCAGCAACATTGCTCAAAAAGTTGCTCTGTGTATCATCACCTTGAGTCTGAGCAGTAGAGGTGGAGCAGCGGCATCAAGGTCCCGCCCACACTCGCAAGCACAGCTGTCAATTATGGCGTTACACCCCGTTTCCATAACATCAAAAGAGCTAAAACCAAACCTATTGGGAAAATGAACACTTGAACATGCATCTGTGTTCCTAAAATGACAGAAACCATCATTGCAAAGAAATTATATGAAGTGAAACTTAATGTTTAATTTGGTTCACATCCCATTCGATTAGATGGATACTGCGGCAAGCCACCAGGGGGGCTCTATATGCTTTGGCTTTACTTTTCAGGCACACTTGGCTTAAAGCCTTGGATGCTGAAGCTTGTGATTGTGGTAAGGGGCGTTACATTTCCAAAAGCTTGAGGTGTTTGGCCAATCTGCACTCTGGGTTTTATGGAAGGAGGGGCTTTGTAGACAGACAGACTGATAGAGGATCTGCAATAATGTTCAGTATGTGAAAAGTAAGGTTTTTAAGCATGCTAACCTATTCTATTAAACCTAATCTTTTAAAATAGCATCATATGACCCCTTTCATTATTTAATTCCTTTCAATAGTTTTTAATACAATATATATTTTTAATGCTGGCTTGATATTACTGACATAAATTATTTCCATTAGTAATGCTGTTTGGCGGTGGGGTAAAGGTAACACATACCTCTTTTCTCTACCGCCCGGATGCATTTCTCCACAAAGCTGGGCACTCTCGCCCTTTCTTGGTTGCAGAGGTTGTGCAAGTAGCATCCGAATACATTTTCTAAAATGTAAAGAGTGACATTAGAATCATTCCTCAACTAAATCTTAAGCTTCTGTGACGTAATAGGAAATGGATGAGGTAGAGTAATGGTCCGACCTCTGATATATCCCTTGTCTTTGACTGACTGCAGCGTGGGCCGCTTGAGAAGAAACTTCTTTAGTTTGGTGCGGACTTTCTTCTGATCTGCATCAGCTGTCGAACTGGTTGAAGGCAGCCGAGATGCTGATGAACAGGAAGAGGGCAGTACATATTTACACTCTTTACCATTCTCTGTACAAAATGTTTTTTTAGTATCTTTAGTTCTTTATTTATGGATGAATATTTACTGACATCATTTACTCACCCTTATATCAGTGGGGTCCAAACAACATTTAATGTTAGACAAAATAATTGAAAAAATGTTTCAAAATATGTTCAATTGTGTTCAACAGAAGAAAGAAAGTCACTCAGGTTTGGAATGACATGAGGGTGAGTAAATGATGTCAGTATTTTCTATTTTGGGATGAAATGTCCCAAGTCTGGCAGAAAATTGTTATTATTATAAAAAATAATGTTTTGCTTCATCATAATGATTTGAAATTTGGTGACTTTTGTGGCACTTGCTATACATTTAAATATAAACATTTACAAAAATATATTATACACATATATATATATATATATATATATATATATATATATATATATATATATATATATATATATATATATATATATATATATATATATATATATATATTAGTGCTGTCCAACGATTAATTGCATCCAAAATAAAAGTTTGAATTTTTAAAAATATTTATATATAATATATATAGAGTATATACTAGCAAATACTTCTTAGATATTTAACTTTTCTTCAATATTTCTTACACAGTACACACACATACATTATGTAAACACACACTTTTATTTTGGATGTTATTAATCATTTGACAGCCCAAATATATACAGTATAAATATATATATACACACACACACACACACATACACACACAGTGTCAGTCAAAAGCTCGGAAACTTTACTATTTTTAATGTTTTTGAAAGAAGTCTCTTGTGCTCATCAATTTATTTGATCAATAATACAGATTTTTTTAAAATCATTTTTATCATTATTTCTCCCACCAGATGGCACCAATCTTCCTTCCACGTATTACATATTTATAACTTAAACACTGTATTAATTGAAACTAATAATAATAATAAAATAATATCAAAATGTTGTTTTCTAATATCTGTATTTTTTATATAGAAATAAATGCTGCATCATTTAGTGAATATTGTCTAATATTATGAAATTATCTCAAAATACAAAATATTATTTAAATATTAAAATATTATTATTTATTTAACCAAAATATACTACATTAATTTCATTAAAATATATATATATATATTATGCTTATTGGCTACGGTGTATTTTGACTGCTAAGGGTCACAAGTGCGACCGCTAAAAGAGGAATCATTTGACACACTACCATTGCTCATAGTTCTTTTGTCAAAGGGTTTTTCATCTCTGTCTAAGCTTGAGGGCTTCTCATAGAATTCATCCTCATCTTCAGAGTGGTGCTGATCCAAATCCTGATGGCCCAGGAAAAAGGCAGATACGATTATGCAGATATCATTGAGAAAAACATAACCGAATGTTTGTTATTGATCACGATGCAAGGCTCACCAGCTGACTTATGGTATCTACGATGACTTTATACCAGTCACTGATGATGCTTTCAGTGTCGTACTGGATCAAGTACTCTCCGTTATTCCGACTCTTAAGCTGAATGAACAAATACACAAGGAATGCATCAAGAAGACACACCAGTATGGTAGCTTGGGTAGTGTTGAAAAAGCCATACCTCCAAAACATTTTTCTTGCTTGATTTTTCCTTGGTTGCCCAGCCGATTGTTGCCCCTCTCAGATCCACTGTGAATTCTGGGACTATATGATTTGTCTTGCTCTACATTATACAAACACATTTAGCATTACAAAACAAAAATGAAATACTTGATAATGTAAATTCCACATTTGTGGATTTAGATTCTAACCGATGCTCCGGTTGGCGTGGACTTTGGGTCCTTATGGAATGTCAGTGTTCCTCCATGGAGAACCGTCCAGGAATGACCCCAGTTCTTCCTGTGGGAGGATTGATAAAATGTTAGACTTTTACATACAATTGTTATTTTACCACCGCTGATTTAAGGTCATGTTATAATCTTTACCTAATTTTTTTCCCGTTTTCAGAAACCTTTGTTTTGTTCAGGATTCCAGCCTTTTCCAAGTTTGAAACCTGAAAAAAAAATGTGTGAGTTAATTCAGCCTTTCTGGATAATATCAGGATAATAGTACTGAATAATATCTAAAAACTAAATTTTAACCTTTGAGGTTCATCTCAAAATGCAGAACAGAAAAGGTAGATCTGTGTTTAGCTACTTTAGCTCTTTTTTAATAGCAATGGTTTTAAATGAAGGAGAACATTCAGAATATATGACACTGTTTATTTAATAAAATAACAAGTCACAAGCAGCCTAATGTTATCCACACAGGTAAGAAGTGTTCTTCGGCACAACATCAAGCATAGTATGAGCTAAAATTCCTTTAAAGGGATAATTCACGCAAAAATGAAAATGATGTACTCACCTTCAAGCCATCCTAGGTGTATATGACTTTCTTCTTTCGGACGAATACAATCAGAGTTATATACAAAAATGTCCTGGCTCTTCCAAGCTTTATAATGGCAGTGAATGGGTTCGAGATTTATAAAGCAGCCATATCACCCTGTAGCCCAAGACTGGTTTCCAACTGAAGCTAAGCAGGGTTGAGCCTGGTCAGTATCTGGATGGGAAACCAACTGGGAAAACCAGGTTGCTGCTGGTAGAGGTGTTAGTGAGGCCAGCAGGGGGCGCTCACCCTGTGGTCTGTGTGGGTCCTAACACCCCAGTAGTGATGGGGACACTATAATGTCAGAGAGCACCGTCCTTCAGATGAGATGTTAAATCGAGTTCCTGATTCTCTGTGGTCATTAAAAATCCCAGAATGTCCTTCGGAAAAAGAGTAGGGGTGTAACTCCGGTATCCTGCCCAAATTTTCCCATTGGGATCTATCCATCATGGCCTCCTAATAATCCCCATATACCGATTGTCTCCTCTCCACCAATCAGCTGGTGGGCGTTCTGGCGCAATATGGCTGCCGTCGGATCATCCAGGTGGATGCTGAACATTGGTGGTGCTTGAGAAGATTCCTCCCTTCTATATGTAAAGCACTTTGAGTGCCTAGAAAAGCGCTATATAAATGTAGTGAATTAAAAGCCTTCTGAAGCGAATTGATGGGTTTGTGTAAGAAAAATATCCATATTTAAAACTTTAGAAAATGTAATCTCTAGCATCCACCAGCTGTCATACGCGCATTCACGAGAGAGTGGCGCTCCAGCGTATGACGTAGGATGTGGAAACGTGGAAACGCAGAGGAGAGAGCAAAACAAACAAAAGTTGGCAGAAGCTAGAGATTACACAGTTTAGCCGAGTGGAGTACTTTTATGATGGATGGATGCACTTTTTTGGCCTTCAAAATCTCAACCCCCCATTCACTGCCATTATAAAGCTTGGAAGAGTCAGGACATTTTTTTAATATCGCTGATTGTATTCATCTGAAAGAAGAAAGTCATATACTAGACCTAGGATAGTTTGAGGGTGAGTAAATCAAAGGCTAATTTTCATTTTTGGGTGAACTGTAGCTTTAACCATGGTAAAATCACTGTAACTTGAATGTCCTATTGCATTTATAAAATGGAAGAAACATCAATATCAGGTAAACAGTGTTTAGTCAAGTAAATTTAATTTGCATTGAACTTTTCACAACACATATTGTTTCAAAGCAGCTTTACAAAAAAAGCATTATAACAATTTGCCTTATACTATCTACTGTATATCGTCTTATGCTGATATACAACATGCATGTAGATAAAATTGGATATTTTGTATATAATCAAAATAATATAATAACTGCAAAATAATCCACTAAGTAATATTGTACCTGCATGTAGGCTGTGTATTGTTGCCAAGCAAACTAATAACTTTAGTGTATTAATTTAGAATGTGCAGTCACAAGTGTTTGTTCATCTGCGTTTTACATCTGGCTCATCCAATCAGAATTTAGCATCAAAGCTGTTGTATAACTGTGGCAGTACCACGGTACAATGATGTATCAATGGAAGTCAATGGTCCTCTAAGATAGTTTTAAAAATATTTTATGGTTACGTACTACCAAAGTAAATGTCCAAAAACTCAAGGTACTGCCATGATATTGCATCTAAATCTCACGGTAGTGCCATGACACATTTAGTATTAAGTTTCACTAGAAACCACCAGAGGACAGTGTGGCAAAATAATATTGCACTAGGTCACTCTTCTAGTCATAATCTAAGACTTTTGATTGGACATCGCTCCTCTAGTCCTAACCCACTTTCACTCAGCATGTATTGTGGAACTGTATAATAAGAATGTCCTGAGTAATTCATGCAACACGTTTATACTGGCATTCCCATAAAGTTACCAAGAAAAAGCATTTAAATAAGTTTCCAAATAAGATGATTTTAGCTAAGATTCATGCCAGTAAGCACACAATTTGCATATACTAATCACATGAATGTCGTACTTCATTAATGTAGGTTAGTGTAAAACTAACAGATGCTGGAGTCTTACGTTATGTGGCATCTCAGGAGAGCTGGAGGCGTCACTGTCTGATGTATTCTGAGGATATGGTGAATGATTTTTCTGTTAAGACAAAATCACATTTGTAAATCACACCATGCATTTACACGAATGGCCTCAAAATTAAAAAAGGTTGTCAAATATACAATTTTCATAATTTTTTCCATTGCATGCCTTAGTAAACACCACTAGCAATATAGTCCAGTAACTAAATTCATTTCCACGGATCAGTTCAGTGAACACAATAAATAGTAGTGAGTATATGTTTGCATTTTGGAATGATAGAAAGACTGGGTAGGTTTAAATAGAGCAACTCTATAACAAACTGAGTCTCAGGTGCATTCTAGAGCCTATTTAGGAAACACGGTCACTAAGGACACACATGAAGGATCAGGTGTGTGTCACATGCATCAGGGCATCACTCAGTGGAAGTGTTTGTTTATGAGTGTGGGTGAGCTGCTGGATAAAGTATGATAGTACATATTTATTACAGATATTTTGGGCCAACTTCCCAGAAACATATGATTTTGTTCTCTTGAACACATGGAATGGAAACTGTGCTCTATTCACAAAAGTTGTATACGCATTTGCGCATTAGTTAAATGTGCAACTTTAGATGGAAACCTCTGTGAGTACATACATCTTCCTGGTATCCTGTACTGTGTCTCCAGTTTTGCATCGATCCCATTGAGTCCTGCTCTCTTGAGGCTCCATTTCCCACACCATACTGTCCTGGATTTCCAGAGTACTAAAAGTGTGAGAGAGAATTTGATTCAGAAATTATTCCTTTATGATACGTTTTTGTACTTGTTAGTACATTATACATAAAACAAATATTATTGTGGTACGGTTTACACATCTCTCTACTTCAAAATCTACTTCAATGTGTTATTTCTTTGTAAATATTTGCTGTTTCAAAGTAAATCCTACACCATTTTTTTTAGTGTATTAATCACCAGCCACTTTTGATTATAGGATTAGTTCACTTTAAAATGAAAATTAGCCCATGATTTAATCACCCTTAAGCTATCCTAGTTGTATATGACTTTCTTCTTGTAGGCGAATACAATCAGAGATATATTAATAAATATCCTGACGCTTCCATGCTTTATAATGGCAGTGAATGGGAGCCATGAGTTTGAAGCTCAAAAAAGTGCATCCATCCATTATAAAAGTGCTCCAAACGGCTCCGGGGGTTAATAAAGGCCTTCTGAAGTGAATCGATGGGTTTTTGTTAGAAAAATATCCACATATCCGCCAGAAACTTCCACTTCAAACTCGTGGGCCCCGTTCACTGCCATTATAATGCTTGGAAACATCAGGATATTTATTGATATAACTCTGATTGTATTGGTCTGAAAGAAGAAAGTCATATATGCCTGGGATGGCTTGAGGGTGAGTAAATCATGGGATCATTTTTATTTTAAAGCGAACAAATTAAATTACTCCTTTAAGGAAAATAGCAGAGAGGACATTCTGCTCAATGTATCATTTTGTGTTTTCACTTTATACAGAAAATAATTCAGAGTCATAATGACATGACAGTAAGTCATAGTTTCACTTATTTTAGGTGAACTATCCCTTTAGGACAGTGATTTTCAACAATCTTCCAAAGGGGCCTTAAGATAACTTAAAATGATTTAAAATAAGACAAAACAACTAAAACAATATGTCTTACTGTAGTTTAATTCAAAAAGTGGTTATTTATTTTTGCAGAAGAAGAACCAGGATTCCCATGGTCATGGAAAGCTTAGAGAAAGCCTAATTTTAAAAGTAAGAGGCATTTTTAAACATATTTATAGTTATGCCACGCTCTAAAATATTTTATTGATAGAAATCGTTCTTTAAAAAAATCCTTATTCTTAACCCTAAAATGCATGAATGTTTCACCAATCATTATTACATATGCGGGTCTTTAGAGACCCAGATCTACAGTATTTCTAACACGGATGGATCTCGAACTGCTGCAGTAGTATAAAACTCTCCTGATATTTCAATAACAATTACAAAAGAATAAAATGAAGCATATTTAATCAAGGGTTCAATTCGAGCAGATACTTTTTACCATCATCACTCTCAATGTCAGAGCACATTTCTTCAGTACACGGTTCATTTATGCAATCTCAACCATATTCTCAAAACTACCGCTTTTAAGGTTGATGTCTAACCTGAATGAGTGGGAGGGTAGTGAATGACATCCTGGGTCGATAAAGACCAGAGGTATGCATTTAAGGGCTAATCTTTATCAAGTAAATCATGAACAACAGAAAATATCATATTGTTGTGGAGACCAAAAAAGAACTATAACTATAAAGTTAAAAAAACAAATCTAATTCTATGGCAATAGCCAAACCACCTGAAATTAAAGTGGCAGATGACATAACTGCAAGCACAAAGTTATAGTCGGCTGGCTTGGATGTGAATATAGTTATTATTCTTTGTGTGAATAGGCCTTTAGAAGAGCCATCCAAAAGTTTCCCACTGTATCCCACCTCAGGTAAGTTCCACTGGGACTTGCTGCCGTCTCTTAGGTAGTAGTATGTCCGCCCTTGATCGTCTAGCGACTTAATCCACTGTCAACAAGACACTTCATTAGTTCACCAAATTACAAAACTAGCCTACAGCCATACTATCATAGACCTCACTAATAATAGCAAGCTAATCAGCCCAAATATAAGTAAGCCAGCCCAAAACAAGGACACGCCAAGGTCAGTGTCAAGAGTCCTGTACCTGTTCCTGCGTGTAGTCATTCGTGAAGACCCAAGTTCCTTCATGGTCGATGTTGAGAGTCCATCCTGGTGGGGTACTTTGATCCAGACTTACCCTGGGGATAGAGACCTTCTTCAGATGAATTAAAGAATACTCTGCTGGCAAAGAGATAGGAGTCCTTTCCTCCTCCAGTTCTGGTGATGCTGGGTAGTCTTCCTCAGGAAGAGGAGGCTACATTTTGGGAAGCAAAGAAGGCAATATAAATATTAATCAAACTGTAAGTAACTACTGGTAGAAATTAACCAATTATTTTGGCATGAAAGGGTAGTGTTTGACTGATTATTATTCAAATTGATTCATTGCAATATTTTTTGCAGTTCAGCTTGGCGCAGAAATGACAAACTTTAATTTTAATTTGACCATTTTTTAATGCAACTCTGGTCAATATATACTTTAGGCTCCACAACATATACTTTCTCCACAACAATATTCAAGGATTCAAAGACTTCCTGCCAGTGCGACTAAACATTGCCCAATGGATAATAGCTGCCATTTCTGTTGCATATGAAAAATATTAAACGGTGAAACCGTACCACACGAAAAGTGGAACGAAACCGTACTACACGATTGAGCTGGGCAGCGCGGACAGTTTATAAGCTCTGAGCAGTAACAGGTATTCAAACAGGTACTCCAATCTCCATCACACGACAACACAACCACAAAGTGCTGGGAGATCCAGTGAGAAAGCATTTGAATTTGTTGCGGAATTATCTGTTATAAACCATAGATATCAGATTAAATGGCGTTTATGTGGAAACCAGGAGAAACACTGTGCCATGAGAGAATAATCACCATGGATTTAATGTAGTAACGCATACTGTAACCATGGTTTTGTGGCAGAAATAGTCAAATGTTATTACATTATTAATTTCATACAACCTTTTGAGGGTGACTTTTCAAGGACTTTCCAGTGCTTTACACATTTTCTCTAAATATAACATATAACTCTAAATATTAAGTTTAAATGTTATTTTTAATGTGATGACCAAAACCATTATTTGTTCTTCTATCAAATATTGTCCCCATTTGTAAAACTAAAAGTTTCAAGATTTTATTGAAAAATAAAATATATATAAAATTACCACTATAACTCTGCCACGCTGGTGGCAGAGGAGCACAATGGCTTATTAGCCATTTCTACATCCTAATATAGGTTTTTTTTTCACACACATGTTTTGCTTTTACATTTATATTTACATTATGAAACACCTATTATAAAATATAGAATCAAGAAATCCATTTTCTGTCAAAGTTTTATACTTTTTGTACTAAAGTATTAAGTAGGAGAAGTCAAGATTCTCATGAAAAACTAAAACTTCAAACTGCGAAGAATTACACAGAAAACAAATAAAGAGTGCTCCTTTTATAATCACTGAAGATGTCGGTCAGTTCAGTATGATACTACAAAAGAACAATGGTATATTTATGAGTAGAATATTATTATGAGTAGAATATTAGTAGAATACTTAGATCTAAGTGTAGAATATAAAAGAAAGTTCCCTATAAAAATGAGGTTGTTGTTAATTTTATCTGCATCTCAACTGAGTGCTTCATGTCAAATGTGCATTTTTCCAAGAAATAAACATGTAATATTATTAGTAAATGCACTGATTAATGCAAAACATTTTCTGATTAAATTGCCTTTAGGATTAACAATCCCCCTCCCACCTCAGCACTACCAAATCAGGTGCTGGTGCCACCATCTGTAGAACTTCCTGGCACCGGTGCCACTGCTCTCAAATGATAGTCTGGAGCCCTTAAAGGAGCCCTATGATATTTTCTGTTGTTCATGATTTACTGAATAAGGATTGGCCCTTAAAGGCTTACTTCAGCGCTTAGCATTAAGCTTTGTATCAGTAGAAACCCGGGAGTATATTCAAATTATTGTACTTTCCCCCCTCATATCACCCTGAGACGAGAGAATTATGTATTTTATTTCTGGAAAAAATCCTCCGATGACGCAAATATCGTCATTTTGCGTCATCGGAGGATTTTTTGGCCAGTGGCAAAAGACTACAGCCAGCAGTGGGCGCTATTTCCACATGTTTTCAACATCGCACTCACAGCGCTCGTGCGATTCATGTAAACAGAGCGGCGGAGAGCAAAGGGAGTGTTTCAACTTTTCAAACGAATTCCTATGAAAGTTAAGCTTCCAAAGACATGAACTGAAAATGCGCCAGACTGAACACGCACTGTGAATGTATGCGGCCGCGCTTAACTCAGTTCATGTGATGAATGTAATCCGATCCTGCTGCATTTGTGCCGTGACACTCAGGTTCACTCGCATTATATCGAACAGACACGTTCAGTTTTTAATTGTACTGTCTCTAACTGAACTGATTTTATGAAAATGAACGCTGTGGGCAAGTGATCCAGTAATCCTGTAGCCATGCCTAGAGTGGCCTAGCAGGCAGAGAAGCAAGTGCATTCTGGGAGTTGTTGTCTTTCATCCCAATGAGACAAAAATACATTTTCTGTCTTTTCTCAGTCTAGAAGGCACCAAATTAAAAAATAATTTCACATTTCTACTACATTAATGACCCAGTTTAAATACAGATTCATCTTCCCAGCGCTGAAGTACCCCTTTAAGTGAATACCTCGGGTCTGTATCAACCCAGGATGTCATTCATTACCCTCCCCTTCATTCATTTTTTAAAGTTGGACATCAACCTTAAACAATATAGCAAGATTTGGAGATAAGGTAAGGCAGCATGAAGCGAGTCAGAATGCCAGTCTGTCAGTAAACAGTAAATAAATTCCTTTTGATTGATTCGTTACTAAGGTACGCATCAAATATGCTTAACACAGAAACTCGAATGTGCGTGTCGCACTAGAAGAACAGACCTCATTGGTTCTCGTGTGTCACACACTCACGTTTGAGCTTCTTCTTTTCTTTTTCTTAATGCCGGTGGGAAAACCCACTTGAAGGTGCATACCGTCACCTACTGCACGACACCTGCGTGACAGCTGATGTAAAATAAAGGATCGGCTTAGGATAGCCGATACTGATCAGTTAAAAAATGCTTAATCGGCCCTGATACTGAACCTTGAGATCAGCTTGGGACATTGCCAGTAGCTAATTCAGATTACCTTTTACAGTGATATTTACCTAATATATAAACATAATATATTAGATATACCTTAGGTAAGAAAAATCGTAAACTTCATGGACATTTTTTAATGAATATACTTTTTTTAGTAATGCCAAGCTATAAAATATTTTATGGGGAAGAAAATGTAATATCAACTGAAAAGTCATGGGGCCTTCAAATATTGTTGTGGGCAATGGCAGTCTTGGAGTCAAAATGGTTGAGAACCTGTGTGATAACTCATAAAAAATAAAGAAAATTAACTTTAAGCACATGAATACCATAATATATGAATATGGTAATGCTTTGGTACCATAGTACATATCAAAGTAACATTTCGTTTGAATCAGCAGAAAAACATCCATACCGGGAAATCTTCCAGAAATGTTATGTTCCCTGGAGAGCTTGTGTCCTCTGGGGGATCCCATGAGCTCTGACCCGACACAGAGTTAAAGAAGTAATGCCTGCCAGTATTCTCATCCAGCACCTTCTCCCAGTCCGAGCTCCATCTCTGAGGAGAAGGGCCTATGGGCGAGCAGGTGGGAGAGTGGGGGAACGAGGGAGGGGAACGGGCCTCTTCTGTCGCTACTGACGAATCCATGGAGTAGCTGAGTGGATAATCCCAGGTGCTCCGGCCCGTGGAGGATGGTAGTACTCTTTCCCACTCTCGTCAGTATGGACCTCCCATCCTGCAGAGTCCAAAAGGAGGGTATCGGGAGGGTCCAGGAAGTTCTGTAATGGAGACGCAATGGGACTGGAGGAGTCAATGGTTGTCCGACGCACGCGGGGGATGTTTACATACACCGCTGTGAGAGTGTTGTCATCCTCTACCTGATGGAGAAAAAGGAGGAGCATTGCTGATATTAAAATAAAGCTAGAATGAAGAGACTAGAATGGCAGTTGACCAACGTTTTAGCTTAAAGATTTTAGCTTAAAATGCATATGCAGTAGCTTTTAGATGTATGTATATATATATATATATATATATATATATATATATATATATATATATATATATATATATATATGTGTGTGTGTGTGTGTGTGTGTGTGTGTGTGTATATATATCTATATATCAATCTATCTATGTATATATATATATATATATATATATATATATATATATATATATATATATATATATATATATATATATATACTGTTTATATAAACCAAATAAACTAAAACTTAATAAAGTACATATTAACATACATATATATATATATAAAAGATTATTACAGACATGTTGTTTAAACAATTAAATATATAAATGTTGTTTAAATAATTTAACCAGGGTTATTATTGTTAACTAACATTTTTATTACTTGAAATAAAATAATTTATATATATATATATATATATATATATATATATATATATATATATATATATATAAATAAAAACTATACATTTAAAAAAAAAAAAATTACACAACATTACTAAAAATTACTAACATGTATTACAAAAAAATCCAATTCAAAATATGAGTAAAAAACTATAACTATCGTTTTTGCTATGATTGGTTTTATACTGTCATTGTACAAAAGCCAAAACAAATGATTAATATATTATATGGAAAATATAAAAATGTTGATAGGGTTGACAGCAAAAATATTGTTTAAGCCCAGTGTATAAAGTGAGAAATATTATAAAATAATCTAGAATAGATCATTTAATTTTATCTACAAATAATGTAACCCAACGACAAATGTACAGAAGGCAACTTTTTTTTTTTTGCAAAGGATAATAAAGTTAAATGTCAACTGCCCAGAAGCTACTGAAGATATGATATTATATGATACGATCATGAAATATGATATAAATAGTGCATTTGGCTGAAGACATGCATGTGTAACTTTATACACTTGACCTTTTACAGTGTTACTGACCTTATGTAAACAGGTGATTGTGTGATGTCACAAACGTTTATACAAAGACCAGAACAAACAGTGGATGGCGCATCTGCTTTCACACCCTCCTCCTACAATCCTCCCTTATGCAAAATGTACCATCCACCAGCGAAAAGCTCAGCTCGGAGGGACTCTCCACATCACCAGAAAGAAAAACTAAACGAAATGCTCCCTAACCCGAGTAACTTTCAACACCCACGCCACTGTCGACTGCACTCTGGAAATGCATTGATGTTCAAAATAGTAAAGTGATTTCGACTGATACATTATGTGCCAGTTACAGACAGAGAGCACTTCCTGTGCACGCTGATCTCAGGAAACAGAACAAGGGTTGACAGCTGTAAAACAGAAAACCACAACCAGACTTTTCATCTTTATTGTTTGTCCTATTTAGATGGCCAAAGCCCCACCAGATAAACCTCACATGGTCCTGATTAAAGAATGGAGCATGTTTAATCCCAGAGATGTTCTGTGTATCAATGACAGGGGCCTTTTAATCTAGTTTATGATTGTCAGTGTTTGTGATAAGCAGTGCTGCGGCTGTGATGGACACTGAAGTGGTTTTAGACCAACGGTTGGTTATAGAGGGCTGAAGTACATGCCTTTTCTGCAGAAGCCTGCCCTTGTGAAAAAGAAGAATACTTTAGCAAACTTATTACAGATATAATACTCTTCAATACGTACTGTAAGTAATGTTTTCAGACACTATATTGAATGTTAATTGAAATTAAATGAAAATGTAGTACAGTTAAATGTATATAAAATGCAATTAGCTATACAATTTTTCAGTACGACTTAAGTACATCTTTATTCCGTATGTATTTTTATAATTCATTTCTATTGTCTTTGAAATATGGTGTACTACCGAATGTACTGAGAAGTGTTTAATGGTACACTAAAACACACTTTAATGTAATTTCTATTGAAACTTGTATTTCATACATTTAAATATATTTGTAATTGCACATTTGCGATAAAGTTTAACACATTTAAAATAATATTAGCTTTAAATGTAATATCAAATAACACACTACAGTTAAAATTATAATCAAGTATAGTTAGTAAACACAACAAAATAAGTGTACTTAAGCACAGCAAAAGACTATTAAAACATGATTTAAAATGTGCTTTAAAGTAAAACTTTGACACTATTACAAAGTGCACTTTTTTAAAAGTCTCCTTAAAGGGGTAAGAATTATCATGAAGGCTATTAATCCATTTTTATTGCTAATGTGTGAACAGCTTGAAACAAAACTTGAGACACAAGACTTTCCCCAACTTCCTAGGCTGTCTATGAAAGCCTGTTGACTTTTATTTTTATGATTTTTGCCAGGAAAATCAGAAAAGCTATTCTGTTCTGTAAGGTCAATGTGTCATGCAAAGAAAAGGGATTAATTCAAACTATAGTCTCACATAACCATATCTATAGTCTATGGTCTCATATATACTTTATAATCAAACTATCATAACAGTGTAATTTTGAATTATTTCATCTGTCGACATAATGCTGGTGAATTGCAGAGCTGGTGCAAACATTTCCACATCACCATGATCGGATGCTTTCTTTACTGCTGTTTTCTCACCGCTGTCATTTTTGTTGTGCATTAATTCTGTTATTGAGGAAAGGTGCACACATTTACATATTCATCTAAACGTCACTTTCAGTAGTATGGATGCGTCTGGATGTCCGTTAACAGTATATCGCTGCAAAGGTATTTTCAACTCTTTTACTTCAAAGTGAAGAAGCATAAAAAGAACCTTGCCGTGAGTATACCGAGACATTGAATCACGTTCAGTCTCTTGTATGTCACATGCAAGCACGAGCGTGCAATTCACGTAATGGCCACTGGTGTCGCTAATAACAAGGGTTTCTGAATTCTACATACAGCCCCTTTAAGGGTGTTCAGAAACATAGTCATGAAAGTGTACTATCTTTAAAGGTGCACTGTGTAAATTTTAGCGGCATCTAGTGGTGAGGTTGCAAATTTCAACCGCCACCGCTCACCCCTCCCTTTCGAAGCACACAGAGAGGCTACGTGGCCGTTACAGGACAAAGATTTCGTCGCCTGAAATAGCAGAGAGTAGCCACTGCTTTTTAGAGCAGTTTGGCTGTTTAGGGCTACTGTATAAAAATGATGGAGCAAAATGGTGACCTCACTGCAAGGGGACCCACGGTTAGGGTCACACCCGCGGGCCAATGGTTGAACATCTGATGCATATAGCACACTTATCTGGAAACACTTCAGGAGTTTCAAAGTCATCATCTGATTGGTTGAATTCTACAGTCCGCGAGATGTGTGTGTCACGTTCTTTAACGGTCCGCCTGGAAACAAATGCCGTAACGCCAAACCCCAAACGCTGCCGTGTTTACAACTGTGACAATAAGCGCTTACCAGGATCAACTAAATGCTGGATTTTTAGAGACTAATACTATGATATCTGCATGTACAGTATTTAAAAAAAAACACTTATAAGATTTGAAGTACATTACAAGTGCAAATTCAATACATTAAGCACACTTCTTTTTCATATGTGTGTTCAAAGGTCACTGACACAATGTCAGGCTGTTCCTATGCGGTTGTTAAGGTGTTCGGAATGGTTTTTAACACATTATCATGTGGTCGCTAGGTGGTCGCATACTGGCTCAAGTCTCTATCAAGTCTGTGATATTCTGGTCTCTAAGAGAAGTCTATGAGATTTTAGCCCATTTTATTGTCTGCCACACTTGAAAATGAATATGGGGAAAATGGCGAGATGCAAAATATTTTTTTTCACAACCCAGTCCATGTACAGCAGAACACATGAAGCTCCCTGTGCATGCAGGTGGAGTGAAGATGGCTCTGGAATAGATGACTATATGCAGTATTGAGCTCACCTTCAGCCTCGAGAGAGGCCTGTACGAGGACAAACCTCTTCTGAAAAATGTCTGTGAGAGAGAGAAACAGAAATAAAGAGAAAAAAACAGAAAAAGAAACAGAAGAGCAAGAGTAACAATCGAAGCACAACTACGGAAAAAAAGGCACGTCATACCCTGGGTCTATATTTACCCAGCCATGGTGCAGCAGACTAAGTGTGCATCAGCCACAACTGCCTAAATGCATCAACTGACAGGAAACAGGTTTATTATTATAATGATCACAAACAATAGCCACACAAATACGTCCACCACAAACAACACTGACTGATTATTTGGGGCAATGAGAATCGAGTGATAAAGACAGGGATAGTTCACATAAAAATGAAACTTCTGTCAGAAGATTATTTAGCCACCCAACATAAACAATTGACTTTCTTTTTCTGTGGAATAAAAAAAGGAGAAATGTTGAAGTACTGGTCAATCTTTTTCGTGTTATTAAGTGAATGGGGATCCGGGCTGTTAATGGGACAGTTCACCCAAAAAAGAAAATTACCCCATGATTTACTCACCCTAAGACATCCTAGGTGTATATGACTAGGGCTGGGCGATATGGAGCAAAAAATATATCTCGATATATTTAGCTATATCTCGATATACGATATATATCTCAATATCATTACAGGAAAAATAACGCCCCAAAAACGACTCCAAAAACAAATATGCCAAATACCACTTTAAGTCTTTTTTTTATTGAAGTGCAAAGAGGTAGGCAGCTCGTGTAGTTACAAACTGCTTTTGCAACATTTGAAAAATAAAATAAAATCCCTGTATACACAAATAATAATTCACTGGAAAATAAAGGAAGAAATAATACATATTGCCTTTTCATTCAAAAATGAAACAACTCAACTCAAGGCAGTGCATATGAACAAAGTGCTTCTGCGACATTTAAGATACAAATAAAATTCCTTGATTACATAAATAATAATAATAATAATTTAACTGTAAAATAAAATAAATACATATTGCCTTTTTTATTCAAAAGTCAGCTGTAAAACAGTAAGAGATCTTGAGGCAGGTGGACGCTCGGTTGAGTCTGGCGACGCTTTGATGATGGGACACATGCTCGATTACAAACATAAATAGCGGAATAAAATATAAGTTAAAGTGGTAACAACACTGAGAGATCTTGAGGCAGGCGCAGCGATTGGTTAGTGGTGAATATTGACCTAATGTGCGTACCGTAGTGGCTCTCATGTACTAAATTGTGTAAAAACGGCGGAATTGCATATTGTGTAAAAAACAGCGTTGTCATTTCTTTTGCATGCATCTCCCGGACTGGCAGCTGCCTCCAGCACTGGCAGGTTTTAGAGGAGCTGCCTTAAGCAGTGACGGGTTCCGTGACACGCAAAGATTTTAGTCCTACTGCGAGCGGGCGGGGGCGAGCACAGCACAGAGAAGGCAAACAAGCAAAGTGGCGGAATCAGAATTAAATATAAACAACATATCGATATATACGATATGTCAAAATCCATATCGTGTTTAAAAAATATCTCGATATATTTTAAATATCGAGATATCGCCCACCCCTATATATGACTTTCTTCTTTCAGACGAATACAATCGGAGTTATATAAAAAAATGTCCTGGCTCTTCCAAGCTTTATAATGACAGTGACTGTTGGGTAATTTTTGAACTCCATAAAAGTGCATCTATCCATCATAAAAGTGCTCCACACAGCTCCGGGAGGTTAATAAAGGCCTTCTGAAGCAAAGCGTTTGTGTAAGAAAAATATCCATATTACAAACTGTAATCTCTAACTGTAATCCCAGTGTATGACATAGGACGCAAGCGTAGCGCAAGTTCCGGTGACGGATGTGGGATAGAGCAAAACAAAACTTGGTTCTCGCGAGAACTGTATTCTCACCGGAGCGTCCTACATCTTACGCTCAAACGCCAGTCTCTCATGGACGCGCGTACGACAGTTAGAGATTACAGTTTGTAAATATTTAAATATGATATTTTTCTTACACAAATGCATCTCTTCACTTCAGAAGGCCTTTATTGCAACCCCCTGGAGCCGTGTGGATAACATTCACTGTTATTATAAATCTTGGACATTTTTTAATATAACTCTGATTGTATTCGTCTGAAAGAAGAAAGTCATATACACCTAGGATGGCTTGAGAGTGATTAAATCAAAGCTAATTTTCATTTTTGGGTGAACTATCCCTTTAAGGTAAAAAATGAAATATGTTGTATGGTAGTCTATGCACTATATATTCAACAGCTTTGTGTGATGAACAGACTGAAATGTAACTCTTCATTAGGGCTGGGAGTCACGGGGTACCTCACAATACGATACGATACACTGCTCACTATACCGATAATATCACGACACAGCAATTCTACGATAATCACCCAGGCTGCATTTATTTGAGGGGGCAGGGGTGGGTGGGGTACAGCTCAGACAACATATACTTACATGTTTGCAAAATTGTGTATTTAGACCACTGTAAGTAAGTATGGAAAGATTTTCAATTTTGGTAGGCCAAATCCAGGCGGAAATCCCCAAAAATGGTCCCAGAGCATAAGAGGTTAAATTATTATAAATCAATGATTTCACTCAGCAAGGACGCTTCAAATTGATCAAAAGTGAAAGTAAAGACATAGTTAATAAATAAATTGTTTGTTAAACTTTCTGTTTATAAAAGAATCATGAAAAAAATATTCCCACAAAAATATTAGTCAGAAGCAAAAAACATTCACGTATAGTGCACAAGTCATTTGGACGACTTCGATGACTCTAAAAGCGTCCAGTACATTCTTTAACATTTTTCCTTTTGTGTTCCACAGAAGTCATGCAGTTTAATAAGAGAGAAAGAAAATTAATAATTGAATAATTTCTGGCTGAACTATCCCTTTA
The DNA here is from genome assembly GCA_023029165.1 of Gobiocypris rarus. Taxonomy (NCBI): domain Eukaryota; kingdom Metazoa; phylum Chordata; class Actinopteri; order Cypriniformes; family Gobionidae; genus Gobiocypris; species Gobiocypris rarus. The sequence continues at coordinate 5,052,002 of CM040920.1, read as the reverse complement.
AACCATCCTAAAGCAAAGGGAGTGATGAAATCCCCAGCCTTAAATGTATGCCATCCTTTTGTGAGATAAATTTAGATGATCTGAATGCGCTGGCCAACAGAGACAGCCATACAACCTGTATAAGTCATTGTAGAAGTAGGCTAACTGAGTGCAAAAGAGAAAGAAGCAAAGGATGTTTAGTGAGAAGCCTTTAAGAGCAGGAACTGTCTGGCATTGGCACACACACTATGTAGTTCATCACATACAATATTTATGGAAGCTTGGAATGATGCAGACTGAACAATTATACAAAACTTCCTTTTTCTGGTCAGAGATGCTAAAGGTTAGTGCCTTGCAGCTGTTCTGTTTTATAGAGTTTTACAGAGTTTGACAACTTTACAGTGACAAACACTTGACCCCGATGATGTTTAAAAAGTACATTTTCTATATCTGCACCAGGGAGTGTCTCAACAGGAAGAGACCACATCCTAGCTGAGAACAACAGAAACACGCTTGTACGCAAAATCCAACTAATGCGGCACGTTACTTGCTGACATTTTAATGCACGATGCTCATGTATGAACACCACACAAAGTGTAATATATTGAACAGTCATGCCAATGTACAACTTTTTACACATCGACTCATATCAAAATGACCACAATGAGTCAGTAACAGCACTTCCGTGCCCAGAAACCCAGCCTGAAGGGTGCCTACATACCTGCGTGTTCAGAGAGAGGGGCATTGCGCTTCTGGGCCGGTGGTTGGACCGGATCTTAGAGTAATAATCCACCATGTCTTTGTTCCGATCAGTCAGCACGGCCATACAGCTGATCAGACAACAGTCAAACTCCAAGTTATCCAGTAGCGAGCATCATGGTTAACTGACTGAGATGTACACTCACACAAACACACTCATGCAGACATACACACCCTCTGCGTCTGCAGTCGATGTCAACTAATGAACATCTGTCTTGAAGCGCTACTCTGCTAGAGTGAAAGGGGGAGGGGGCAAATGATTAGAACAGACGGATGGAGAGAGACAGAGTCAGGTATGAGGAGTTCTGTGAATAAAGGATAGATATACCGTATGAAATTGAATACATGATATAAAGATCTGCAAAGAGATATCTGCTCATATCCAAACTGCTTGATTTCAGGAAACAGATGAAGAATTAATTATACAAACATAAAATGGTTAAGTGTCTAAGTTCCTCTTTTTCCTCATCGAAACAGAACCCATACCAGTCTCTACATCTCACTGACCTGAGCACATTTCCTCAATTTCCTCACATTTTTATGTAACACCTCTGACAGCCAAAAAAAAGTATGCTTGCATTTCTCAGTAAACAATCCAGAGAAATTTGTATTGCTCTTTCATTATTTAAGTGAACATAAAACTGACCATAGTTGTTTCTTAAAACATGTTCCTGGTCTTACTGTTAATGGTTCACTGGTGCATGTTATTCCAAAGAAATTAAGTCTCTCTTTAGCTTTCTTCAAATGTATATTTACTTACAACAATGTTCCTTGGTTCCTTTGGCTGCATAGGATATAATGTTAAGGCATTATTTTAGCAAACTAGCTCAATTCTGGTCTGTAACACCCACTTTTCATATTATTTTTAATTCTCAGTGGATAAATTCAAGTCTCACGCAGCACACTGCTATTTTTCTTGTTAAATATCCTCTTTCAAATGGGGTAAATGTCAATTTCAGTCAACTTTCTCCAGAATTTAAATAGACACAATGACCTATAGTATGAGTTTATAGTTATAAAATGAATAGCATAGCTCAAATAATTTGTTCTTGAAAACATTGGACCCTGTTTTAACGATCTAAGCGCATAGCGCAGGTGCACTTAAGGAGTGACCGAAAGTGACCGAATTGTTAGTTTAAAAACGGAAAAAAATGGACGGCACGCCAGGCCCATGGTCCAAAAGGGTCTACCTAGTCTCTAGTGAGTCATGCGTGTGTTTTTGGCATAATGTACAATAAACCAATCAGAGTCTCATCTCCCGTTCCCTTTAAATGCCAGTTGCGCTTGCACCATGGCGGATTCGCTTTTCACAATTTGCGAGCGGAAAAATGAAGTCTTTTATACTGGAATCTTTTATTTGTAATATTTAAAAATGTTTGTGTGCTGCGTGTCCCTGTGTGTGTAATAATCAGAGTGTATGTGCGTTGAAACCTGCCTAAAGGTTTATATTACTAACACACCCTTTAAATAACACAAAAAATACTGAGCCATTGACTTTTGACCAGGTTTTTGTAGATCAATGGCACAGTCGTTTTCAGTTTGCTATAAAATAGCAATGTGCCAACAATGCACCTGAACACACCTGGTTTTTAGACCAGCACACCCATGGGCGAAGAGATGAGTGTGAGTGCATTTGCTATTTAAACAACGTGGCGCTGGATGTGAAAATGACAACTGCGTCAGGCTGAAACTAGCAAAAAACACTTGCATTGCGTCATTGTGTCCTTGAGATAGTTAGTTTTGATTAATATTTTGAATGTTTTATTTTTATGTTTCCATTTTAATTTTAATTTTAGTTTAGTTTTAGTAAAAAAAAATGTTTATATCTAGGCTTTATTTATTTGTTACTATTTTTAAAAATTACTTTTAATTAAAAAAAAAATTGCGCTAAGGGCATGAACAGCACTAATAAAGCCCCAGTCTTGGAGATCATTAACTAAAAATAGTTGTTCTAGGGTTTAGTTACCCTTCAATAAATGCTGGATGGCTTGTGTTGCTAAATGGCAAGCAATTCATTTTAAAACATATTGTATAACTGAGAAATGCTTCCCTTGTCTAATAAAACACATGAGATATTAAAGCGTCTTTGGTGTTTCCATGGTTTCAACAAAATAAAACTGGAAACTGAGGGTAATGCAGGTATGACATCACTGATAGGCATCACTGGTTTTTGGATATTTGATTCCAAATATCTTACATATTGTGCCTGTAATGCTGACTTTAACATTAAATATAGATACAAGAGTAGCTCAACATATACAAGCCTCAGAAAGCTGGTAGACAGGTAAAACAACATGTATTTTACATGCCATGATATGGTTGCACGATAAAAATCAGAAGACAAAGCAACTGTGTTTTGTTGTGACTTCTGATCAACACTTCACCTGTGAATGTTTAAAGCAGGAAATGTGTTTGGGATACGCAGGGGAATTACTCAACAATCGTTCATCCAAGCAGCCTGACAAACAAGTCAACTTCCTTGTCTGAAATGCAAATAATTTAAATAATGCTGTTTTCCCTGCCTGTGGTTGAGAGAAAAAAAGAGAGATCCTAATGTATGGATAAATCATGATCACCCTGCACTCTTTTTCCTCCTTCTAATGAAAGTGAGACAGGCCCGACATAAAAAGTTCCTGGAACAAGCCTAAACTAAAAACGCACAAGCCAGTATTAGGCATTACTATTCACAAAGAGTTTTGTTATTCAAATTGTTAACATGGCAGCCTACAGCTATATGACCAGAATATCACCTGAGTTGAGTAACTAAACAGAAAAACACCAAAGTGTAAAAGTATGTAATCATGCTTTTAAAATATTTGTACTCCTGACCTCAGCGAAAGCCCCTTTACATTAAGTTCCTCCTGAACTTAGCAAATTAGACACCAAAAATGAGCAGTTGATGTGTGACACAATGTCCCCTGCTATGTATAGCACTCTGCAATTTCATTTTTTCACCCTGAGGGAAATCTTGCAGTTGATTGACAGCTGCTAAGAGTTTCTGTCCTTAAATATCAATGGTACGAAATCCATTAGGATTCAGTGCACAGGCCATACAGACGAATGTGAACAACAGTCTAATCCTTGTTTCAAACACACACACACACACACAGTTCAGGTGCTGTGCCACCCATGGGATTACCACAGATACTATACACAGTTAACAGCAGGGCGTAGACAAAACTATACTGTAAAGAAATGAATGACATTTACATCAGCTGTGGTTGCCAGAACTTTACAGTGGAAAAAATATAGTAGTCACAAGTTTTACGGATTGAACAGAAATTTCGATTAAAAAACACATACTTCATTAGCTACTTATATAACTTATTTATATTATTCTGATTATTTATAATAATATAAAAAACAAAAGTGTTAAAGATAAAGACACATCTTAAATCCACAAGCTGAGGTAAATACTAATACTGAAGCTCCATAGTGTCACACGCAAATACAAAACCACCATGGTAAGACACATGACACGAAACTAATGCAATAAACATTACTATAACAACATAAGATAACATAAAAACCCGAATGTGCAAAACTGATAACAAAAAAACCTAAGAAGAATGATAATTTAAATGAAAGAAAAAATAAATAACATTATAAGTGTTTTTCCCAGTAAAATATAAGCGGGGTGGCTATCTATTAGTTTGACCAATGGTTGACAGGGGAGTGCTCGGGAAACCTGTTCGGACACAGTCATTATATTAATGACTGCACATGGAAATATGAAATGGACAGGTGTAACGCTCTCTGCGTAATTATGAACATTTATGACTAATAGTTTCTGTGGCAATGTCCCATTGTGCTTCATGGCAGCAAAGTAAACCACTTGTCTTTCTGAGTCAGCCTGATTGAATTTTATGCTATAAAATTATCCTAAATATGAGTTTAAACAGCCTCTCAAGCCGTATTTACAATTGGAACAATAAAAGATAATTTTGATACCCGATTTGGGCAGGCCATAAACTTTAAACATGGTAGAGAAGAGAACTATTGCTATAGTGACTGATAAGCTTGATTCGTTTTTCTCAGCATCTACATTGCTTGCTCTTGCAGTTACAGTCATGTATATTTATGTATATAAATAACTACTTGATGCATATTCTAAATAGTGTGGTGAATGTATATGAATATGTATATGTGGTGAATGTACCATAAGTAAAGTTTATATGGTCACCAATGAATGGACACTCAAATGTATTTATTCAAATTCAATTGGATAGTGTCTAAATACCTCAATACATTTCGACTTCAATAAGATTTTCCCAAGAAATAGGCAAGAATGAAACCGGTGTCCTCCATAATTCCTATTCTTTCCATCAAAAAAGCACTTTTGTAATTTTGAACTTCTAATTACGACTTCAGAAGTGGGAAGCAGGAAACTTCCGACTGCATGTGAAGGCAGCAAAATTCTATATAAAAACGGTGACCAAAGTCATGATGACCATACAAAATAATATGCCATCTGTGGGCCTCCTTTGCCCTTGTTTTACCATTTTATATTTGGAAATCCAATTTGTTTTATACCTTTCTTCAGATTTCACATCAAACACCGTCTGATTCTAAATTAAACCAAGACGACGTATGGTTTGCAGCAGTATTTTAGAAACAAACATCGCTTCTGTCTAACATACGGATTGCCAAAGAATTTGCAGCTATAATGAATTCAGAAAGAAGTTATTGTAGGGTGCACAGAGTGGACAGCATGCTGCTGATTACTTAACCAAATTACTTATCGACCAATGAAATTGAGGCAGCAGAATCAGCGGCTTGAACTCCTACCTCTCTTTTCTTACTCTCTCTCACACACTCACAGAAGGGCCATTCAGGGGACCCAGCAGCACCCTCTCTCTGTTACATCACCAATCATGGCCTGGAATCCTCGATTATCTCATTGAATACTAAAAGTCTGAGTTTGTGAGAGCTAGCACATTGCAGCCATTATCTGTCCATCATTCACACTCAGGTCCTTTTCCTTCTTCTAAATGCAACAACCTTAAAAATGATCAACCTCAACACCGTCTGTTTCAAGAAGCATCAGTGCTTTCAAGAATTACAAACAAGTGTGTTTGATGATTAAAAATCATCACTGCAAGGATGTTGTGGTGATTGGGAAGCTGTTGCAATGCAGTTGTGTTCCGGCTGGTTTCTAGGTGGTCTACTGGTAAGTCTTTGTGATATTTTGGTCACTCCTTTAATGCAGGTTTTTTTTACAGGTTTTATTATTGGGTTAAATGAGAATTTTAAGCCCAAAAACGAAACCAAGTCTACACTAAAAATGTGCTACAAAGGTCTTGATGAAATAGTTTCACATCCTCTTCGGAGCAGAGAGTTGAAAATACTCACATGGTATGAGGGAGGTGACTCTAAGTTCAACATTCAACCTTACAATGGGTACCCATTCCTTTGACCAAAGAATTTCCATGACTTATCCAGTTTTTCGTGAAGTTATGGATTTTTAAAATAATGCTTTTATATAATTCACAAAGGACACTAATGTTAGCCAATTAAATATTGCTGAGCATGACTAATCTATAGACTATAGTCTATAGATTATAGTGGCAATAAGACTAAAAGTTAAAAATGATTAAATTACCTGCTATTTCCAGGTTTTTCAAACCTTATTGGTTCTTATGTGATGACAACATGTCAAATTAGATCACGTGACACAAAAGAGCCAATGAAGTTTGATATAACTGATTTGGCCTCTCAGTACATGAGTTGATCAGTGTTTTCAATGATTACTGCACTTCAATCACATATCTTCTTTTGTGTTCCACATCAGAAAGAAAATCATATGCAGCATCTGAATATGCCTGCTTTTATCAGGACCACTATCGTCAAAGATGATTGACAATTAGCATACAGATTGGATTGGCTGTAATGTTCTGTTCTAGGCAAGAACTTCCTGCGCATCCATGTAGCCTAGCATGGATAAGAGCTGGGAGAGCAGCAAACATACCCGAACCAGCTAATCAATGTCTTAATGATTACTAGAAGGCTACAGGCAGGTGAGTTTGATCAGGGTTGGAGCTAAACTCTGCAGGACAGTGGCCCTTCAGGACTGGAAGTGCCCACCCCTGCCTTATGACAACATGGCGGATGTAGTATTTCCGAATTTCCTTCCAAACATTCACACACTTTTTAAAAGTTTCAAACCAAATGTAATATGAGATTTTGGATGCAGTAATAGTTTTGAACAACATAGGGGCTGATTATATAACACATTATTTTTAAGGCTCCTGGGAAGAAAAAACGCACACAACGCGTAACTTGGGCAATTGTTTCTGGTCTACATGCTAGACATTTTCATGAAGATATTGTTTTTGACATAGCTTCACAATTTACAAGTCATAGAGCGGACACTATAAGAAGAGGACATAGAGTATAAAGCCCAGTAAATGCATTTGAAGGCTTGACACAGAATAAGAATAACACTGCACTTCTGTGCTGCATATTGGTTAATTCTCCAATAGCAAAGAGCAAAACTTCCCCTATTTACACCTGAAATCCCACAGAGTTTAACAGACATTGAAAGAGAACAGAGAGCTATTGACTGATTTCTTCTCACTATACGTTTTAGGAAGTTTAGGTGTATTTTTTATCCTTTTGAAACTTAATGTCAGTGAAGTTGTTAATAATATAATATAATATAATTAATACCGGTATAACAATGTCAAATCGATTAATTGCATCCAAAATAAGTTTGTTTACATAATGTGTGTACTGTGTATGATTATTATGTATAGATAAATACACACTTATTTGTGTATATTTGTTATATTTATATTTATACATAATATAAATTATATAAATCTATACAGTATACATGTAAATATTTCTTAAATATATACACAAATAAGTGTGTATTTATATATACATAATAATCATACACAGTACACACATTATGTAAACACAAACTTTTATTTTGGAAGCGATTAATCAATTTTACACCACTAAATGTAATATAATTATTAATATAATATAACTTACATTTTTTTAACATGTTTAATCAGATTTTTGCCATATAAACTAATCTGTGGTGTGAAAAATTTCATTTTTAATAGTACAAATACTCTCAAATAAAAGCTATAAAAATTACACAAAATATAATATTAAGAAATTTTTTTAAATAGATTTAGATTGAGTATACCATTACACACTGCAAGACGTGTGCTGACATTGCTTGAAATGTTTTTCCTGTGGCGTCAAAATAAACTGGTGGAAGAGGAAAATGCGGGAATATTTCATTGAATAGAGAAAACTTAACAAAAGGCTCGAATGCTCAAAAATTTGCCTCAGATATTGCCTCAAGAATGAACAAATATTGATCCGGTGTCTCTATAGTTGTATAATAATGTAACCAGAGGAGGGGAAATGTTTTGAACAAATGTTCACACTAGTATATGTTGTTGAAATTTGCATCATTAGAGAAATAGGCTGCACCACTGTGCTTAAAATAGTCGCCCCACCTATAAAATGCCGTCCTAATTACTAAACGAAGCGCAAAGACATTAATGAGCACGTCAGAACAGACTAGCAACAGCCAAAAGACATAAACACTACAGGCAGACACAACTCAGCAACAACAGAATAATTAACAATTAACTTTTTGCATTGCTAAAATCACGTATTAATATTTATTTTACAACATGGATTTTTTGTAATTGCAAACAGTGTCACTATTGCAAAGCACAAACACATTTTAAAGTCAGCATGAAACGGAAGTTGTGATAGTCTTTTCTTCTCTATTATGAAACGGCTTCTCAAACGAGAAAAATTGTTTGAGACTTAATTTTGTCCATGGGGAATTGATTGGATGGTTGTGGTTTGCTATTGGTTGATCTCCTTTGAGTGACAGTGACAGATTGTCCCGCCCTCACAGAAACGATGTCGCTGCTCGAGGGAAGTTATTTTGATCAAAGATTGAGGGCTCATGAATTTAAAAAACAATAATAATGTGCACAAATAAATAATTTATGATAAATACTGAAATATCAGTTCCTTAAGTAGGTTCAAGGTTCCAGATTCACTGACAAAAGCAATATCTCTGTCTGTAAACTCGATTGGACACAAACAGACTTGCATCTCTTGTAATCCTAATCTACTCCACCTATGTTGCTCACACTCATGCGTGAAGCTCCCGTCGTGCACATGCACAAGGATCTGGGGTCTTCCAGTGCACTGCGCTGTGTGAGATGCATTAGCATAAGCTGACCTACATATCCGGGACTGCACACCAGCGCTACGCATTGTGCCCGTCTAACTGAATGGCACCTCAGCCATGCCACTGCTGAAACCTCGATCACTATGGAAACCAAAACTTCACTGGCAGGCCTCCAGAGTTTCTTGCGCTGTCCCACCACACCACTAAAAGAGAAGACAGCACTAACAAACCTGCTGAAGCTGACACTTCAGGGATACATGCACAGAGAATTAAAATCAATGCACTGTTATGAATGATCTAAGAGCAACACTGAGAGCTTGACTCTATGATAACGTTTTGTAAACAGGACTTTAATGGTAATCACACTGGCTAACCCCTAATTGAAGAGTGCATTAAAACAAAGCATTTTAATGTAAAACTCAACAGATCCAGACAAAAAGAAAAATGTACTTTACGTCATTGACCTGTATACTATGCTGATCGGTTACAATACTTGTTCATTTTAAAGCATTGTTCTACCAACACACATCCAAGCATGGCACAATATCCATTTTTTTGAACCTTGGTACTTGTTATATTTTAATTAAATGTATAACTATTTAAAATGTTGCTTAATTTTTTATTTAAATTGCTCACAATCAAACACGTATACGCTAAAAGCAGGGATGTGCTAATTTAAAGGAGTAGTACAATTCAGAATTTAAATTTCCCCCGCGTCATCCATGACCATGATGTTCATGTCTTTCTTTCTTCAGTCGAAAAGAAATTAAGGTTTTTGAGGAAAACATTCCGGGATTTGTCTCCATATTGAGGACATCAATGGGTACGACGGGTTGAAGGTCCAAATTGCAGTTTCAGTGCAGCTTCAAAGCTCACAATCCCAGTTGAGGAATAAGAGTCTTATCTAGCGAAACGATTGGTAATTTGCTAAAAATAAAAAATTATATACTTTTTAATCATAAATGTTTGTCTTGCGCTGCTCTGCGGCATATATTACATGCGTGACGTAGGCGAAAGTACCAATCAAGTGTTTAAAAAGCAAACATGCAAAGACTAAGTCAAACGCCCTTCACAAAAAAAAAGAAAGAAAGTAAAACAACGACGTCGGGCGATGTTTAAAGTTGGAGGAGAAAATTAGATTTTTCGCCCTACCGCGGTAATTCCACATACGTCACATGACCTTTCCAACATGATTACGTAATACGTGACCAATGGCAGAGCAGCGCAAACAAAACAAACATTTGTGGTTAAAAAGTATATAATTTTTTATATATTTTTTTGAAAATGACTGATCGTTTTGCTAGATAAGAGCCTTATTCCTTGGCTGGGATCGTGTAGAGCCCTTTGAAACTGCAATTTGGTCCTTCAATCTGTTGTACCTCATTGAAGTCCCTTATATGGAGACAAATCCTAGAATGTTTTCCTCAAAAACCTTAATTTATTAACGACTGAATAAAGAAAGAGAATGAACGTCTTGGATGACGTGGGAGTGAGTAAATTATCAAGTAATTTTCATTCTGAAGTGAACTCCTTTAACTTCGAACGATAATAAAATTATATTTTACTTTATAATAATATCATGAATTTTATGCATTTAAGGCAAGACAGGGTGAATGGGTCAATTTGATTAAGAATTGCAAACATTTTTGGATTACAAGTTTTCTGAAATGTTATATTTAAATATCTCAATTTTAACAGATGCATGAAAAGAAATGTTGCATGTCATTCAGTAACACTCGCGATAGTTTTAAGCGTCAATTCACCTCAGTTCTGTCAGATTCCTCACTGCAGCCCACCAAACCGGAAGCGCAGGATTATTCTGCCATACCTTTCTGCACAGGTGAAACCTTCCCGTTTTCAAACGCTTAGATTACAAAAAGCTGCAAAGATATTCCAACCGGGAGCAAAACTGATGTTTAGAATCCATCTTTTGTGTGCTTTAATCGTCACTCCGCAGGGAAACAGGTGTGCTTGTGGGAGTGGTTATAAACGCCTGGTACTGTAGTGTACCTCCCTACAGTGCCAGGAACACTCATAAGGGTACTTGGCAGCAACTCACCTAACCTGTTGTGCTCTTCATTTGACTCTGATAGAATGGTTGAAAACCCCTTCCCTCTGCCTACATAGTCAAATGAGGCTTACGTTTGGACTCTCTTAAAAAAATAACTAGGTAACTAATTATAAACTATGTACCTACTCTACTAGATAAATAAAAGTTTTCCATACGCACCGCGTAGACCGTCTTGTTTACCGGTGTGGTAGATGAAACGGGTGGAGAAGCCGGTTCGGTGCCGGTGAGGGGCAGCGGCCGTACACACAAACAGACAAGCAAACCATTGACATGCAGATCACTTGGCAGGGAGCTCCAGAAATGGAGTCTGACTGGGCGTTTGATCAGGGTCGAAACGTTGCTAATAACTACAGTCCCGGATACAGCTCATCAAACGCAGAAATAACAGCTAACGTTAGGTTATCAGAATTTGTTTTCCCATACGTGGGGCTGCTTGACTCGTCACAGTTCAAATTTCTTCATTTTACACCCCCACGACCAGTCTAAACAACTTTAATTTTACATATTACATAAGGATAGTTTCAAACGTCGTTATTTTAGTTACCACACAACAAAACTAGGTTCGTGAGGATGTAACTATAGCAACAGTAGTCCTGTAGGATCGGTACAGGATCGAACTCTATTATATAGGCTAGGCTATTTAGTCAATTTCATACCTTAACATTTAATAAATAGGTTTTATATCACAAAACCCCCGTTTAGTCACGGGACTGTTTTTTTTTTTAAGATAGTAAATGAATACAGTTTGATAAGCGTTTATTAGCCCATTACTTTTGAAAATTAAATCTCGGTAAGCTAATGAATATCCATGAATTATCATTGAATATAGATGAGACATTCACATCTCTCTCCGAAACAGAAAATCTGTTACATAGCCTTTATATTAGTGGCCTTAACTAGGCCTATGTATTTAAATTAATCACAATTTAATTATTGTTGTTTTTACATTGTACTTACATTTAAAAAATACCTGCATGTAATTAATTTCTGTAGTTACATTTTTGATTACACTGTTGACACTTCCCTTACACCAAACCCTACCCTTAATTAAACTTACCCATACCACCAACTTTACCACGACACCTGTCGCTAACCCTACACTTAAACTCACCCATACCACTAACTTTACCACTACACCTGTCCCTAACTTTACCCTTAAACTTACCCACACCACCACACCTGTCCCTAACTTTACCCTTAAACTTACCCACACCACCACACCTGTCCCTAACTTTACCCTTAAACTTACCCATACCACCACACCTGTCCCTAACTTTACCCTTAAACTTACCCACACCACCACACCTGTCCCTTACTTATACCCTTAAACTTACCCACACCACCACACCTGTCCCTAACTTTACCCTTAAACTTACCCATACCACCACACCTGTCCCTAACTTTACCCTTAAACTTACCCACACCACCACACCTGTCCCTTACTTATACCCTTAAACTTACCCACACCACCACACCTGTCCCTTACTTATACCCTTAAACTTACCCATACCACCACACCTGTCCCTAACCCTACCCTTAAACTTACCCACTTAAAAGTGTTTTGCAATACAATATGAACACAATAAGTACATTGTACTTATAATGTAATGTAAGTAGGCTACACAGTAAAGGCCACCTAATATAAAGTGGGACTGCAATTGTTTTTGCATGCGTTTATCAGGCTTTTATGGCCCATATAGATGGAGCTCACACAGCAGAGAAAAAAAACTGTTTTACTCCAGCCCAAAATGTGTAAAAAATATGCAATTTGGTGCAAACGTTGTTTAGCTCCAAAATTAATATGAAATTCTGATAGCCTGTAATGTAAATCAATGAGATTTTTATAAAATTAGCTATAACAGACTACTTACATAAAATGCATATAAATATCAGTTGCAAATCTATATCTAATAATAATATGTCATTATAATAATAATATAATACTTAATTAAAGGCTTAGTTTTATAAACAAAGCTCTGTATTTAAATCAAGTAGCCTGAACCTAAGGCTTCAGTCCAGTAAATGTTCATCTTGAAATATTACTAAAAAGGTAAAGTTATTATTACAGGTACATTTACTTTACATCTATGACCTGAAGGGACATTTTAAGGCCCTTTACTTACTAAAAAAGTAAGAACTATCAATCAGACGACAAAAGTAAAACAGAGTTTTTTTGTAATTTAGATGCCTTAGAACAAGGGTTTTCAAATTTGATGATGCCAAGGACCCCCAAATGTGACCCCCTTCCTAAAATCCATCTATATATTTTGATGTAAATGGGGAAACAAAACATTCAAACTGTTAGATATATAATAGTGTGACGTTATAAATACAACATATTGTTTCCAAACTTACATTGGTTATACTTAATGTTGGATGTATACCTGAAGAAGAAATGATCTGTATAAGCAACATTCACAGTAAATGAATGTGAGCAGTTTACGTACTGCATTAAGAATACTGCCTAGTGAGCAATATAAAGTGACTAGAGAGAGGAAAAACTCACTAGAAAGATACAAAGCAAACATATACAATTTTGTAAAGTATGTATATGGCAAGAAAGGAGAGAAACATTTAGAAATGTTCGGTAGGCTTTATCCATTTTTGCTTTGTCTTTTTATACTCTATACTTTTCTGGCGACCCCTTTGAACCTTCCGGATGACCCCTGGGAGTCCCCGGACTCCTTAGAAATTCAAGTAGCCTATAAAATATGACAGTAGACTTTATAGGGTTGATGTGAAAGCATGACCTAACACGTGTATAATGCCACCACATTAATGTATTTACTAGTCATTACTTTTTAATTTTACTTAAAATACAATAACGTAGCCTATTTAGCTCCACGTTAGCATTGATTGAAGTAAACATTGTTTATATAGAGCAACAGTTCTTATCAATCAATTGTTCATGTAAGGCAGAAACGTCTTTTGTTGCTTCATTATCATTTGAACAAGATTTTGACACCTGAGACATCAGCACTTCCCTTTGGTTTCATTTTTGTACGCCCAGGTGCTACTTTGTATACAGCACCCCCATGTGTTCAAGAAAAGCAGCTAAATCATCCAGACTGTGAGCAATTCAAATCATTGTGAGTACACTTAAGTTTGCAGGGTCATCACTGAAATTCAGAAATGTTATAATGAATGAATAGGCTATACCTTAGCCTTTGTCACTGCACAACATTGCTGTTGTTACAAAATGTGTTTGCTACACATTCAGAATTACTGTTTTAAGCACATGAAGAAGTATTACTTACCAGAGGCTTATCTGGTGTACCAGGGCTTGGGACTGTGGAACTCGGGGTTTTTACTGTCATATTATCGTCTGGTTCTCTCACCGTATCTATACTCTCATACACATTCTTGTCTTTATCCATGAGGTTCCACATTTCTTCACTCCAGCCAGCTCTAATAAGCATTTTAATATCTTGATCCAGGGACTCTGAGTCCACCCGAGGCCTCTCTGTTGACTCTTTTGGATTCACAATTGATTTTATCTCCAGTTCTGAGGACTGAGTTGTGTCATCTGTAAAAGCGGGTGGCAGTAAGATAGAGGGTGGTGTTTCCCCATTAGATGGAGAACCAGGGTTGAAAGAAACATTGTCATAAATCTGGAGTTCAGGCACAGGACCGGCCTCTGCTTCAAACTTTATGGGATCTGGATCCAAACCCCTCAGTTCAAAGAATTCCTTTGGAATAATATATGTTGATATTCTATGGCCGTCTTTCTCTGTGTCTCGTTTTATGGAGTCAGGGACTCGAAGCGTGACCTCAGCGGGCTTGGTGTTGGCGGGTAGACTATCAGGAGCCGTCTCGGAGCTGGACTTGAGGGGTTGGCATCCACTAAACTCTTCTGGAGGGTCCAGTGGATTTTGGTTGGTCTCTGGTGGAAGCTCTGTCACATACATAGCTGGGATGAAAAAAGGCTTGTCTGCCTCATGCCTGCGAACGTGCCACCAGGTTTCATTGGTCTTGGCTACCAGGGTGTAGTGCTCATTGGGTTTGATGGACACCATTCTGCCATCTCGAGCAGTGTAATTATATTCAAATTTCACCAGAACCTGCTGTGAAAGTGACATAGTGGCCCACGTCTGCTGATCCCAAACCTGTTAAGTGGCTGATGTTCGGTGCAAACAGGAATCAAGGTTCACATGTAGTCATCATGAGATCTGAAGATAAATGAGAAAAAAATCACAAAAGGTAATTTGTTTGAAATAACAACATATACATTTACTAAGAGTAAGAATATGAAAAAACAAACTTTACTAATAGATTTACTAGGAACACACACACACACACAAACTAAAATATACAGATTTACTAGAAACAAGAATGTGAAGAATACAAAACAAAAAGCCAAAAAGACAAAACAAAACTTTAGGTGCTCCTTTATTTTGGGCAAGAAAGTAACAACCTAGCAACCAACTAGAACACCAAACCTAGCAACCACATATCAATGCCCTAGCAACAACCCACATGTAAAATTCTAGTTAAAGATAATTATAAGCCAAAGAAAATATGCATATTTACTGTAAATTAAAGGATTAGTTCATCCAAAAATGAAAATGTATTAATTCCTCACCCACATGTTGTTCTAAACCCGTAAGACCTTCATTCATATTCATCACATGAAGATATTTCTGATGAAATCTGAGAGCGCTCTGAACCCTCCATAGACAGCAATTTAATTAACACTTTCAAGGTCCAGAAAGATATCATTAAAACAGTCCATGTGACTCCAGTGGTTCAACCTTAATTTTATGAAGCGACGAGAATACTTGTTGTGCGCAAAAACTACTAACTACGTCTCCTACGTAGTTTACATTGGTCAGCTGCTGCGTCAGCATCACACACATTGGCCAATGGTAAGCCGGCTTTCTGACGTAACTTGGAAGCGCTGCTCTGTATTTACTACGTCAACAGCGAAAGGAGACTGACACAGACGTGAAGAAATGTTGAATAAAGTTAATAGTTTGTTTTTTGTAAATGCATTCTTATCGCTTCATAAAATTAAGGTTGAACCACTGGAGAGACACATGGGCTATTTTAATGGTGTCTTTCCTGCCTTTCTGGACCTTGAAAGTGTTAATTAAATTGCTCTCAGATATCATCAAAAACATCTTCATTTGTGTTCTGAAGATGAAAGAAGGTCTTACGGATTTGGAACGACATGAGAGTAAGGAATTAATGACAGAATTTTCATTTTTGGGTCAACTAACCCTTTAAATAAATTAAATAAGTGTCACTAATAGGTGTACCTAGGCAAAAATGGCAAGAAAACTATTAGCCTGGGTTCTATTAGCCTAGTTCTATTAGGGTTCTATTAGCCTGGCGTGGCCATACTCAATTCTAGTCAGAATATGAGTCTGGTACCGCTCCATTGAGCTTTGATTATGGGGCGTGTTTCAACCGAGCCAGGAAAGACCTCAATTGGATAGACCCACAACCAATCAGAGCAACGGAGCGACGCGTAACGTTAGTTGTCAAATGTCAACAGAACTCAACTGCACTGTGTTGTCAAGTCTGTGTTTTTCTCCATGTCCGCGGGTTGAACGACCCCAATTATGTGATTATATAAACCCAGGAATGCGAATTTTAGCAGGCAACCTTGCCAAAATAACATATTTTGCCAACCAAACGCCATTTTTTTCCGGAGAACCCCCCCGGAAAGTTATTGCTTTGGGCTGTAGTTTTGAGTAGCAATTGTGCGCGACATTGCAAAAAAAAACTTGGCAACCCTGTCTGCACGCAGTAACGTTACAAGAAAAAGTGTAAACGATCTTTGCCAGTATTGTAATAAAAGAATTTAAGGATACACAGAGTACTTACCAACACGATCATCGTTTCTGAGAGAAATAGTGAAGGTGAATGCATATACGAACAAGTTCTCCGTTTAGGATAAGAGCATATTCAACCCAAGCGCCTTTGATGACGTGGATGATTACGTTACTGTTGATCATCTGTCCATCATCGTCTAAAGCCCGCCCTGACAATTTCAGTGGTCAGAACAGTTTCTGTTCGGGCATAATAACTCCTCTATGGAGCGATTCCAGACCGAACTGCCCAAGCAAAATTTTTTGTGGGCGGGGCTAAATTCGGCTGGCATCCAGGCTAGGGTTCTATAAGAGCACGATACAATACACTGTTTGTTTATTAAACTACAACAAGAGCCTTTCTTACGAAGTGGAACAAAATATTTGTGAAACAGAGGAATGCAGATAAACCAGGAGAACTACAGGTGTGTCAGAGTGAAAGATGAGAGAAACCTGTCATGACTGCCTCAAAACTGAATATTTACATTGAAGATTAGGCCCAGTGCATTCTCTACTGTAATGAAACCAGAGAGCAGAGAGCAAGTGATGAAACGGTGCAGGCATAGAGAGAGAGAGAGAGAGAGAGAGAGAGAGAGAGAGAGAGAGAGAGTCAATGTTTTTGCCTGGGTTAGGACCTTAAATTGGAGTAAATCAGAAAAACAGGACAGGAACAAATAATGATAGATATTCTTGAATTTACCAGTTAACAAACATATGCCTTAAGATTAATTTGAGCAAACGTGCCTTAAATAAAATAAAAACATTATTGGTGTGCATCTCCTTGACACAAAACTGAAGTGACAAAATCTGACAGTGCAAGTTGCTTTCAGTTAAAACAGCTCAAACATGCATTTTAGTCCGGGACTGGCCATTGTCTGTGAAACCAGGGGTTAATATTGCATTTTTGTCATGTAATGCACAGATTTTGAGCTAGGATGCCATAAAGTAAATTTCCTGCTATTAAAATCTGCCGTAATTTACTCACCCTTATATCATTCCAAACTATCTGACTTTCACTCTTCTGTGAAACACAAAAGGAGCTAAACAAACCATTTTGATTAGGCTACCCTTGACTTCTATTGTATGGATATAAAAAAAGACTTAACTGTTAATATATTTAAAAAGATACTTGCCTCTAAGTAGCTTCAAATCTGTTGTTTTGTTTTGTAACTTAGTGCAGATATTGCTTGTCAAAAGATTGTATTTCGCTAGGCTATACATTTAAATATTAAGTTAGAATATGATTAGCTCCACATTACTTCCAAGAAGACAGATTTGTTAAAAGCATGAACATAAAGCGGCAGAGTGCACAGCACCGGCTACAGGAAGTGAGTGTATTTTTGCAGAGGAACGCTGCACTAACCCCAAACCTACACAGAAGAAGAAACGCCAAAATAGGGGAAACATCAACTCGTAAAACAGGAAAACATACATGCTACGTGCAAACTGCAATCTCGGTTTCATTGTGGTTGTTGCAAAATACTAATTACATAATACTAATGCAGATATGATGCTTCTGTAATGACTGATTAATTAACTTAATTTAATTATCATAAAAACTCCCACACCAACAGCTGACTAAGACATGATTATGTGTTTTAAATACAGCCATCATCTGCTGTGCCTCGGCGGAATGAACTACAGGCAGTCAACGCCTCTTATGTCAAGAAAAATGTGTCCCAACCACTCATGATCACATTCAGGTAGGCTTCTGGTTTGACTGTGTTCAGACTGCTGAACTATGAATTCTTCCATATAAAATGTATACGACTTGCACAATTGTATGTGTGTGTAATGGATACAGTTTATATAGTTTACAGTAGGCTATACACACGTTTATATATAAACACACACATAAGACTAGTGACATTAATATATAAACAATTATGAGATGTTCATTACATCTCAATAATTAAAATTATATCCTAATATAACTTTTAAAAAATAAAGCACAGCAAAGCAAATCGAAGCATTAATAATGATGACAACTGTTCATAACAATGCACAAATTCTAACCGCAGTGAGATGAGATATTCTTGGTGAATGAAATATATAATTTATTTACCATTGGAGAGCAGAATAATCCCTCGACTCCTTCTTCTCCGAGCTCTGGGTAACTGGGTAATTCACATTAGTAATGAACTATCATCTCTGTCTCTCCCTCGATTAATCCAGGATGTGTCAGCCCCATTCTTCAGACCTGTTGTGCTGTTGTGTCAGTGTGAGAGAGAAAAAAAAAGTGCCCAGATTTGTGTTGCTAGACGGGTTTGAGCGTGGCTGAGTGGAAGCAGGAGGGTGTGAGTCTACAAACATCAATCCTCATACTAGCGAGTGATTTACAACAAAACTGCATATTAAAACCATCCACCAAGTGAAGGGACAATTGTCAAAACCTGGAGAACTGAGAAATGAGGAAGCAGGAAAAAAAGAGAAATGCTAAAGAGAACTTGTGTTTTAACCATTGACATTGAAAACTAATGGGGCTTGACTTTGCATGCATGTTTCATTAAAGCCCTTTTCGCCTTATGACTCATTTCCGAGTCATATTTGGAGTCCACAGACTCAAACATGGGTGTTGGCAGGAATACTGACTTTATGGAACCATTTTTTTTTAAGGTTCACACAGTCAATGATGTTATTCACTCTTGTTTTCTTTCACCCTGTCTGTGCCGCGATGATAACATGGTCCAGGTCAAGAGGAAACGACATGCCCCCTTTTGAATACTGTATGGTCTTAAAGTATGGGGTGTGGTTGAGGTAGAATAGGTTATCATTGAGAAAAAGACATCCACATATTCAGTAGACCAATATACACAGAACAGGCATAACATTATGACATTATGATATTGTGTTGGTCCCCTTTTGCTACCAAAACAGCCCTGACCCGTCGAGGCATGGACTCCACTAGACCCTGAAGGTATGCTAGCACCAAGATGTTAGCAACAGATCCTTTATGTCCTGTAACTTGTTTGTTCAGCACATCCCACAGATGCTCGATTGGATTGAGATCTGGGGAATTTGGAGGCCATGTCAACACCTCAAACTCGTTGTTGTGCTCCTCAAACCATTCCTGAACCATTTTTGCTTTGTGGCAGGGTGCATTATCCTGCTGAAAGAGCCACAGCCACCAAAGAATACTGTAGGGTGTACATTGTCTGCAACAATGCTTAGGTAGGTGGCATGTGTCAAAGTAACATCCACATGGAAAGGAGAACCCAAGGTTTCCCAGCAGAACATTGCCCAAAGCATCACACTGCCTCCATCGGCTTGCCTTCTTCCCATAGTGCATCCTGGTGCCATGTGTTCCCCAGGTAAGCAACGCACACGCACCCGTCTATCCACGTGATGAAAAAGAAAGCGTGATCCATCAGATCAGGCCACCTTCTTCCATTGCTCCGTGGTCCAGTTTTGATGCTCACGTGCCCAATCTTGGTGCTTTCGGCGGTGGACAGGGGTCAGCATGGGCACCCTGACTGCAACAAACTGCGATGCACTGTGTATTCTGACATCTTTCTATCAGAACCAGCGTTAACTTCTTGAGCAATTTGAGCCACAGTACCTCGTCTGTTTGATCCGACCACACAGGCCAGCCTTCGCTTCCCTCGTGCATCAATGAGCCTTGGCCGCCCATGACCTGTCACCGGTTCACCACTGTTCCTTCCTTGGAGCACTTTTGATAGATCCTGACCACTGCAGACCAGGAACACCCCACAACAGCTGCAGTTTTGGAGATGCTCTGACCCAGTTGTTTAGTCATCACAATTTGGCCCTTGTCAAACTCGCTCAAATCCTTACTCTTGCCCATTTTTCCTGCTTCTAACACATCAACTTTGAGGACAAAATGTTCACTTGCTGCCTAATATATCCCACCCACTAACAGGCGCCGTGATGAAGAGATAATCAGTGTTTTTCACTTAATCTCATAGTGTTATGCCTGATCGGTGCATATCAACACACTTCCTTAGGTAATTACAGAACAGAAATTTCCAGAACAGAAATCTGAACATTAAATAAAGCTAGGCTTCAAATTTCCGGTTCATTTTGTTGACATAAACATTTATTTATTTTTTACAGAGGGGACTTTGGATAACTCTTATTTTCACTCCATAAATACGAGTGACATATTTACAAACTCTGTTAAAACCTTCAGAATATAGATAGGAATAAAACTGTAAAGTTTGGAGTGTGGAAGTGGAGATTTCTGAAAAAGACGCATAACATTTAACTAAGCAGCCCTCTAGCAGTTAAAAAACAGGAACACGGTTTGGTTGTGCTTCGGCTCTGCATGACTGTGCGGATGAATATGACTTAACAAAAGATGCTTAACAATGAACTGTTAGAGAGCTACACATGGCAATTTATCTGTTCAAAGAAATACCTTACCTGAGTAATAAAAAAATCCATCTCTGTGTCGCTTTTATTTCAAATCCCCAGTTCTCATTATCTCCAAAAAGCCTCAGTTATTAGTCAATGTTTATTCTGGTTTTATTACGAGCTCTGTTGCGTTCTCTTTTTGCCAGCAGACTCTCCTCAGAGATGGTTTAAAATGGGTGATTTGAGATTTAGCTGCTCCACTTCAACCTTTCCCACTCATTATGACAACTAACCTGTCACTTCCACACGAGTCATAGCCAGAGCAACATAGTGCACTTCTTGTTATTTAAATCTCCAGATGTAAATAAATAAGCATAACGTATAATAAAATAAACCCATAAATGTGTATTTTGGATGCTTTCTTTCCACAAATCACCCAAAAATATCAACATTTACTAGTGTATAAAAAATTCTGGTTCATGTTTAGTTACACAAGTTGCACTCAATTCAAGATTGTAATATGCTCACAAACTATCACATTTTTAGATCGTAAGGAGTTTGTTTTGTATAGACAAGGTGTGCATACATGTGATGAAAAGAAACAAACAGACAGAAAAAGAGTGCCAGGAGGTAAGAAAACAGGAAGAACCAGTCAGAGACAAATGCAGCCTGATATGGTTTGAGGAGAATGACAAGTTAAAGACAAAAATATGCATCCATCTTTCTATAGCTGGTGATTCTAAGAAGAGCTGTATCTTTAAGTTAAATTGATACGAACGTGGACAATACGATATCAGAGAGCAGCTTAAAATGTGCACAAGCACAGAAAATGTCCAGGTAGTTCCGTGTGTACTGTAAATATTGTTAGCTTTTATAAATACTTCAGGTAAAAGCATCTGCTAAAGAACTGCACATTTTTATGAGGATAAAAACATTTACTTAAAACATTATGAGGATTTAAAACATTAAAGAATTATTATAAATAAAAGAAAATCATTTAACATTAAATTTAGATCAAAACAAAAGCTTCAGTATTCATGACTGTAAAAGGAGTAATCCATGCTTTTGCTTAGGTGACACTGCCCCTAGTGGCAAAACACAGGACAAGAAAGACACAAAGTCATCTGGGAGTTTTTCCCTGGTTTTTCCATTAACAGGTGATGTAATGAACTTGTCATAAAAATAACGGGAAAACAGCATTGTTAAAAAAAGAAGTACAAAAAAGAAAAGAAAATGTAATCTCTCTCATTCTGTTTCCAAAATAAAACAAGTGCTAATGAAGCAGAAGTACATATGCAAATCGATCAGAAATGATTAAGAATGGACATTCATTAAACCAAGAATCAAATATATAAAAAGAGTTGATCCTTTTTATCGTCGTCTGATTTTGTGGCATACATTAATAATTCACAATTGCTTATAATAATAGTTACATTTTCAGAAAAGAAAAACATTCTGGTGATAATGAATGCTACAATGTAACTTAAAAACAAAGGCACAGCATAGTACAAAATGACCCGTTAAAGGAGGTTGTAAGTGTTAGTATGTTTCATAATTTCATTACCACCTTTCTTTAATAGGTGTGTACAATTCCTGCATACACGAGAAGATGCTTATTAATGCACACAATGTTATGTAAACTCGTAATGCTTCATATAAAACTTGGCACGTGACATTCAGATGTAAAACAACAGTTAAAAAAAACAAGAACATATAAAAGTTATAAGATCCTTGGCATTTAATTATTTTAAGATTCATAAATATGTCTTCATTGGCTGGACTAAATCATTAATGACTCTGAAAAAAAAAAAAAAAGATGTATGATTCCAAACGCAAACCTGCAGAATAACAAGTGAAGGCCAGAGAACTGATTAACCATTGAACGTTGGTGCGTTTATAAAGTTGAAAAGCAAAAATCATAGCTTCAATAACAGTGCTTTCACCATCGTTTGTTTGGCATTGTTGACATTTCAGGAATGAACACACATGGGCGTTCTGATGTGAGTAAATATGTACATATGCATGTGTAAATAAGTGCACTTAAGGTTGAGTTTCTGATGAGTCCATTAAAGCGCTTAGTGTGAAATACCCATCAAAAACTTTCAGTTGGTCAGCAACTAAGAAAAATGAGATTAAGTATTACAATAATATGGTACTAACCCTGTATTTTCAGCTCTGTATATGCGACAGAGAACTTGGCACATGACCGTTTTCTTAGAAATGTTTTTAACTAACAGCTAAATCAGTCCTCGAAGTCCCTCTGCAAATACTTCTGTATTCGAACGCAGCGTGGACAGACGGGACACTTGGCCTTACAGGAGGAATGAAACACCGTCTTGCAGACTTTACACCTGAGAGACAGAAAACACAGTCACAACATCATTCTCATGATATTTAACACATACTGTGCTGCATGTGACTGATTTATTTCCACCACTTTGACATTCACATGACTCCCCTAGGGAGGAACGTGTCAGCACAACAATCTGAAACAAATGGTGTAAAAGTGAAAGTAGATGTGTGCTGTTTTGTATTCAGTGTTGCCAGGGCTGTGGTTTCTAGCACATTTGGGCTATTCTGAAAATGACAGAGCCCTAAAGGGACCTTTGCACAATAAATAAATATACAGCAGACTTTTCCCCAGGATTTTTTTGCGTGCTCATGCATTACAATTTCAGTTTTACGTACACTGTCATAACATATTACCTTTGTGTGTCACTGCCATTTTACTATGAAAAAACAAGACTTTGGATGCGCATGAATAGATAAAGATCTACTTGCTCTAAATTTGGCTTTCGTTAGGGCAGTATACCTCTAATATCATAGCCTTATGTGCGCTTTAACACATTCTGTGACGGAAGAAAAACTGCGCCGCAGTTCAAGGGTCCGTAAAGCCAAGTTTAAGGGTCCAGTATACCCAAAGATATATATATATATATATATATATATATATATATATATATATATATATATATATATATATATATAGGAAGACGGTGCTCTCTGATTACTTATGAATGGGAGAAAGTGCAACGCCCAATATGGTGAATAAGCCCCGCCTTCTAAATGAAAGAGCCAATCGTCGTAATGTTATTTAAATTATCCAAATAAAAACTGATTGGATGAAGAAAAATTTGTCTAGTTTTCATTTATTTTGGGCAGGGTTTGAGTCAGTTGGTCTGGACATTTTTTCTGGGACCCCATTTATATATTTTAGGTATAATGAGTGTTATGTGACAATACCTGGAAGTGCTGTCAAACTGAAAAGGGAAGATGATGTTGTCGGCGTTGCAGATCTGACAAATAAAGCCCCTCTGGGTGCAAAGCTCACAGTTGTGCACATGCTTGGACCCAAAATTAATCAGAGACTGCAGGTAAGATTCGTAGTGCCCGTCTGCTATCTGTGTGCAAAAAAACACAAGTCATTTCAAGTAATAGCACCCCACTCTTCAGCAAGGGTTAGGGGGTCATTCAAAATAGGGGTGTCCGATATTGACATCTCAATATTTTCTGGGATTTTGTCAATTACGATAATTAGAAAATATTTTGCTGTTGTGCTGGTTTTAGCCTTTTGTGGACAGCCGTCTCCCGAAGCTTTCATATTCTGTGCTATGAGGCAATATCTGTCCACTAAAACGGATTACATTTTTTCTAAAACTTGAATCAGTCAGTCATTCATTCAAAAGATGAATTCACAAACAACAGTTTTTAATGTGGTCCTTTAAATCTTCGTTGACAAAACAGCAAATAGAAAATTATGACTCTGACTCAAAATGTTAGCTTATTGTTTATTGAACTGTTCTATAAAATCAATATTACATTCGCAATTATCATCATAAATGACTTGTGCCTCAGAGCGTGGAGACGAAGCATTTTGATGACAGACTTTGGCTCAGGCATTTCAGAATGACCAAACCAACATTTGAGATGCTGTGTGATGCGATTGGTCTGCTAGTTATTCTAGTTATCCAATCACATCCTCTGTTGAGGCAAAGTCATGTGAGTTTTTGGTTGTGCATCGAGTGATGTTTCCATCGTAATTTATGCACATTTCTTGGTATCGGATGAAAACATTATTATTTTTTAATGAGATATTCCCCAAAATGTGCATAAAGATTGGTCGATGGAACCATAGCTACTGTCATTTTGCACATCATTAAAACAATAGATAATTATGATATTATCATAGACGATACAAATCACACATCCCTAATTCAAATCCATAAATTTACAGTAAAAAAAACATATTAAAATTTTTGGTTTTAGAGATTTAACTTAAATTTACAGTAAAAAAATTTAATAGACTAATATCGGTTTTGTACACAGAAAACCACCAAAAACAGGTGGTGGTGGGAAAATCACACACAACTTTTCCACAAGTTGAGAAGGTAAACAGTAATATCTTAAAGCTGCACAGTGTCATTCACACAAATACTAAACACCACCATGATAACACTCAATGTAATGCAATAAACATTCATTTAACAACAACAGTTTTTTACTGAATAAATACCTGCTGCAAGTCCAATACACTGTATACATCACAGTTATCCAATAAATAAGTCCTCTGCTGAAGTCTGGAAATAAAAAAATACAAATAAACTTGTTACGTATCTGTTGCAAACATCAATTAGAGACTTAATGGTATGCAAATTATAAACATGCATCTAAGAAACACACACACATACACACCTCGGCTGGACTTGTTTGCTGATCCCGCTGCGGCAGATGAGGATGTAGTCTCCGAGGAAACGAAGTCTCTGCCTCAGGATTTGCACTTTAGCCACAGTGTCAGTGTGGTCAAACAGGTCAGGATTCAAAGCGTCGAGGTTCAGAAGCGGCTCGTGCTCTATTTGAGTCAGCAACTTAAAGGCTTGTCTTGAGACCTGAACACATAGACATGCACACACAGCTGAAGGACGTGAAGACTAACAAATAAACCGCTTTTCCTGACCTCATGTAATCTGATATGCAGTATGTTATTGCAAGCTGAATAATGTCTTTGAATCGAATCACAATTATTCACGTATACTGAACTATCCCTTACCTATATCATGTTACCTATATCATGTAATGAACTTTATCAAATGACAGCCCTAAGGCTTAAAAAACGAAAAAAGAATGCTTGGCCCCACTTTATATTAGGTGGCCTTAACTAATATGTACTTACATAAAAAATAAGTACAATGTACTTACTGTGTTCATATTGTGTTGCAAAACACCTTTGCTGATACAGAGGTGGGATACGGGTAGGGTTAGGGACAGGTGTGGTGGGATGGGTCAGTTTAAGGGTAGGGTTAGGGACAGGTGTGGTGGGATGGGTAAGTTTAAGGGTAGGGTTAGGGACAGGTGTGGTGGGATGGGTAAGTTTAAGGGTAGGGTTAGGTGTAAGGGAAGTGTCAACAGTGTAATTATAAATGTAACTACAGAAATTAATTACAGATGTAATTACATGCAGGTATTTTTAAAATGTAAGTACAATGTAAATACATGTATGTACACAATAAGTGCAATGTATCAAATTATTAATTAAAATGTTAGTACATAGTAGTTAAGGACACCTAATATAAAGTGGGTCCGAATGCTTTATTGATTTGAATTATTCATTTAAAATCTGTAAAAAATGATGGCACTTGAATTAAAACAACAGGAAGTAAAATGGGAAATTATGATTTATAAAATAATTTTAAAAGCAAAAAAACAATGTAAATAATAAGAATAAATGAAGTCATTCGTGCTCACCTCCCGTGTTG
Organism: Gobiocypris rarus; assembly: GCA_023029165.1. NCBI lineage: Eukaryota > Metazoa > Chordata > Actinopteri > Cypriniformes > Gobionidae > Gobiocypris > Gobiocypris rarus. The sequence goes on along the minus strand of CM040920.1, from coordinate 5,025,140 downwards.
TTAGGTCCCAGTTGTGCACCATGCGTGAGGGGATGATGGTTGTGTCTCCTTGGTGACAGGAATCGCAGTAGTACTGGCCTGAGAACTCACAGAGTCTGGCTTTCCCCAGAGACACTCCGATCTGCCGAGGGCAACCTGGAAACACATTTACAACCGCTTTTACTTAGTGCCAGAGAGCACAGGTACAGTGAAAAACACTTCAATATCACCATTAGAGCACATCATTTCCTCAGCCTCACAAACGCAAGCGTGCGAAGGAAGGAAACATGTGGCTAATGGCTCGTTTCTGGGGCGAAGAAAAGCACAAACTGGACTAGTCAAATCCAGTTTAAAGTGCATGTACATGCTCTAATGTAATATTTATAATAAATTACAATTCTGTCCAAAAAAAACATGTAAAAATGTACTGATTCAAAAAATGTCACGTGGTGTAAGCAAGTAAAAAATAATTTTTGCCCATACATCTTCTCAAACAATATTTTTAAATCATGAATGATGTCTATCTCTACAAATGCTATATGTGAAATTTAGAAACCTGAAGTACACTCCAGGTAAGATAAAATAAATTAATACTTTTATTCAGGAAGGACGCATTAAATTGATCAAAAGTGCCAGTAGATACATTTATAATGTTACCATGGATTTTTATTTCAAATAAATGATGTTCTTTTAAACCTTTTAAACAGGTTTTCAACTTTGATAATAATAATGTTTCTTGAGCAGCACATCATCATATCAGAATGATTTCTGAAGGATCATGTGACTCTGAAGACTGGAGTAATGATGCTGCAAATTCAGCTTTGATCACAGGGATAAATTACATTTAAAAAATATAAAAATATAAACTGTTATTTTAAATTGTACTAATATTGCACAATATTACTGTTTTTACTGTATTTTTGATAAATGTAGCCTTGGTGAGCAGATTAGATTTATTTTGTAAAAAAAACCTTAACAAACCCAGACTTTATCAGACTTACATTTATATAAATTACTAATCTAAAAAATACAGTTACAGGAGTTTACATGAGTCTTCTTTGTGGTATCATTTCCTGTTAACTGGTTTTCTTGTCACATGACAAAAAAGTGGCTTCCTGCATGTTACATCACACTAACTTGATTTGATAAATATTTCTTCAAATATTAATGATAAATATAATTGATTTAATGCTTTTTTTCAAGAAATAATAAAACATTAATATAATAAATGAAATAAACATTACACCATTATTTAATAAAGCCTAACAGTTACATAAAGTCATTGGGCCGTATCATACCCCCAGCGCAATGCGACGTCAGGTGTAACACAAGTGTTCTTTGCTAGTTTTAGCCCGACGCAGATATCATTTTCACTTCCAGCGCCACATTGTTTAAATTATGCCCATAACACACCCATGACTCATTAAAGAATTAGTTCATGGTACTTCTGCCTATGTCTAGCATCTCATTTCACGTGATTACATAATCCATTGCGCATCGCAGAGCAGTGCAAGAAGAGCAATTTTTATACTTTTAAATAATACTTTTTTAGTATACTTTTTTTTTTTAAATGTATGACCGATGGTTGGCTAGACCCTATTCCTCAGCTGGGATCGTGCAGAGCCTCTCCAGCCCTTCCTTTGAAACTGAATTGATTTGGACCTTCAACCATTGGTTGCCATTGAAGTCCATTATGTGGAGAAAAATCCTGGAATGTTTTCCTCAAAAAATTTAATTTCTTTTCGACTGAAGAAAGAAACACATGAACACCTCGGATGAGATGGGGGTGAGCAAAATATCAGGAAATTTTCATTTTGAAGTTAACTAATCTTTTAACAGAATAGGGGCAACCCTTTCACACCATGTGCCTGGCACGATGGCCATTTTTCCCATTGTTAAACTAGCAAAAGCGGATTCGAACATGCCCTAAGTGCACTTGCACAGTGCGCTTTAGACCATGATGTGCTTAGATCGGTAAAATAGAGCCCATTGTCTGTATAAATTTCATTTGATTATAATTCAAAATTTACAGATCCCTTTGAAAAAAATTATCACGCCAACCTTTCATACCTGCACATTTGTAATTTTGCGCATCTAGTCCTCTCTCCTTAGGGACCTCAGACAAGTGAGACAGCAACGCCCCGTCTCCCTTCAGTCTGTGTTGAACCAGTTTGTGGATGCTCCCTCCATGGCCGCTGGGCGATGAGACACCCTGAACCCCTCCATCATCCTCCGTCTCCAGATACGAGTCGAGTGCTCCTCTGATCAGGCTCCTCCATCCTCGGGCTTCCTCACCGCTCTCTGCCCTCAGTGTCAGTGTGTCCCGCGCAGTCAGAATCTTAAAAAACGCAGGACTACCTAGAGAAACATCTGGAACCACATCCCTGATGGTCCCTATGGAGTATAAGAAGAGAGGCGTCTTGGAGTCATCTTGGACCCGAAAACCTTTGAGGGTCTCCAGGGAGAGCGAGAGCACAAGAGACTGCCAACCCTTCTCCTCCAAGTTCTGATAGACCACCGCTTCCTTTATGGCATCTAGTTCTGGGTCCTTATGACGGGTCCAATCTAACTGAGGGGGATCTGGAAGTTCTGAGATGGTGCGTTCGGGGCTTGAGGGTGCCGGCGAGGGGACTTCTTGATCACTTGAAGTTTGGAGGACCTCCCATTGTTCATCTCTCATCATGGGACGTAATTTGCTGATAGCCTCCATGATGCGATCGACCCAGTCTTCAGCCTCCCCTGGAGACGGTGCACGCAGGTAAATTCTTTTGTTTAGGAAGGAGAGCCGAAAACGTCCCTCGGAGCCAGAGGAAAGGCGGACGTCTTCACAGCGCAGCAGGGACAGGTTTTCGTAGCAGGTGCGCTCCTCTGCATTGATGTAAAGCCGCAACTCAAACGGAGAGAGCTCGCAGTAGTAATCCCACCACATGCCCACCGCACTGCGGCGCTCCAGCTGACCCAGCTTCAGCAAACCCCTGAACGGGTTAGGAAGACCTGAGAGAGAGGCCGAGAGATGATCATATACACACATCCAATTTTAATGATCATCTTTTTAACATATTGCTGTTTTATAAACTCAATTATCATTAATAATAATGACAATAAAAATGTTTTACACACCTCTTTGCATTTCTTTCTTCTGTGGAACATAGAAGATATTTTGAAAATTGTCAAAAGGGGCCCAATAGTGTGTTGTTTTGGACCCCATTGACTTGCATTGTAATAATTCTTCAAAATAGCTTTTGTGTTCCACATAAGAAGAAACTCATACAGGTTTGGAGAGTAAATTATGACAGAATTAAACATTTTTGTGAAATATCCCCAATTTTTTTTTAAGAAAGTAAACATTGCACTTTGCTGGTTTAAAAGCAGAAATGTGAAAATTACATTTTTTGCTGAAGTATTTTATTCATTTCTACAAATACAATTAGATTTTTCATGTAAAAAGTATCATGCGAAAATTACAGAGCTTTTCTTCAACAAATGACAGACCGGAAGTCATTCATTGTCAATGGAGACAAGGAAGGGAGTTACATGGAGTTCCAATCATATGCAGAATTTTCTGATCCAAAATGCGATTGGCTGATCAGTATTGACTGATCGGTGAGAATTATATATTATTTTTACTGAAACAGTATTCTTTAAATAAACAGTATTTCTTTAAAATAGTGGTTTTGAATAATATGAAATAAATATTTCATATTGGTAAATGTCATGGCCATGACAGGAATGATTGGATATCATTTGGCACAAACAAGGTCAACAAGTGATCTTATCACACTAGAGTCTACTCTGCTCTGACTAGTCACACGGTTCAGTCTGTTGTGATTGGTGTAATATTTATAGTGTCAGAAACGAAACGCTATCATATCTGAATTTCAGCTAACTTTATTTGTCCTGGACTTTGATTTTTTAAACTTTTACATTCACAGACTGCTATATTATACAACTTCTGATTCTGATAAGAAAGGTAATATTCAAAAAATCATAAAAGAGGAACTTTAACATTTATTTTATTGCCATACTTTTTTAACCAAGGGACAAGTCAAATGTATTTGTCAGATGCCACAGATGCTGTCGATAGAGAATAGGTTGTATTGAAACCAGGACATTCAGTTAATAATTGAGAAGGCATGAAAAGGCAGTGAGACTCATAACAGTAAATATGACATATGTGAGGGTACTTTGTAAAGAAGCTGAGGGGGACAGAGATGGTAAAGCTGTCATCTTAAAAACATTTACTGTCTACAGGCTTCTAACTTGTAATTTGGCAGAAGATTTGCATTCAAAGCAACCCAGAGTACACTTATTACCAGTGCAGCCGTTTGGATCGCCTGGAGCCTTCCTCGTACATTTAAATCTCTGATCATAAGATCATAACTGGAGTCAAACCTCAAACCTAAAGTTCAGTGCATGAACCAACACATTTCAAACACTGGATGAAAATGAAATCTAACACAGAACTATATGAAACCAAGCAAAGGGAAGTGTAAATATGTCTGCACGTTTTGAACGGTCATTATTCTGAAAGAAGGAAGTAGTTAAAAATACGAGCCCAGATAACACATCTTTTTTCCCACAGTAGTTACTAATCAATAATTAGGCATAAGCAAATTCCTGTCTTTTATCCATCTTACCGTTCTGTCTCCGGTGCACTACGCTCGGGGGTGACTGGAGGGTGTCTGGTTCAGAGGTAGGCGTCACCTGCCCGTTCAATTGCGTGACGTCAATGACAGCACATGCTTCTGAACTGCCCGTTTCTTCTGGCTTGTAAAAGTCATCCTCTGATATCCAAGATGTGGATTTCTGAAAGACAAACAGATTTTAAGCGCCTGTTTTACATCTACAATTAGCCTCTATCCTCAGGGTCAAATAGGGCTGGGTACTGACATGAATATTGATTTCACAATTCAGATTCACAAGCTTTTGATTTGATTCCCATTCAATATCATGTAATTTGTATATACGTACATCACATACAGTACAAATTATAAGCAGAACAATGTCTCAATTAATGCTGTAATTATACAGAATCCCTGTCAGTTGGTATATTAAAGGGTTAGTTCTCCCAAAAATGAAAATTCTGTCATTAATTACTCACCCTCATGTTGGTGAACTAACCCTTTAACATTACCATCAGTGTTGAAGTACTCAAGACTCGGTCTTGAGCTTGGTCTTGTCAGACTTGTGTGCATTGTGACTTGGTATTGACTCGTACTCAAACATATTAGGAATTGGACTTATTACCAATCTTAAAACCAAATCTTATTTAATTAAATAATAAAATGAATACAAATACAATGACTGATGACAGACTCAACACTTAGTATCTCCCCACAAAAATGTCTGACAGAAGGCCGCCCGGCCTCTCTCCCTCTGGCACATTCACACTTACTTTTGCATTAAAAAGGCAGTAATTTTCCAGTAGTCACTCTTGTGCACACCCTCCGTAACTAAAAAGTTAATCAAATTGAGTTCTAATGTTGTTTGTGGACTTTCTCTGGTCTCAGTCTTGACTCGGACTCGAATGAGCTGGTCTCGACTACAACACTGTAGCTGGTCTCGACTACAACACTCGACTACTATAATATTAAAGAATATTGTTGAGAGAATATGATTCTTACTCACACAGGAGGAATACAGAGAGTCTGAGGAGGTTTTCCGGCTGACAGTACTTGCGGTACGTCTGTATGCAGCATGTCGGGATTGTTCCACTGCACTCGGGGCAGAAGAGGTCTCTGCAAGAAGAGTTTTAGGGTCTTTAAGGAGGTCAGAGGGCATCTCAACAGTAGATACTGAAGGGGACTCAACAGATGAGTCTCTGATCTCTCTCTTCTGCTCCCTTTCTGAAGTCTCAGTGACTGCATGTCTAACTTTTAGTCTTGTGCTTTTAAATATAATCTTGGATTCTTTCGTTGTTTCTTCTTCTGTCTCCTGTAACGCTTCATCTGATATCTTTTCTGTACACGCTTTAGATCCCTCTGTGATGTGGGCTTCTGATTGATGTGCGTCCGTGTCAGACAAGTGCGTTTTTCCGTAAACAGCATGTTTGGAAGAGTCACTCTGGAGCTGAATGTCTGGAGCTGGCATGAACACAACGTCTTCCTTCTTCAAATCCTGACTAGAGGAGCTGTTCTCTCTGTAAACAAACAAGTATGACTTCAGACACAACTTCTACTTTCAAATATGAATTTAACTAATCATTTCTCTGACATTTCCTTTATCCTAACTTTATCCGAACGAGAAGCTTTGCAATAACTTTCAAAACATGGAGGCTCAGAGTTTTCTGAGCTCAGTGCCAGTGAAATGCTGCATGAAGTGACACAATCAGAGTACATATGTGATTCTTAATATACAGCTGAGGAAACAATTTTGGATGGTTATAAAAACCAAGGAACTGACAAAGTGTCTTATAGCATGATGCTGTTGATGCTTTAAGGTGGTTGGCTAGTCAACTAGTTGACCAATACCCTGTGAGTATTTCATTTCATTAACATTTCATTAAAATAGCTTCCCCTCCCTCTTGCAGTGACATCTCTTCTCATATGGCGCGTTCACTGGCGACCTGTCACTCACATAAAATCAACCAATAGTAAACAACAACCATTCAATCAATTCCCCATGGACAATATCAAGTCCTAACCTACATTTTTTTCTTGTTTGAAAAGCCGCTTCACTCGAATTCACATCACGACAGGGTTTCTATTGCAACTTTAGTTTTATGTCGATATTAAAACAAGGTGATTTATCACTTGACACTTTATTGGCACTTGGTTGAGACATCGTAAGACTTAACAGAATAGACTAACTTTTACTCACTCTGTAACAGTGTTCTGTTGTACTTTGTGGCCGATTTCCATGTCACAACTCCAGCGTTCCTTTTCAGGACTTCTGGGCTCCTGACCCTGAAGCAGACTATCAGAGCTGAGGCTGGAGGACAGCTGTGACGACCCTGACGTATTCAGACTAAGGTTTGATGAGGTAAGCGGAGTGCTCGTTTCACAACCCTCGTTTTGCTCTTTCCTCGACTCCCTCTGAATCGCTTCCTGAGCCCAATCGGAGCTTCCGGACCCTCCGGATGACTGTGAGACCGTATCCCAAGACTCCTTGCGCTTGGGGCCCACAAGATGCTCGTCGGCAGGCGTGGGGGGGCAAAGGCCTGCGAGGACCAGCGGTGTGTTGGTCCACTCATTCAGCACAGCTGATTTATAGGAGAGCTGGAAGGTCATTGAGGCCAAACCCTGCAGCAGGGTGAGAAGAACCTCACGATCCTCCGGGTCCAGCAGAAGAGCCCCGGGCTGGTAGTAGGAGCCCAATTTGGACCCCTCGCGAAGCAGCGAGGTCAGGTAACACTCCATAAGTCCGTCGTTTAGAGCCAGGCGAACCCATGCTCTGCAGCGACCAATGTCTGAGTTTATGAAGCTTAGACGTTCCAGTTCTTGAACTACATCCCTATAGAATCAAAAGAGTTGCATGTGATCATTCAAGGGTTAGTTCATCCAAAAATGAAAAGTCACGGTAAACAGAAGTTCAAACGTGCTTGCTTGAGGCTCAAGAACCAATAAAGTTTGTTCTTGCATGTTTAGGTTTTGTTCGTATAATGCAATCCTTTTTCTCACAATACTGGCATTTCTCTACTCAGTCACTTCTTGAAGGTAAAGAGAAATTAACCACACAATTTAGATCTTTATGCATGTAAAATTACATATTGTGATGTGCATTGTGTTGTGACATACTGTGATTTCCATACTAGACATTTTGTAAGTACTGTGTCTTCCTCCTTTACTCAACACTTAATACAAAGACTGAAAACTGTCCTACTGAGTTTAACTACACAAGAAACCCTCAAACATGAGTCAAAGTGTCTCAGAGTACCGAGTGAGTGAGTGTCACTTGACTATTGCCCATAGGCTCTGGAGCCACCACATGGTGTACTAAACCACATGATTCAACTAATCCTACAGGCTTGTCACAATCCTCATAGAGTCTCCATGACATGCCTATTTCAGGTGTCAGGTTGCTCACATGGAAAGACTTGGTTACAATTATTTTGAAGCATGAACCAACTTCAATCGACTTGGTTAGTAACCAAACCAAATGCATAGGAATGATTTTGGAAAGAGTAGGCTATGCTTAGATCCAGTAAGGCTTATTAATTACATATAGTTCCCTCTTGCATCCAATGCATCCAAGATTCAAAGGAGTCATGCATATGAAGCAGCCTTCAAATAAAAATAAAAATAAAGAAATGTGACGACGTGAAAGGTGGAAATTGGTTTGTGGGTGCACTGCCATTCAAAAGTTTGTGGTCAGAAAGACTTTAATGTTTTTGACAGAAGTCTCTTCTGCTCACCAAGGCTGCATTCATTTGATTAAAAATACAGTAAAACAGTAATATTGTGAAATATTATTACTGTTCAAAATAACTTTTTTTAACATATATTTTAAAATGTCTTCAGTGTCACATGATCCTTCAGAAATAATTCTAATATGCTCTGATTTGCTGCCCAAGAAATGTTGTTATGTCATGATGGTATAATGCTGAAAACTAAATTCTTGGATGAATAGAAAGTAAAAAAAAAAACAGCATTTATTTGAAATATAAATCTTTTGTAACATTAAACATGTATTTACTGTCAGCTCATTTTGATCAATTGAATGCATCCTTGCTGAATAAAGGTACTACTTTTCAAAAGAGGAAAATCTTCATGACCCTAAACTTTTGATCAGTAGTGAACATATTTTAAGATACTTAAAGTGTTTATAATTTTTGCTAAGGCCCTCAAGGTCACAATGAAATGTAAGTAGCAACATATCTTTTCTTCTGTATTCTTCTATATTATCGAAAAAGAAAACATGTAAGGTGGGGACTTGATCTATTCATCGGTTGTTGATTGGATATTGAGATGTGGGAGTGGCTCTCAAAAGTGAAGGCAGATGAACATGAGTTTGTAGTGGCGTGCTTTAAAGATTGGATAGACAATTTCGGAGAGTCTAGCAATAGCAATCTAGCTCTTCAATGCGCTCTCTAAAGCCATACCTCTTCCATAGAAATCTGAAGACGCGAACAGCTCAATGTAGAACGTCACAGGTTGCATCTATTAATTATAGTAATTACGAAATGGCATGAACGCAGCATAAGCTAGTTGTTTTGGTTCAGGAGGAACTGTAAAAGGCGACTGATGTTTGTTTGTGGCGCTCATTGACTGTCTTTCTACAACTCTGTACAGCCTCACAGTATGCACTGGTGATGTGTGATGTCTGCGTGCAGGTATGCAAATACATACGTTGACAGACAGGAAGAACATCCTATCACTGCATTCGGACCAACATTTTTTTGGTCCCGAGACTTCCACAGATGATAAATTTCAACCAATATAACAAAAAGTGTTTATTATAAAGTGGTCTAAATGATTGGAGAATTCTGGTATGCATATGCTCAAACAAATGGTTCACATTTCACAATAAGATCTAAAACATGCATTAAAGGGATAGTTCATACAAAAAGCAAAATTGTGTCATCATCTATTCACCCTCAAGTTGTTCCAAACCTGTATGAAGTTCTTTCTTCTGCTGAACACAAAAGAAGATATTTTGAAGATTATGGTTGATGGACCCCACTGACTTCCATAGTAGGAAATAAAATACAATGGAAGTCAATGGGGTCCATCAACTGTTTAGTTTCCAACATTCTTCAAAATATTTTGTGTTCAGGTTTGGAACAACTTGTGGGTGAATAAATGATGAAACAATTTTCATTTTTTGGGGTGAACTATCCCTTTAAGAAAATAGATTTATATTTCATGCCCACTTTATTGAAGCAAATTTAGATATTCTAACCTATGTGTGACGGTCTTCAACAGGCTCCAGAAGACCGGTTGAGGAAGTGCTCTTTGTGATCCTCCTTTGCGCAAATGACCGCCATCATATCTGATGAACTTGCTCTTGATTCCATGTATGAAAGCCGCCTCCAAAGCACAACACAGCAGGTTGGCCTCCAGGTCCTCGCTGGTGACCGCTGTGTCTGTGGTGATGTAACGCTTCTGCAGGGCTTTTAGTGTCCGTGCAATCTTTTCCTTGATCCACTGAGGAGAACAGAGGGGTTAATATTGCTCCGTTTAATATTCAGCAAATTTGACTACACTGACATGAACTGAACAATGACACTATTGTCTTCTGCAGAGCTGCTTATAGCTGAATTGAACTTGTTTCATAATTGATGAACTTCACACTGTTATTGAACTGAACTAAATCAACACTGAAGTGAGTTGAGTTGAGTGTTATTACTGTGCAGCTGTTTTGAAACACTCTGTATTGTATAAGTAAGGGATAATGATTTTAATGCACGGCATGGAAGCAAAGAACCACACAATGCAAAGTGGAGTGCATTCATTTGAAAGTGTGAAAGTGACGCCCATACTTGGAATTTGTCCTCTGCACTTAACCCATCCAAGTTAGTGCACACGCATAAGGAGTAGTGAGTAGTAAACACACACTGCAAACCGTGGAAACACACACACATTTTTGTGCCTTGCTCAATGACCATAGTCATTTCCTGCCGATATTGAGACTTGAACCCGCAACCTTCGGGTTACCAGTCTGACTCGCTAACCATTAGGACAGGACTGCCCCAAATGGTTCAAATCATTTAATGCACAGCTAGCCATGGATTATCCCACTTATACCATGGTAATTTGCCAGCGTTGACAACTTAAAGCTATTATTGATGTTTGTAGCGAAATATTTGAATTTTAAATGTTGGTTATTTTCATCAGTTATGGCTCGTTAGATCTAGCATTCTACCCTATTTAAATCCGACACAGAGATAAAGTAAGATTACATTTATTTGAACTAATAGCATTTATTATAATAATTTGATAATGAATTATCAAGTAAGATGTGTGTGTGTGTGTGTGAATTACCTCCATCTATGCAGCATCTCTCTCTATTAACAAAGCTGCGTTTAAATACTTCAAAAGCAGCAATGTTACACCCTCGTTGCTGAGAAATATAATGTAGCGATTCAGTAGCAAAGCTATTTTATTAATATCAGCGTTGATAAGCTCCTGAATGTTTCTGTGTGCACAGCATGATATCTGAGTGACGTATGTGTGTGTGCTTCAATGAAAACAGCGCATTATTATAGAACAGTGATTAAACTGACTTAGAACTACCTGTATATTAAACGGTTTTAAATGTACACCTTCCAGCCAATTCATAATCCGCCATCTATCATTTTTGTCTGACAAAGCAGTCAGACGAGTTAGTAGATTAACCCTTTAAATGGCAACGTATCCTGGGGGATACAAACATTTGAGAGGCTGTGGGGAGAAGCAGGGAAAGTGTAGCTCTAATTTCTTGTTGTGAATATTTAGATATATTGGCTCTAACATTCTTTGTTTAGCTCACGGGCAGCATTTAAAAACAACTTGATGACCTATAGTGAAAAAATCTACTCTCCTTCAGATAAATGTTGATATATTTCACATATTCACAATATTTGTAGGGGACTTAAATGTTTAAAAAGATGTGTTAAGCGTTAGTTTGTTTAAATTTTATGAATTTAATTTTTACATTTGGGGGTATAAATTCATTGAAAAAATAATGGTTTTTTGGCAATGCGTATTACAACATTTTAAGTAATTTTAAAACGTTTTATTCTCTAACAACATACAATAAATATTCTTTGTAAAGTTCTGTTGAACAATAAGTATAATGCCTACCCTCACAACCGTGCGCAACGTTCCCTAAAGGTTCTCTAAAGGTGACGAAAATCCCGAAACTTTATAGAACATTAAGGACGTTCCAAAAACTTTTTCTTTTGGTTATGAAAATGCTACAGTTCAAAGTTACTTATATTACTTTAGGGTGACGTTACATTTTGGTTTTTCAATGGTCACGTAGCAACATTACAAAGAGGATATTTGGGACACTAACAGAACATTCCACATGGTCTTCCTTTGGTCATATAAAAACGTTCCCGACTTTAGGAGAACGTTCCATTTTGGTTATTCAATGGTCACGTAGCAACGTTACAAAGAGGATATTTGGGACGTTCACAGGACGTTCCCACATTGTCTTCTGTTGGTCATATAAAAACGTTCCCGACTTTAGGAGAACGTTCCATTTAGGTTATTCTATGGTCACATAATGTAACAAAGAGGATAGTTGGGATGTTAGCAGAATGTTTCCACGTGGTCTTCTGTTGATTATATAATAATGTTCCCGATATGTCACACAGCAACTTTACAAAAAAACGTTCCCATACTATTCCCTGTTAGTCAGATGGGTAAGTTTCATTCGGGACTGCGCTGCAATATGTCTTGTTCAGTGCAGCGGTTTACACTTCATTCCCATAATGTTTGGAGGACCTTTAGGGGACCAACCTAGAATTTTTCGGTCCTATTTAGGTCCTTCCATCACGTTTACTGAATGTTTTCAGAACTTGTTTGTGTGAATCAATGTACACTGGGCTGCTTTGCAAATGAGGGTCACAGGATTTGCACAAAGGTTGCTTCTCAAAGAGGGATCAATAACAACTGTTTGTGTCCAACTTCATATACAGAACATGTAAGTACCGCATGTTATAGTTTGTGAATGTATGCAAATCGCCTTTGTGAATGTGCTTGTTAGCACGCTGACATTAGAAATATCTTTGAAAGAACATTTACAGAAAGCTCTGACAGAAAAATAAATGTTCTCTAGTATGAAATTGAACTGTGCTGAATTAACTATTAGTTTGCATTGTAAATGTATTCATAAATATTGTTTAACACTTATTGTTTATCAGAATGTGTTTCAAAGAATGTTTATTGTATGTTGTTAGAGAATAAAATGGTTTAAAATGTTGTAAAAGACATTGCTAAACAAGAATTCTTTTTAAATGAATATATACCCCTAAAGTGGCGACGTATCCTGGGGGATACAAACATTAAAATCAAAATGAAAAGCCATGTTTTTAAATAAACGGTCAAGGACACCATTACGTTTCTGATGTCTCTTTATGGTCTTGTCAAGGGTTAGTGTCGGTGGGCTTGAACTTGAAAAACAGTGTGTATTGACATCTTTCCGCAGTTGAAACAACATTCCTTCTGAAGTTCATTTATGTTTATTTGATGCTATAGATTTCAATAAAATGTTAAAGCTGAGCCTTTGTTTCATTTCAAAAGAAACCTGCTATGTCCTGTCTGTCGGTGCGTTGTCCTCTTTGCTCTACAATGTATTCTTCACTGTGAGAACATGATGCTTGGCGTGAGAGCGCCATGGCTTGTCGGACGTAGCAACAGTAGGGTAAAGGGGGCAGGTTTTTGCGGTCAAATCAGAATCGACTATTCAGACAGCCCATGGTATAAAGCGCTATATAAATAAAGGTGACTTGAATCTGTAATGCATCTGTTAATACACCTTTTCAAAACAAGATGTCAAAAAGAAAACCATGGAGGAAAATACCAGGAAACACATGAAATCAATAGCCATTGATTTAGTGATTCAGCAAAAACGCTCCTTTTTGACTCAGTCAAAATCAATAACAAAGTTTAAGGGCCTGCAATTTCCATTGATTGTAATGCATCGTTGGTGTGAGATCAGGTCACTGGAATCATCGTGACATCTAGGTCAGCAGACCGAATCAAGAAAAGCTCTTGCAGCAACAAAAACAACTTTACACAATGCTTTGCAAGCACTGTGCTGCCTCTTGAGGATCTAAGAGAAGAAGGCAGAACGGAGAAGTCATCATGTTTTGCCATGTGAATGTGAGCAATACCTAGAGACAGACTGTCACCTGATGTCAGCTGACTGACTCAATGAGCCAAAGCGCTGCCAATCGAAGATGTGGAAATTCAACATGGCAACTTTAAATAAATCAAATAGCTTGGAAACCTCTGTAGTCACGTTTCTGGGAAGAATGAAGCCGAGATGACTACAAAACACTGAGTTTGCCTTTACGGGTCGATCGTGATAAGCACCTAGTGTATGATGAATGACGAAACTGGCACAGATTAGATCTCAATGCATGTGTGTAAACAGCAAATATATCTATTTAAAAAAAAGATTCTGTAAAAATGTTGTGGTTAAAAGCTTGTAAAATGTTTTAGATCCTTTGAGACATGATTAAGTGTTAGCTACACTTGACAATGAATTACCATTGAATTCATATACGATCAATTGGGATGATTATACACACACAGAAAAAACTTTATTAAACTCAAGTATTATTTTAGATGTATTTAAAATATATTTGAAACATTACTTGATAGAAAAATTAGTTTGAATGGGTAAGAAATTATCACAATTAGTGTGTTTCTTTTAAGGTTAAATACATTTAGTTTTTACTGAAGTAAATAATTGATTATTAAAGACAATATTTTTTTATTTGTAAGCTTAAAAGCACAATTTTTGGGTAATTGTGAGTTTCAACTTTTTTATTAGATTATTTTGCTTTATTTATTTAATTTAAATGTATTCATTTGATTAATTATGAAAAATAAAAAATGTGTGTGCATGTGTGTGTATATTTTATATTTTAATAGTCTATGCATAATAATGTATGCATATGTGTTTGTAGATTGTATGGATATGTACAGTACGTATACATTTTTTGTATGTGTTTTGTTGTTGTTGTAGGTTTCATTATCGTAACAGTTTATTAAAAAGAAATAGTAAGAACTAAAGAGCTAACTAAACACAGCTGCCTAAGTGAATGTGACAGCACAAAATTTGAATCTGACTGAATCTGTTTTGCAGTGTAAATGGAGGGACTGAATCTGAACAGCTTTGTACACATTTTCCTCGTCTTGCTTTAGTTATTCCTGTATATGAAATCTTTTGAATATAAAGTGCTACAGAGCTGCAGCTAATAGCCGAAGTCTTAAGCAAATAAAGAGGAAATGGCCAGACAGAAAACCTTATGTTGTGCAGTCACTTCTCTCATAAAGTCAAATACTTGTCTAGTTTCCATTCTGTGTCCCGTGTGCGGTCTGACATCTACAAGATAAAACGCAAACTGTGGCTTCTTCTAAACTCGTTTTAACTAACTGTATAAAAACTAGGACTGCAAAATATTGGAAAAAAATGATATTGCGATATATACCGCTGAAAAAACTGGTTCATCATATATTCAAGGTCTAGATTTTTACATGTCAATAATACACTCGCAACAATAGGTGCATTTTGAAATGTAAGATGATACCCAGACTTGAACTACAATCAGATTTCACTTAGTTAGTGTAATTTTGGTAGGCTATAAGGTTTTTACTATGATATGGATAGCCTAATTGTTATATAATTCAGATG
Organism: Gobiocypris rarus; assembly: GCA_023029165.1. Taxonomy (NCBI): domain Eukaryota; kingdom Metazoa; phylum Chordata; class Actinopteri; order Cypriniformes; family Gobionidae; genus Gobiocypris; species Gobiocypris rarus. Next base: position 5,009,870 of record CM040920.1, on the reverse strand, counting down.
GGCTACAGGTTATTTTTATGGTATGCTAAAAAATAGTTTATTTTTAAGTGTGATCGGTGGTAGATTTGATCAGTATACTTTCAATACAAACATTTTTGTCCGAATCCACTTTTGTTCGTTTAACGACGGGAAAAACTGCATCCGGCGCATGGTCCAAAAGGGTTGTACCTATTCTCTTAAAGATTCATGGGTGTGTTTTGGGCGTAATGTGCAATAAACCAATCAGAGTCTCATCTCCCATTCCTTTTAAAGGCCAGTTGTGCTTACACCATGGCGGATTCACTATTTACATGCCGGGATATAGACACCCTCAACCTGACGAGTCAGTTTAAATACATGTTTGTATTAACACAATTGGTTAAATAAGTAGCCAATTTCATTCGTCCTTACTGCAAATAGGTAATTCTGATACATGCAATGATTATCCATTATGACATGCATTTTTATCTACACAATAATAATCTTTTACAGTGTAATATTATTACTTTTGGGTGAACTAACCCTTTAACATTCATCAAACAACACACATCACCTTTGATTTAACACAGGTTTACAAGAACTAATCCAGATTCCCGCAAAATAAATGTCATCCTAGAACCTGCTCAACAAGATGTGAAAGCATTCCTATCAATGACCTTGTAATGTCCACAATCCAACTAATCTATAAAAAGATGAGGAAGTTACGAACCTGTTTGACATCTTTTGCCTCTGGGCCGCTCTCAGGTGTTTGGGTGGCCAGCATGGCTCCTCTAGCTTCAATTAGTCACACTTTACACACTGCAAAATAGACAAATGAAAATGTCTTAGTCTTAAATCTGAATATCTGATTCTGAGTAAATTAAAGGTAAAAAGAGTGCTGTTGTTACAACAGGTGAACATTTTGTCCTCAAAGTTGATGTGTTAGATGCAGGAAAAATAAGGATTTGAGCAAGTTTGACAAGGGCCAAATTGTGATGGCTAGATGACAGGATCTCCAAAACTGCAGCTCTTGTGGGGTGTTCCCGGTCTGCAGTGGTCAGGATCTATCAAAAGTGATTCAAGGAAGGAACAGTGGTGAACCGGCGACCGGGTCATGGGCGGCCAAGGCTCATTGATGCACATGGCGAAGGCTGGCCCGTGTGATCCGATCAAACAGACGAGCTACTGGAGCTCAAATTGCTCAAGAAGTTAATGCTTTTTCTGATAGAAAGGTGTCAGAATACACAGTGCATCGCAGTTTGTTGCGTATGGGGCTGCATAGACACAGATCAGTCAGGGTGCCCGAGCTGACCCCTGTCCACCGCCGAAAGCACCAACAGTTGACACGTGAGCATCAAAACTGGACCACAGAGCAATGGAAGAAGGTGGCCTGGTCTGATGAATCACGTTTTCTTTGACATCACGTGGATGGCCGGGTGCGTGTGCGTGGCTTACCTGGGGAACACATGGCACCAGGATGCACTATGGGAAGAAGGCAAGCCGATGGATGCAGTGTGATGCTTTGGGCAATGTTCTGCTGGGAAACCTTGGGTCCTGCCATCCATGTGGATCTTGACACATACCACCTACCTAAGCATCGTCACAGACCATGTACACCCTTTCACGGAAACGGTATTCCCTGGTGGCTGTGGCTCTTTCAGCAGGATAATGCACCCTGCCACAAAGCAAAACTGGTTCAGGAATGGTTTGAGGAGCACAACAACGAGTTTGAGGTGTTGACTTGGCCTCCAAATTCCCAGATCTCAATCCAATCGAGCATCTGTGGGATGTGCTGAACAAACAAGTCCGATCCAAGTCCATTCAGGGCTTACAGGATCTGTAGCTAACATCTTGGTGCCAGATACCACAGCACACCTTCAGGGGTCTAGTGGAGTCCATGCCTTGACAGGTCAGGGCTGATTTAGCAGCAAAAGGGGACCAACACAATATTAGGTCATAATGTTATGCCTGATCAGTGTACATGAGATGTGAATCTGCTTATTTAAATGATACCAATTCAGTTCTCTCAGCTCATGTATAATAGTGATTTCATCTGTAGATCTTTTCTAAGTTGTTAAATTGGTGGGTGTTACACTTCATGTTACACTTCCCTACATGTTCAAATAATAAAGGAGATTAGATGGTAGCTAACAAAAACACAATGAGGAGAAGAAAAGCGTTTACTGGCAGTCTTTGTTTAGTTAGTGAATAGTGGAACTGATACACACAACCCCGCAAGTTTCCTCTTCACACAGATTCTCAGTCGCATGTCAATGAAATACATGTTCATTTGACATCAAATGAACTGCAAACTGAGTCCATCTAGACAAGTCACGCTTGTACAATGTGAAAAAGAAGTACAATGAATGTGGACTTATAGTGTAACATAATGATTTAAAAGGTACTTTTAAATTTGACATTATTACAAAGTGCACTTGCTTGAGTGTGTTCAGAAACATAGTTGTTAAAGTGTACTCTGTTTAAGTACACTTCAGTGGCCTTGTATTTCGTTAGTATTATTTTATCTGCAAGTACAGTTTTCCCCTCAAAGAGAGGTTGAATTTTCCCTTGAGCTTTTGATATATAAAAGGTCATGGTAATATAAGAAAGTTCCAGAGCTGAAAACGTCCTTGTTAGTCAAAGAAAAGCTTTTATTGACAGCTGGCTAAGCAAACGATTGATCTGCGAATGTGCGTCCCCGTGACGTCAGAGTGCAGTGAAACGCTGCCTTAACCGAAGAAGACAAACACTTAATTCTGTAGCCCGCCCATCGATTCGTTCCTGGCATCTTAGATAAATAACAGGCATACGTGGGGCTAAACCGGATCGAACTTCCAAGCAATAAAGCTTATGGCATGTATAGCTTCCTTCGGATTCCAAAATGCATTGTTGAACTTTATTTTTAATTAAGATCCAGCTCACCAGGTTAAGACATTGCATTTGTTTGCTTAATTTTACCAAATTAGTTTGCAAACAAGAGACTGGATTTGCAGACAGGATAAGATTAAAAAACAATGCTGTGGCTTCTGGATCGGACAGGACAACACAGTTGAGTAAAACAATTTTTTTATATGTGATTTTTGCATTGTTACATTTGATATCTACTGATTATGTACGTGTCTAACTAAACATAACGTCCGTCCACACTGTCACAGGCTTTGTATTTGAGTTGGTTCACTGTCCTGCGATCCGTGATCAGACTGGGCTCGCACTCTTAAATAGTGAAATATATGAGTGCACGTTATATTATGCAAAACTGTTATAATATGCAAAACTGTTATTCAATCATAGCAGTAGCAGTGGCTTCAATGTGGCACGCCCATAAAACCAAGCGTTTCAAGAGCTAGACTCAAAACCAGGGTAGAAAATAGCCTATTACTTATTCATTGTGATGTTTTTGAATGTAAAAACCTTTAAAGTTAACCTCAGACAACAGTATACATTTTTTTTAAAAAGCCAGTTCATGACACCTTTAAATTGTTTTTAAACACTTATTTTGATGTGTTGACTAACATAATAATGCAAAGTACTGGATTTTAATTTTAACTGTAGTGTGTTATTCAAGATTACATTTAAACTAAATTCCAACTTCATCATGCCTAAACCAATTATTTTAATGTCTTTATTACAGTGTGATTATACATTTAAGTACTGAGTAATATTAATTAACTACATGTACATACTATAAGGTTATGATTAGGTTTGGTTTAGGGTTAGTTGCATGTAATCATGCATACTTTACTACATTAACTACATGTAAGATGTAGCAGGGACTGTAAAGTGTTACAGAAATGACATTCAGGATTTATTTTAGTTTACCATTAAACGCTTGTATGTACATTCGACAGTACACTTCACCATATTTCAAAGATAAGAGAATTATGAAATTACCTTACATTAAGATGTGCCTAAGTGGGTCAAAAAGCACTATTAAGTTTTTTTAGTATAAATTTAAGTTATAATACATTTTCATTAAATTGCAATTAACATGCAGTTATAGTAGCCGAAAACGTTACATTCTCTTGGCACTTTGGAATATTATCATTATTATGAAGTGTATTGTTTTAGTAATAAGTATTAAAGTATGCTCAAGTGCACTTCTTTTTCACGTCATTTGCACTAGAGACTTGAGACAAGACAGTTCACTCTCTGAATAGAATAGAATAACACGAGAACCCTTCCAGAAGCATTATATGGTATCCAAATGTACCGTTTTGTTTATATGGTCTAAACTGTAACGTTAAAATAAATCCCAAGCATCCTTAAATGACACACGAACAGATACAGACGTTCTTATTCCAAACGAATCTGTCTAAAATGATCAGATCAAAAGACAACATACAATTCTGCTATGGTTATTATTGCTAATACGTCAGCACAAGCTCGTACACTCACCATGTTTGTTCTGCGCTTTCTGTCGCGGTGGCGATTCAACATGACACGGTCATGGCTGATGTGTTTTCTTTCCTCTCACCGAATCGATACGAGCAAGAGTGTGATTTCTGTCACTCTCGTTCACTGATACAGGAAAACAGAAGCGCACACAGGCGATGTGATCAGCTGACGCGAAAGGCAGGATGGGAAACGAGCGCAGGGTTCATCGTGTTCCTGTTGACGAGTGGAGCTATTGCGCAACTCTTGCGCAGCATTGAGTGTGCTGAAGACTCCAGCGAGGAGAACTGTGTATAAATAAAACCGCATGCTTTTCTAAACTAAACAGACGGCGAAAGTCATTTATTATTTTCTTAATGCAGGATTTATGTCTGAAGGAAATTAATAAAATGCCACATTGTTACAACCAACAATCAGCATAGTTGAATAAAACAGAAAAGTAATTTAAAGTAGAAAATCAAATATAGCAATACATATAAATAATATTGTAAAAAGGTGAAGATAAAAATTATTCATTAATGAAAATAAAGCATCAGAAAAATATCCCTTTTATGATGTTTAGGACATTTCACACAGGAATGTCAGAGTTTAGGCATATTTGCAATTATGCAATATTTATGTGTATATGGAAGCTTGTTTCCGCCACAACATAAAAAAAAGGCAATTGCGATTTTTTTAATTCTAAACAATTCACTTTTTCCATCGCAACTACGCGCACATCTCGCACTATGTGTGATATAAAGTCAGAATTTTGATACATAAAGTGGCAATTGTATGTTATAAGTCAAAATTTTAAGATATAAGCGCAATTCTGAGAAGAAAAAAAAAAGTCAGTCTTTTTTCCCTTTGAGGGGGAAAAGTCAGAATTGAGAGATAAAACGTCGCAATTAAGGAATTTTATTCCTTGGCAGAAACAAGCTTCCATAGTAGCCTAGGCTATTTTGGGTGAATGTAGGTAAACTGGGCTATGCTCAGACACTAGCCTATTTCATTAAATTATAAAATAGTTTTGGATTATGCAATATGACACTTGTGGGTGTGGCCACACCTCAAAAGAGGGCTCCCTCTCAAAGTAAAAGAAATATATACCCTAGGCTGGGATATAGTCGACAGGTGTCATTTTTAGAAAACAGACATGAGAAAATTTAAATCGGTGGAGTGAAGGAAGGATGAGATGCAGAGTATAAGGCTTTAAAATATGGACACCATTAAAGGTCATTTAGAGATAAAGGCTATTAAATGTTCCTCTTACTCAGTTTTTGTTAGCCTTGTTGCATATGTTATAGTCACATTTTAATATGTTGTAGAGTTCATTTCTGAACATTTTGAAATTACAGTTTGATCAAAATCAAATGTCAACAAATTTGCAATCAGTTGCTTTAAATTTTACAAATACGTTGAGTAAACTGATTAACCCTATGGCATGGTGTTGCCCTCAGGCAACAAACCACCTTTTTGGACCTCACACTGCCCCTTTTTTAAATATATTGTTTTATATATAATATCACCTGGCATGTCTGTTCAATGAAATGAGGGGCTGAAGGCTTTTTATTTGGGGGTGGAGCAGTCCTTTCATAAAGCAAAGCCACATGGGACACAGTGTCATCAATTGGTTAGATAAATATCACATTTTAACATGTTTAAATTGAAATAATTTTATATAAAAAAATATGCATGTACATCAGTATGTGAATGTAAATATTTCTTTTGTTTTTATTTATATACTAAAACTTTTTTGTTTGTTTGTTTGTTGCCTCAGGGCAACACTGCAGTTAGACCACTTTTGTTCAGGCAATATCATAGGGTTAAGAAGACCATCCAGTGCATTCAAGTGTTTTTACAAGTAAGCACTTTTAGCCTATAGGCTATGTATTTAGGGTTTGTGAAATATGTTGATTTGATAATATGTGTTAATAAATCATGTGTTTTTAAGAGTATGAGGTCTCTGCGGAACAAGAGTGGGTGTTTCTAAATTAGTGGGTGTTTTCAAACCGATGGGTGTTTATAAATCACGCAATGAAAATGATCCCCTTCACCCGACCCCACCCCTAAACCCTACCCACACTGTGACGTGGGCAAATCAGGTAACACCGTTGAAACCGTCCCTCTGTTTATGGCCACACCCACTGATGAGGTTACTCCTATTACTAACCTGCAGAGACATATACTTGGTTTTTAATTAAGATTCTGTCACGGAACGAGACACGCCCTCTCGGCAGCTTTCTCTGATTTAATGCAGTACCAGAAACTTCATTACAACTTTATTAACACAATTTATGATAAATTGCTTACACATGATTGGAGACCGACTATGGTAACTAGCTTATATAATGTTGTTTTGTTGAAATGCAGTTTAAATAAAATAAAAAAAAATGCTATTAAATCAAAATATATATCCAGCGGCATGTGCTGTCGAAGAAAGTCGCTGGCCGCTGGAGATGCCGGTACACTGACATCTCCCGGTGAACGTCCATGGCCAAAACGTGATTGGTTGAGCGAACGCGCTACGATTGGTCAGCACGATATGGCCGTTATCTGATTGGCTTAAGTAGACGGTAGGTGGAGTCTACGTATTTGTGGATTAGTTTGAGTCTAGACGCTAGAAATGTTTCAAAATCCACGTGCTTTGCTACGATCCACAAATGCGCAAGAAGAGATCCACAAATGCACAGGAAGCGATTCACAAATGAATGCAACTTATGCAAGGCAGAGCTGTGTGTTTGTGACATAAAAATATATATGTGGATTTTTTTTTGTTATTCACAAATGTCATTGTATTTATTTGTGAATCTAATTCATTTTTGTGAAACTCCTGCATTTATTTGTGGATCTCATTCTATTGATTTGTGAAATTATAATTTTTTTTGTGAATCGCTTTACATTTATTTGTGGATAACAATATATTTGTTTGGAATAAAGCAATATAGTATGCTTCATAGTATGCCCTCAAATAATGTCATATTTAAGGATATAGCCTTGGGGCGATTTCGAATTCAGCCCTATATTCTCTCGTCAACGGACACTACAGACACACTCTTCTCACCTGAGATACCTGTTCCTGATCCATCTGTCTTCCGTATTCTGTTCGTCCACTTCAGTTCCTGTTGTCCAGTCACCTGCACGCCAGTATCCTCGCTGACCAGTCAGCCCTCCTGTTCACCTGCAACGAATAGGCTAACTGGTCACAGATAAGCCCATTCATTTATTATTTAATTATTATTATTATCATTTATTATTATTAAGAAAATTAATTTGGCTGGGGTGCATGATCTAAAAATGTTTTGCCTAATAAATAACACAGTAGCATAATAACTCTATTCATAATTAAATATTAGAGCTGGACCAACCAGAAAAGAAAACAAGAAAAGAACAAACAAATTAGCTAAATTAGCCAATATTTAACAAAAAGTGGCACTGCATTTAAACCAGATTGTATATTTCTTCTTATTCATCATGCTAATATTTCTTCTTCTTCTTCTTCCTCTTATTATTATTATTATTATTCATCATCATCATCATCATCATCATCATCATCATCATCATCATCATCTGTCCTGTGTTTTCGAATCTAACCATTACGTCATCAGTAACTTCCGGGCAACATTCGCGAAACTGATATAGGCTATATTTCCCCCTATTTTGCACATTGAATTAGTTTTTGCACTGACTAATATTCTTGTAGGCTAATAATTGTAATATAATAATTCCTGAGCATTCAATTATGAATTAAAATATGAAATATGTATGTCGTCACGACACACGACGTCACTTTCGATTTCACTTTCTCTCAGGTATGCCGCTTGGGAATTTCACATTCATTCTACAGTAAAAGAGTCAAATTTCACAAATTCACACGCGAAGAAACCTGCCCTTTCCACTTCTTCAAACCACAAAACAAAAGATAAACACAACAGTATTGTTATTTGTTTATGTTATTTAGCTGTTGTATAAAGATGTAGTCTAAGTTATATGTAAGTATATGTAAGTTATATCTACAACTGGCATCATGTCCATATCACTCTCTGTCATTTCATTTTTATTGTACACTATTGTTCAGTAGGCTAGGCTTCATTACCAGTCGGTCTTCTGTGCTTTATATTGTATTTATTTAATTGGAATGTATTTGCGTTTGTTATTTTTGTTCTTAATGAGAGAACACTGTAATAAATCTGATGAAACGCTCAACTTTCCCACACTGAGGCGATTGCGCAATGCGGTTACCTGTCGTGGCTCAGGTGTGCAATGTTTACATCTGGAAAGTGAAATGCATGTCGTGTTCGCTTCTTGAGATACGGACATATAAAAGGAGGACAGAATGGAGGAGATCCAATGTCATCATCCAATATCAGCCACGAACAACCGGAGTAGTGAACCAGCAGCAGCGGCTCATCAAGCGGATCAACCTGTGGAATCGATCACTCAAGACGCCAGAATGAATGCTCGTGTGGGTCTCCAGCTCTGCCTCCTCCTGTCAGTGTGCGGGATCAGCTCTGTGCTCAGCTGCAGGTGGATACAACACAAGTTTAAGCACCAGCACGGAATCTCTTTGGATATGATCAGAACGATGGTGAGTGCTTTTTTCTACTTAAAGTGTATCTTCCTATTTAAAAAAACAAACAAAAAAACAGTTATATATGGCTATAAATGTAGAGACTGTTATTTCAACAAAAAAATATAATTGATATAAACATTTGTCATTAAGTACTGTTTAATTTTTTTTTTAAATCTAAAAGTGTATTTAGCTCTATAAAACCTACAGCAAAATTTGGCTGAAAAAGATGTTGCGCTATATCTTCACATTATGTCGTCTGATTGCTAGTCAAACATTTTTTAGTTTGTGTGTAGAGTGTATCACTCCACTTTAGTAGAGTGTGTAAAAAAACGCAAGCATAATGTTTATATTGTTAGTAATATTTTAAGATGAACACACTCAAAATAACGAACTGGTTTGAGTAGAGCTAACTCAAATCAAACAAATGAATTCAATCAAATGAACTTTTATGAGTATTAGAACTTTCTTTTTCTTTTAAGTTCTCAAAACTGACACATTTTAAGTAATCTGACGTGTTTCATTGTTTTGAGTTTTATGAACTTGTTTCTTTTAATTTAGACTAACTTAAATTGAACGGAAACTGGGCTGGGATTTCTATTTCCCAGCATGCTTTGCCATGACAATCGAAAGGGACAGAAAATGGAAAAAAATATTATTATTTATTATTTTGTGTGTGTGTGTGTGTGTGTGTGTGTGTGTGTGTGTGTGTGTGTGTGTGTGTGTGTGTGTGTGTGTGTGTGTGTGTGTGTGTGTGCAAGATTAACGTTAAGTGGGAGATTTAGTATAATGTTTTGCCATGTTGTTAAGAGTTTCTGTTCCTATGAAACCAAGAATGCTATCAAAGCATTGTGTTACCAATTAGCAAGGTGGCATTTATTAAATTAGCTAGTTGAAGCTAGCCAAGTTTCCACAAAAAATTTGAGATGACATGATATTTTTAAGTTACATGTATGAATAAGCTCACTCAAATATTTCAAGTTCAGAGCAATTCAAATGTATGATGCAAGTTCTGCTTACTTAAACTTTACATTTCTTAATTAAAAAAATTTGAGACAACTGATTGCCCCAATCAAATGTCGGGTTTACAGTGTAAAAAATCAGTTCGTTCTTTTATAGTCTCATCATGAAATCTGTTTCTGTGTTGTAGGGTGAGAAAATCCATAATGGCCATGATGGCATCAACCCTATCCCATATGAGCTGATCAATAACCACAGAAGAGCAGAGGTTAGTAAAAACTATTTTTCATAAAAGACCCTGATTTGTGCTGTTGATTATGAATCTATTCACATTTGTCTATGTTTATTCTCCTCAGCCTGAGAAGCAGATCCTGTTCGTCATTCAGGCTCTGGTGGAGATCACTGGCCTCTTTGACGATGCCGTCGTGCCCTGGGATGTTAAAAAAGTCGACGAGTTCTTAAATATCATCCATACGCAGATTGACGGACTGCGCTCATGTGTGAGTACAGTATATTTATGCTTGCACACATCCATAAGGTCACCATCAGTCCAGCCAGAGGAACTCATTCATTTCTTTCTGAATGCAGGGTGATTACAAAATGAAGAGGAACAAAAGCTGCATCTCTATTTTGAAAGACTGAGACAAATGACAGAGCTGAACAAGGTGAGATTCTGCTTCTAATATAGAAAGATTAACCCTCAGCTATAAATGTGGAAACTCGTCCTAATGTTGTGTTCCTCTTGCAGGAGGATGGAGGAGAAAGCTGGGAGATCGTCAGGAAACGGGTCATAAGTCTCATGAACCAGCTGTTTTCCCCTTCTACACTCAGGTGTAATGACGGACCTCTAGAAGCTTCACTCCACGAGCAGAAGAACACAAAAACCTCTCAGTGTTATTAATCAGGGTTTACACTCCTCTTTTTATAATGTTGTCTTACAGTTGTTATACATTTGAAAAAGTGTTGCTTATTGTGTGTATTTAAATTATTATTGTACATTGTTTTAAATGATTTAGAATGGTTATTTATTTTAATTTAATATTTATGCTATTTAAATATATTTAAGAATTGTGATATAATATATTTTGTATATTTTTTAAAAAGCTTTTATACTTATTTATTTGTTCATTTATTTATTAATGGATCCTTTATTCTGACTGTGACATTAATATGCAGTAAAATGCAGTGATGCAGTAAATGAAGAGGTTACACAAACTCATTTTTGTATTTCTGGCATTTAATAAAAACTTGAATTTGTTTAAATATATTTTGTGAATTTGTACTTTTTTAAAAATCCTTTAAAACACAATGTTTTCCCCTGTTTGTGCACTGAAAAAAACGACAGCACTTTTCAAATATAAGCATTTTAAAACTCTACACATCATCCACTAAACGACTGAAGATCTCACACACACCGCCATATAGATATGGAAGGCCATTTCATGCTTTATGAAAAATCAAAATTATGACATAAAAAGTTATGATGTTATATACCAATTTCATTAAAAAAAATCTTTTTTATCTTTCTATTCTGTACAATAATGTCAGTTTTGCCTCTCTGAATGCTCTTGTGGATCATACTGAGCATTTTACTGTAAATAAATATTCAGTGGGTAAAAATTGACTGGGAAAAAATTATCATTTGAATAACATTTACCCAAAGGATTATTAGGAACACCTGTTCAATTTCTCATTAATGCAATTATCTAATCAACCAATCACATGGCAGTTGCTTCAATGCATTTAGGGGTGTGGTCCTGGTCAAGACAATCTCCTGAACTCCAAACTGAATGTCAGAATGGGAAAGAAAGGTGATTTAAGCAATTTTGAGCATGGCATAGTTGTTGGTGCCAGACGGGCCGGTCTGGGTATTTCATAATCTGCTCAGTTACTGGGATTTTCACACACAACCATTTCTAGGGATTACAAAGAATGGTGTGAAAAGGGAAAAACATCCAGTATGCGGCAGTCCTGTGGGCGAAAATGCCTTGTTGATGCTGAGGATAAAGGACCGACTGGTTGAAGCTGATAGAAGAGCAACTTTGACTGAAATAACCACTCGTTACAACCGAGGTATGCAGCAAAGCATTTGTGAAGCCACAACACGCACAACCTTGAGGCGGATGGGCTAAAACAGCAGAGGACCCCACCGGGTATCACTCATCTCCACTACAAATTGGAAAAAGTGGCTACAATTTGCAGGAGCTCACCAAAATTGGACAGTTGAAGACTGGAAAAATGCTGCCTGGTCTGATGAGTCTCGATTTCTGTTGAGACATTCAGATGATAGAGTCAGAATTTGGCGTAAACAGAATGAGAACATGGATCCATCATGCCTTGTTACCACTGTGCAGGCTGGTGGTGGTGGTGTAATGGTGTGGGGGATGTTTTCTTGGCACACTTTAGGCCCCTTAGTGCCAATTGGGCATTGTTTAAATGCCACGGCCTACCTGAGCATTGTTTCTGACCATGTCCATCCCTTTATGACCACCATGTACCCATCCTCTGATGGCTACTTCCAGCAGGATAATGCATGTCACAAAGCTCGAATTGGATTCTTGAACATGACAATGAGTTCACTGTACTAAAATGGCCCCCACAGTCACCAGATCTCAACCCAATAGAGCATCTTTGGGATGTGGTGGAACGGGAGCTTTGTGCCCTGGTTGTGCATCCCACAAATCTCCATCAACTGCAAGATGCTATCCTATCAATATGGGCCAACACTTCTAAAGAATGCTTTCAGCACCTTGTTGAATCAATGCCACGTAGAATTAAGGCAGTTCTGAAGGTGAAAGGGGTCAAACACGAGTATTAGAATGGTGTTCCTAATAAACCTTTAGGTGAGTGTATACAGTACATGTATTATTTTTTTTTGAGAAATGTGTTACATGTATAGCTTAAATTCACAATTTGTTCATTTTTGACACTGTACACAGTTGAGTTTTTTTTTACAAATATGTACAAATGAGTACTGATTCTGTTCAGGGCTGTGATGTTTCTCCAAGTTCAAAAATGGTTGTGACTTTTTTATATGATTATATTTTGATATACCATGTGCATTTAGTCATTGTGCAAACTCTTCTTCACACGTGTGCCAAAACAAATGAAATTTGCTTAAATCAACAACGAATTCTAATCTGACGTGAACAAGAATAATTGTTCAAAGACATGAACTTATTGTTTTGGGAGAAAAAAAGTCTCATTCGAGAATTGAGCTGGATAAAAGATAAAAACTGAAATATGTTGTAGAATTCATTTTCATTTCTGAACTTTCTGATATTCAGATTTCATCAAATTTAATGTCAACAACATGTTCTGTCAGTTGCTTTAAATTTTACACATGCATTAAGTAAACTGATGAATTTTGCTCATAGCCTAGGCTATATTTTGGGGTTTGTTAAATATGTTTGATTGATAATATGTGTTAATAAATCATGTGTTTTAATTACAGTTTGTCTCAGTCGCTTTGGTACATTTCTTGAAACATCCTTAAGATTTGCAAACCAGTCAGTGCATTTCTCAGAACAACTGGTACAAACAGCACCACAAGATTACCTGCAGTACCTGTTACTTGCTCAAAATCATTAGTTCATCTCTCAAAAGTAAGTATTTATGTCAATGAAAATATCAGTGCCATCAGAATGACAAGTCATTGTGTCATTGTTCACAAACAAGATAGTCATGTTGTCAAATAACACTGCGCTTTATCTGTATGGCATTTATACATTTTACACTTCATCAGTATGAATTTACACATTAGGCTACGTGGGATATTGATTGAGAGGATTCACAGTACTGTTGGTCTGTCAACAAACTGCAGTACACTATCATTGCGATATAATAAAAAGACAAGACTATCTCTCTCTATATACACACATATGCCTATACTGTGTATATGTGTGTGTGTGTGTGTGTGTGTGTGTGTGCGTGTGTGCGTTTGTGCGTGCATGTTACATGATGTCTCTATACAGTAGATTTACTGTAATGTAAAATGCAAGTGGACTACTGTAATGTAGTATTATGATAAGTGTACAGTATTCCAGTATAGTGAACATTGTCTGATTACTAGCATTTTTGTTCTCTCAACATTCGACTGTACCTTTTGACCCGCCTCAATAAGGTCATGGTTGAGAACATGGTCCACAATTGTGGCCCTTATTTCATCAGAAACATTTCTACAGCCTTGGACTCGACTACCTCTTCCACTGTTTTGCCTCCGTACCCTTCCACCACACATTCCTACTCCTCTTCTTCTTCCCGGCTGTTGACCCTGTTTGTTTCCTTGTTCCTCCATTATAAAGAATTGTATACACTGTGTAATTGTCTGTCTATATATGCTTGCCAAATGAAGGTTCATGAGAAGCATCTCTGAGAGAACTGGTTGATCTAGCCCTTCATTACTAAAATTCAAGTTCTCCTCATCAATTCAGGACACATTTACACTCGCACACACACACACACACACACGCACACACACACACACACACACACACACACACACACACACACACACACACACACACACACACACACACACACACACACACACACACACACACACACACACACACACAAAAGGATTATAGAAATGATGCATTATGTCAACTAGTTTAACCATTTTGCATCGAATGACTTATGCAAGGAACTAATGCCTATGTTTCTATGTTTTGAGGGGTAAGACTATTCAATGAGAACTGCTATAATACATTTTGATCAACATGACACAAGCAATTGATAATGTAGGAAACAGCAGACAGTTGCACCTCATAAATTGCATGACCAAAGCATTTGCAACTTGTTCAAAACAATGGGAAACTGCTTTTATGATGTGCACAAGTGACGATGATGTGGAGGTTGAACAAATCGTTTTGAGAATTTCAGATGTGATCTGAGAAATGTAGCAAAGCGACTGAGAAAAACTGTAAGATATAGGATATTGATAAATCAGGGATGGTCCACTTTACCACCACCTGGCCAACTTTACCTGATAATAAATTTGCCTGGAATGCATGATCTAAAAATGTTTTTACCTTGGAAATAACACATTTGTATTCAAATTGTAATATTATAGCTGGACCTAATTAACAAAAACAAACAAAAACAAACATCTAAACTGCTATGCATTTAAACCAGATTTCAAATTATTCATCACGATAATCTTATTATTATTATTATTATTATTATTATTATTAATCATCATCATCATCATCATCATCATCATCATCATCATCATCATCATCATCATCATTCTCTGTTCTGTTTTCGACTCAAACCATTACGTCATCAGTAGCTACCGGGCAACATTCGCGAAAACTGATATAGGCTATATTTTCACCTATTTTGCACATTGAATTAGTTCTTTCAATACTAATATTTTTGTAGTCTAATAATTGTAATATAATAATTCCTGAGCATTCAATTATGAATTAAAATATGAAATATGTATGTCGTCACGACACACGACGTCACTTTCGATTTCACTTTCTCTCAGGTATGCCGCTTGGGAATTTCACATTCATTCTACAGTAAAAGAGTCAAATTTCACAAATTCACACGCGAAGAAACCTGCCCTTTCCACTTCTTCAAACCACAAAACAATAGATAGGCCTAGATCAAATAAACACAACAGTATTGTAATTTGTTTATGTTATTTAGCTGTTGTATAAAGATGTAGTCTAAGTTATATGTAAGTATATGTAAGTTATATCTACAACTGGCATCATGTCCATATCACTCTCTGTCTTTTCATTTTTATTGTACACTATTGTTCAGTAGGCTAGGCTTCATTACCAGTCGGTCTTCTGTGCTTTATATTGTATTTATTCAATTGTAATGTATTTGCGTGTGTTATTTTTGTTCTTAATGAGAGAACACTGTAATAAATCTGATGAAACGCTCAACTTTCCCACACTGAGGCGATTGCGCAATGCGGTTACCTGTCGTGGCTCAGGTGTGCAATGTTTACATCTGGAAAGTGAAATGCATGTCGTGTTCGCTTCTTGAGATACGGACATATAAAAGGAGGACAGAATGGAGGAGATCCAATGTCATCATCCAATATCAGCCACGAACAACCGGAGTAGTGAACCAGCAGCAGCGGCTCATCAAGCGGATCAACCTGTGGAATCGATCACTCAAGACGCCAGAATGAATGCTCGTGTGGGTCTCCAGCTCTGCCTCCTCCTGTCAGTGTGCGGGATCAGCTCTGTGCTCAGCTGCAGGTGGATACAACACAAGTTTAAGCACCAGCACGGAATCTCTTTGGATATGATCAGAACGATGGTGAGTGCTTTTTTCTACTTAAAGTGTATCTTCCTATTTTTTAAAAACAGTTAGACTATATATTATTGTATGGCTATACATTTAGAGACTATGGAATATTTGTGTTTTTTTTTTTTTTTTCAAAAAAGAAGAAGAAATTTAAATATATAATTAATATAAACATTTGTCATGAAGGACTGTTTAAGTTTAAAAAAAAAAATCTAAAAGTGTATTTAGCTCTATAAAACCTACACCTACAGCAAAATTTGGCTGAAAAACATGTTGCGCTATATCTTCACATTCTGTCGTCTGATTGCTAGTCAAACATTTTTTAGTTTGTGTGTAGAGTGTATCACTCCACTTTAGTAGAGTGTGTAAAAAAAAGACGTTAGAATAATGTATATATTGTTAGTAATATTTTAAGATGAACACACTCAAAATAACGAACTGGTTTGAGTAGAGCTAACTCAAATTAAACAAATGAATTCAATCAAATGAACTTTTATGAGTATTAGAACTTTCTTTTTCTTTTAAGTTCTCAAAACTGACACATTTTAAGTAATCTGACGTGTTTCATTGTTTTGAGTTTTATGAACTTGTTTCTTTTAATTTAGACTAACTTAAATTGAATGGAAACTGGGCTGGGTTTTCTATTTCCCAGCATGCTTTGCCATGACAATCGAAAGGGACAGAAAATGGAAAAAAATATTATTATTATTTTATTTATTTGTGTGTGTGTGTGTGTGTGTGTGTGTGTGTGTGTGTGTGTGTGTGTGTGTGTGTGTGTGTGTGTGCAAGATTAACGTTAAGTGGGAGATTTAGTAATGTTTTGCTATGTTGTTAAGAGTTTCTGTTGCTATGAAACCAAGAATGCTATCAAAGCATTGTGTTACCAATTAGCAAGGTGGCATTTATTGAATTAGCTAGTTGAAGCTAGCCAAGTTTCCACTAAAAATTTGAGATGACATGATATTTTTAAGTTACATGTATGAATAAGCTCACTCAAATATTTCAAGTTCAGAGCAATTCAAATGTATGATAAAAGTTCTGCTTACTTAAACTTAAAAAAATTGAGAAAACTCAATCAAATATTGGGTTTACAGTGAAAAAAAAACCTATTCGTTCTGTTATAGTCTCATCATGAAATCTGTTTCTGTGTTGTAGGGTGAGAAAATCCATAATGGCCATGATGGCATCAACCCTATCCCATATGAGCTGATCAATAACCACAGAAGAGCAGAGGTTAGTAAAAACTATTTTTCATAAAAGACCCTGATTTGTGCTGTTGATTATGAATCTATTCACATATGTCTATGTTTATTCTCCTCAGCCTGAGAAGCAGATCCTGTTCGTCATTCAGGCTCTGGTGGAGATCACTGGCCTCTTTGACGATGCCGTCGTGCCCTGGGATGTTAAAAAAGTCGACGAGTTCTTAAATATCATCCATACGCAGATTGACGGACTGCGCTCATGTGTGAGTACAGTATATTTATGCTTACACACATCCATAAGGTCACCATCAGTCCAGCCAGAGGAACTCATTCATTTCTTTCTGAATGCAGGGTGATTACAAAATGAAGAGGAACAAAAAGCTGCATCTCTATTTTGAAAGACTGAGACAAATGACAGAGCTGAACAAGGTGAGATTCTGCTTCTAATATAGAAAGATTAACCTCAGCTATAAATGTGGAAACTCATCCTAATGTTGTGTTCCTCTTTCAGGAGGATGGAGGAGAAAGCTGGGAGATCGTCAGGAAACGGGTCATAAGTCTCATGAACCAGCTGTTTTTCCCCTTCTACACTCAGGTGTAATGACGGACCTCTAGAAGCTTCACTCCACGAGCAGAAGAACACAAAACCTCTCAGTGTTATTAATCAGGGTTTACACTCCTCTTTTTATAATGTTGTCTTACAGTTGTTATACATTTGAAAAAGAGTTGCTTATTGTGTGTATTTAAATTATTATTGTACATTGTTTTAAATGATTTAGAATGGTTATTTATTTTAATTTAATATTTATGCTATTTAAATATATTTAAGAATTTTGATATAATATATTTTGTATATTTTTTAAAAAGCTTTTATACTTATTTATTTATTCATTTATTTATTAATGGATCCTTTATTCTGACTGTGACATTAATATGCAGTAAAATGCAGTGATGCAGTAAATGAAGAGGTTACACAAACTCATTTTTTGTATTTCTGGCATTTAATAAAAACTTGAATTTGTTTAAATATATTTTGTGAATTTGTACTTTTTTAAAAATCCTTTTAAAACACAATGTTTTCCCCTGTTTGTGCACTGAAAAAAATGACAGCACTTTTCAAATATAAGCATTTTAAAACTCTACACATCATCCACTAAACGACTGAAGATCTCACACACACCGCCATATAGATATGGAAGGCCATTTCATGCTTTATGAAAAGTCAAAATTATGACATAAAAAGTCAAAATTATGATGTTATATACCAATTTCATTTTTTTTTAAATCTTTTTTATCTTTCTATTCTGTACAATAATGTCAGTTTTGCCTCTCTGAATGCTCTTGTGGATCATACTGAGCATTTTACTGTAAATAAATATTCAGTGGGTAAAAATTGACTGGGAAAAAATTATCATTTGAATAACATTTACCCAAAGGATTATTAGGAACACCTGTTCAATTTCTCATTAATGCAATTATCTAATCAACCAATCACATGGCAGTTGCTTCAATGCATTTAGGGGTGTGGTCCTGGTCAAGACAATCTCCTGAACTCCAAACTGAATGTCAGAATGGGAAAGAAAGGTGATTTAAGCAATTTTGAGCATGGCATAGTTGTTGGTGCCAGACGGGCCGGTCTGGGTATTTCATAATCTGCTCAATTACTGGGATTTTCACACACAACCATTTCTAGGGATTACAAAGAATGGTGTGAAAAGGGAAAAACATCCAGTATGTGGCAGTCCTGTGGGCGAAAATGCCTTGTTGATGCTGAGGATAAAGGACCGACTGATTCAAGCTGATAGAAGAGCAACTTTGACTGAAATAACCACTCGTTACAACCGAGGTATGCAGCAAAGCATTTGTGAAGCCACAACACGCACAACCTTGAGGCGGATGGGCTAAAACAGCAGAAGACCCCACCGGGTATCACTCATCTCCACTACAAATTGGAAAAAGTGGCTAC
Organism: Gobiocypris rarus; assembly: GCA_023029165.1. NCBI lineage: Eukaryota > Metazoa > Chordata > Actinopteri > Cypriniformes > Gobionidae > Gobiocypris > Gobiocypris rarus. The sequence goes on along the minus strand of CM040920.1, from coordinate 4,990,570 downwards.
AATTTGCAGGAGCTCACCAAAATTGGACAGTTGAAGACTGGAAAAATGTTGCCTGGTCTGATGAGTCTCGATTTCTGTTGAGACATTCAGATAGTAGAGTCAGAATTTGGCGTAAACAGAATGAGAACATGGATCCATCATGCCTTGTTACCACTGTGCAGGCTGGTGGTGGTGGTGTAATGGTGTGGGGGATGTTTTCTTGGCACACTTTAGGCCCCTTAGTGCCAATTGGGCATTGTTTAAATGCCACGGCCTACCTGAGCATTGTTTCTGACCATGTCCATCCCTTTATGACCACCATGTACCCATCCTCTGATGGCTACTTCCAGCAGGATAATGCATGTCACAAAGCTCGAATTGCTTTCTTGAACATGACAATGAGTTCACTGTGCTAAAATGGCCCCCAGAGTCACCAGATCTCAACCCAATAGAGCATCTTTGGGATGTGGTGGAACGGGAGCTTTGTGCCCTGGATGTGCATCCCACAAATCTCCATCAACTGCAAGATGCTATCCTATCAATATGGGCCAACATTTCTAAAGAATGCTTTCAGCACCTTGTTGAATCAATGCCACGTAGAATTAAGGCAGTTCTGAAGGTGAAAGGGGTCAAACACGAGTATTAGAATGGTGTTCCTAATAATCCTTTAGGTGAGTGTATACAGTACATGTATTTTTTTTTTTTGAGAAATGTGTTATATGTATAGCTTAAATTCACAATTTGTTCATTTTTGACACTGTACACAGTTGAGTTTTTTTTTTACAAATATGTACAAATGAGTACTGATTCTGTTCAGGGCTGTGATGTTCCTCCAAGTTCAAAAATGGTTGTGACTTTTTTATATGATTATATTTTGATATACCATGTGCATTTAGTCATTGTGCAAACTCTTCTTCACACGTGTGCCAAAACAAATGAAATTTGCTTAAATCAACAACGAATTCTAATCTGACGTGAACAAGAATAATTATTCAAAGACATGAACTTATTGTTTTGGGAGAAAAAAAGTCTCATTCGAGAATTGAGCTGGATAAAAGATAAAAACTGAAATATGTTTTAGAATTCATTTTCATTTCTGAACTTTCTGATATTCAGATTTCATCAAATTTAATGTCAACAACATGTTCTGTCAGTTGCTTTAAATTTTACACATGCATTAAGTAAACTGATGAATTTTGCTCATAGCCTAGGCTATATTTTGGGGTTTGTTAAATATGTTTGTTTGATAATATGTGTTAATAAATCATGTGTTTTAATTACAGTTTGTCTCAGTCGCTTTGGTACATTTCTTGAAACATCCTTAAGATTTGCAAACCAGTCAGTGCATTTCTCAGAACAACTGGTACAAACAGCACCACAAGATTACCTGCAGTACCTGTTACTTGCTCAAAATCATTAGTTCATCTCTCAAAAGTAAGTATTTATGTCAATGAAAATATCAGTGCCATCAGAATGACAAGTCATTGTGTCATTGTTCACAAACAAGATAGTCATGTTGTCATATAACAGTGTGCTCTGTCAGTATTTTCAGATGGCTATGATTTTGATGACAATGATTGAAAATTCACAAGACTGCACTTTATCTGTATGGCATTTATACATTTTACACTTCATCAGTATGAATTTACATATTAGGCTACGTGGGATATTGATTGAGAGGATTCACAGTACTGTTGGTCTGTCAACAAACTGCAGTACACTATCATTGCGATATAATAAAAAGACAAGACTATCTCTCTCTATATACACACATATGCCTATACTGTGTATATGTGTGTGTGTGTGTGTGTGTGTGTGTGCGTGTGTGCGTTTGTGCGTGCATGTTACATGATGTCTCTATACAGTAGATTTACTGTAATGTAAAATGCAAGTGGACTACTGTAATGTAGTATTATGATAAGTGTACAGTATTCCAGTATAGTGAACATTGTCTGATTACTAGCATTTTTGTTCTCTCAACATTCGGCTGTACCTTTTGACCCGCCTCAATAAGGTCATGGTTGAGAACATGGTCCACAATTGTGGCCCTTATTTCATCAGAAACATTTCTACAGCCTTGGACTCGACTACCTCTTCCACTGTTTTGCCTCCGTACCCTTCCACCACACATTCCTACTCCTCTTCTTCTTCCCGGCTGTGGACCCTGTTTGTTTCCTTGTTCCTCCATTATAAAGAATTGTATACACTGTGTAATTGTCTGTCTATATATGCTTGCCAAATGAAGGTTCATGAGAAGCATCTCTGAGAGAACTGGTTGATCTAGCCCTTCATTACTAAAATTCAAGTTCTCCTCATCAATTCAGGACACATTTACACTCGCACACACACACACACACACACACGCACACACACACACGCACACACACACACACACACACACACACACACACACACACACACACACACACACACACACACACACACACACACACACACACACACACACACAAACACACACACACACACGCACACGCACACGCACACACACACAAAAGGATTATAGAAATGATGCATTATGTCAACTAGTTTAACCATTTTGCATCGAATGACTTATGCAAGGAACTAATGCCTATGTTTCTATGTTTTGAGGGGTAAGACTATTCAATGAGAACTGCTATAATACATTTTGATCAACATGACATAAGCAATTGATAATGTAGGAAACAGCAGACAGTTGCACCTCATAAATTGCATGACCAAAGCATTTGCAACTTGTTCAAAACAATGGGAAACTGCTTTTATGATGTGCACAAGTGACGATGATGTGGAGGTTGAACAAATCGTTTTGAGAATTTCAGATGTGATCTGAGAAATGTAGCAAAGCGACTGAGAAAAACTGTAAGATATAGGATATTGATAAATCAGGGATGGTCCACTTTACCACCACCTGGCCAACTTTACCTGATAATAAATTTGCCTGGAATGCATGATCTAAAAATGTTTTTACCTTGGAAATAACACATTTGTATTCAAATTGTAATATTATAGCTGGACCTAATTAACAAAAAACAAACAAAAAACAAACATCTAAACTGCTATGCATTTAAACCAGATTTCAAATTATTCATCACGATAATATTATTATTATTATTATTATTATTATTAATCATCATCATCATCATCATCATCATCATCATTCTCTGTTCTGTTTTCGAATCAAACCATTACGTCATCAGTAGCTACCGGGCAACATTCGCGAAAACTGATATAGGCTATATTTTCACCTATTTTGCACATTGAATTAGTTCTTTCAATACTAATATTTTTGTAGTCTAATAATTGTAATATAATAATTCCTGAGCATTCAATTATGAATTAAAATATGAAATATGTATGTCGTCACGACACACGACGTCACTTTCGATTTCACTTTCTCTCAGGTATGCCGCTTGGGAATTTCACATTCATTCTACAGTAAAAGAGTCAAATTTCACAAATTCACACGCGAAGAAACCTGCCCTTTCCACTTCTTCAAACCACAAAACAATAGATAGATCAAATAAACACAACAGTATTGTAATTTGTTTATGTTATTTAGCTGTTGTATAAAGATGTAGTCTAAGTTATATGTAAGTATATGTAAGTTATATCTACAACTGGCATCATGTCCATATCACTCTCTGTCTTTTCATTTTTATTGTACACTATTGTTCAGTAGGCTAGGCTTCATTACCAGTCGGTCTTCTGTGCTTTATATTGTATTTATTCAATTGTAATGTATTTGCGTGTGTTATTTTTGTTCTTAATGAGAGAACACTGTAATAAATCTGATGAAACGCTCAACTTTCCCACACTGAGGCGATTGCGCAATGCGGTTACCTGTCGTGGCTCAGGTGTGCAATGTTTACATCTGGAAAGTGAAATGCATGTCGTGTTCGCTTCTTGAGATACGGACATATAAAAGGAGGACAGAATGGAGGAGATCCAATGTCATCATCCAATATCAGCCACGAACAACCGGAGTAGTGAACCAGCAGCAGCGGCTCATCAAGCGGATCAACCTGTGGAATCGATCACTCAAGACGCCAGAATGAATGCTCGTGTGGGTCTCCAGCTCTGCCTCCTCCTGTCAGTGTGCGGGATCAGCTCTGTGCTCAGCTGCAGGTGGATACAACACAAGTTTAAGCACCAGCACGGAATCTCTTTGGATATGATCAGAACGATGGTGAGTGCTTTTTTCTACTTAAAGTGTATCTTCCTATTTTTTAAAAACAGTTAGACTATATATTATTGTATGGCTATACATTTAGAGACTATGGAATATTTTTTTTTTTTTTTTCAAAAAAGAAGAAGAAATTTAAATATATAATTAATATAAACATTTGTCATGAAGGACTGTTTAAGTTTAAAAAAATCTAAAAGTGTATTTAGCTCTATAAAACCTACACCTACAGCAAAATTTGGCTGAAAAACATGTTGCGCTATATCTTCACATTCTGTCGTCTGATTGCTAGTCAAACATTTTTTAGTTTGTGTGTAGAGTGTATCACTCCACTTTAGTAGAGTGTGTAAAAAAAAGACGTTAGAATAATGTATATATTGTTAGTAATATTTTAAGATGAACACACTCAAAATAACGAACTGGTTTGAGTAGAGCTAACTCAAATTAAACAAATGAATTCAATCAAATGAACTTTTATGAGTATTAGAACTTTCTTTTTCTTTTAAGTTCTCAAAACTGACACATTTTAAGTAATCTGACGTGTTTCATTGTTTTGAGTTTTATGAACTTGTTTCTTTTAATTTAGACTAACTTAAATTGAATGGAAACTGGGCTGGGTTTTCTATTTCCCAGCATGCTTTGCCATGACAATCGAAAGGGACAGAAAATGGAAAAAATATTATTATTTTATTTATTTGTGTGTGTGTGTGTGTGTGTGTGTGTGTGTGTGTGCAAGATTAACGTTAAGGGAGATTTAGTAATGTTTTGCTATGTTGTTAAGAGTTTCTGTTGCTATGAAACCAAGAATGCTATCAAAGCATTGTGTTACCAATTAGCAAGGTGGCATTTATTGAATTAGCTAGTTGAAGCTAGCCAAGTTTCCACTAAAAATTTGAGATGACATGATATTTTTAAGTTACATGTATGAATAAGCTCACTCAAATATTTCAAGTTCAGAGCAATTCAAATGTATGATAAAAGTTCTGCTTACTTAAACTTAAAAATTGAGAAAACTCAATCAAATATTGGGTTTACAGTGAAAAAAAAACCTATTCGTTCTGTTATAGTCTCATCATGAAATCTGTTTCTGTGTTGTAGGGTGAGAAAATCCATAATGGCCATGATGGCATCAACCCTATCCCATATGAGCTGATCAATAACCACAGAAGAGCAGAGGTTAGTAAAAACTATTTTTCATAAAAGACCCTGATTTGTGCTGTTGATTATGAATCTATTCACATATGTCTATGTTTATTCTCCTCAGCCTGAGAAGCAGATCCTGTTCGTCATTCAGGCTCTGGTGGAGATCACTGGCCTCTTTGACGATGCCGTCGTGCCCTGGGATGTTAAAAAAGTCGACGAGTTCTTAAATATCATCCATACGCAGATTGACGGACTGCGCTCATGTGTGAGTACAGTATATTTATGCTTACACACATCCATAAGGTCACCATCAGTCCAGCCAGAGGAACTCATTCATTTCTTTCTGAATGCAGGGTGATTACAAAATGAAGAGGAACAAAAAGCTGCATCTCTATTTTGAAAGACTGAGACAAATGACAGAGCTGAACAAGGTGAGATTCTGCTTCTAATATAGAAAGATTAACCCTCAGCTATAAATGTGGAAACTCATCCTAATGTTGTGTTCCTCTTGCAGGAGGATGGAGGAGAAAGCTGGGAGATCGTCAGGAAACGGGTCATAAGTCTCATGAACCAGCTGTTTTTCCCCTTCTACACTCAGGTGTAATGACGGACCTCTAGAAGCTTCACTCCACGAGCAGAAGAACACAAAAACCTCTCAGTGTTATTAATCAGGGTTTACACTCCTCTTTTTATAATGTTGTCTTACAGTTGTTATACATTTGAAAAAGAGTTGCTTATTGTGTGTATTTAAATTATTATTGTACATTGTTTTAAATGATTTAGAATGGTTATTTATTTTAATTTAATATTTATGCTATTTAAATATATTTAAGAATTTTGATATAATATATTTTGTATATTTTTTAAAAAGCTTTTATACTTATTTATTTATTCATTTATTTATTAATGGATCCTTTATTCTGACTGTGACATTAATATGCAGTAAAATGCAGTGATGCAGTAAATGAAGAGGTTACACAAACTCATTTTTTGTATTTCTGGCATTTAATAAAAACTTGAATTTGTTTAAATATATTTTGTGAATTTGTACTTTTTTAAAAATCCTTTTAAAACACAATGTTTTCCCCTGTTTGTGCACTGAAAAAAATGACAGCACTTTTCAAATATAAGCATTTTAAAACTCTACACATCATCCACTAAACGACTGAAGATCTCACACACACCGCCATATAGATATGGAAGGCCATTTCATGCTTTATGAAAAGTCAAAATTATGACATAAAAAGTCAAAATTATGATGTTATATACCAATTTCATTTTTAAAAATCTTTTTATCTTTCTATTCTGTACAATAATGTCAGTTTTGCCTCTCTGAATGCTCTTGTGGATCATACTGAGCATTTTACTGTAAATAAATATTCAGTGGGTAAAAATTGACTGGGAAAAAATTATCATTTGAATAACATTTACCCAAAGGATTATTAGGAACACCTGTTCAATTTCTCATTAATGCAATTATCTAATCAACTAATCACATGGCAGTTGCTTCAATGCATTTAGGGTGTGGTCCTGGTCAAGACAATCTCCTGAACTCCAAACTGAATGTCAGAATGGGAAAGAAAGGTGATTTAAGCAATTTTGAGCATGGCATGATTGTTGGTGCCAGACGGGCCCGGTCTGGGTATTTCATAATCTGCTCAATTACTGGGATTTTCACACACAACCATTTCTAGGGATTACAAAGAATGGTGTGAAAAGGAAAAACATCCAGTATGTGGCAGTCCTGTGGGCAAAAATGCCTTGTTGATGCTGAGGATAAAGGACCGACTGATTCAAGCTGATAGAAGAGCAACTTTGACTGAAATAACCACTCGTTACAACCGAGGTATGCAGCAAAGCATTTGTGAAGCCACAACACAATTACAACCTTGAGGTGGATGGGCTACAAAAGCAGAGGACCCCACCGGGTATCACTCATCTCCACTACAAATAGGAAAAAGAGGCTACAATTTGCAGGAGCTCACCAAAATTGGACAGTTGAAGACTGAAAAATGTTGCCTGGTCTGATGAGTCTCGATTTCTGTTGAGACATTCAGATGGTAGAGTCAGAATTTGGCGTAAACAGAATGAGAACATGGATCCATCATGCCTTGTTACCACTGTGCAGGCTGGTGGTGGTGGTGGTGTAATGGTGTGGGGATGTTTTCTTGGCACACTTTAGGCCCCTTAGTGCCAATTGGTCATCGTTTAAATGCCATGGCCTACCTGAGCATTGTTTCTGACCATGTCCATCCCTTTATGACCACCATGTACCCATCCTCTGATGGCTACTTCCAGCAGGATAATGCACCATGTCACAAAGCTCGAATTGCTTTCTTGAACATGACAATGAGTTCACTGTACTAAAATGGCCCCAGAGTCACCAGATCTCAACCCAATAGAGCATCTTTGGGATGTGGTGGAACGGGAGCTTTGTGCCCTGGATGTGCATCCCACAAATTTCCATCAACTGCAAGATGCTATCCTATCAATATGGGCCAACATTTCTAAAGAATACTTTCAGCACCTTGTTGAATCAATGCCACGTAGAATTAAGGCAGTTCTGAAAGGGGTCAAACACGAGTATTAGAATGGTGTTCCTAATAATCCTTTAGGTGAGTGTATACAGTATATGTATTTTTTTTTTTTTGAGAAATATGTTACATGTATAGCTTAAATTCACAATTTGTTCATTTTTGACACTGTACACAGTTGAGTTTTTTTTTTACAAATATGTACAAATGAGTACTGATTCTGTTCAGGGCTGTGATGTTCCTCCAAGTTCAAAAATGGTTGTGACTTTTTATATGATTATATTTTGATATACCATGTGCATTTAGTCATTGTGCAAACTCTTCTTCACACGTGTGCCAAAACAAATGAAATTTGCTTAAATCAACAACGAATTCTAATCTGACGTGAACAAGAATAATTATTCAAAGACATGAACTTATTGTTTTGGGAGAAAAAAAGTCTCATTCGAGAATTGAGCTGGATAAAAGATAAAAACTGAAATATGTTGTAGAATTCATTTTCATTTCTGAACTTTCTGATATTCAGATTTCATCAAATTTAATGTCAACAACATGTTCTGTCAGTTGCTTTAAATTTTACACATGCATTAAGTAAACTGATGAATTTTGCTCATAGCCTAGGCTATATTTTGGGGTTTGTTAAATATGTTTGTTTGATAATATGTGTTAATAAATCATGTGTTTTAATTACAGTTTGTCTCAGTCGCTTTGGTACATTTCTTGAAACATCCTTAAGATTTGCAAACCAGTCAGTGCATTTCTCAGAACAACTGGTACAAACAGCACCACACAAGATTACTGTTACTTGCTCAAAATCATTAGTTCATCTCTCAAAAGTAAGTATTTATGTAAATGAAAATATCAGTGCCATCAGAATGACAAGTCATTGTGTCATTGTTCACAAACAAGATAGTCATGTTGTCATATAACAGTGTGCTCTGTCAGTATTTTCAGATGGCTATGATTTTGATGACAATGATTGAAAATTCACAAGACTGCACTTTATCTGTATGGCATTTATACATTTTACACTTCATCAGTATGAATTTACACATTAGGCTACGTGGGATATTGATTGAGAGGATTCACAGTACTGTTGGTCTGTCAACAAACTGCAGTACACTATCATTGCGATATAATAAAAAGACAAGACTATCTCTCTCTATATACACACATATGCCTATACTGTGTATATGTGTGTGTGTGTGTGTGTGTGTGTGTGTGTGTGTGTGTGTGTGTGTGCGTGTGTGCGTTTGTGCGTGCATGTTACATGATGTCTCTATACAGTAGATTTACTGTAATGTAAAATGCAAGTGGACTACTGTAATGTAGTATTATGATAAGTGTACAGTATTCCAGTATAGTGAACATTGTCTGATTACTAGCATTTTTGTTCTCTCAACATTCGGCTGTACCTTTGACCCGCCTCAATAAGGTCATGGTTGAGAACATGGTCCACAATAGTGGCCCTTATTTCATCAGAAACATTTCTACAGCCTTGGACTCGACTACCTCTTCCACTGTTTTGCCTCCGCACCTTCCACCACACATTCCTACTCCTCTTCTTCCCGGCTGTTGACCCTGTTTGTTTCCTTGTTCCTCCATTATAAAGAATTGTTTACACTGTGTTATTGTCTGTCTATATATGCTTGCCAAATGAAGGTTCATGAGAAGCATCTCTGAGAGAACTGGTTGATCTAGCCCTTCATTACTAAAATTCAAGTTCTCCTCATCAATTCAGGACACATTTACACTCGACACACACACACACACACACACACACACACGCACACACACACACACACACACACACACACACGCGCACACACACACACACACACACACACACACACACACACACACACACACACACACACAAGTCTTATAGAAATTATGCATTATGTCAACTAGTTTAACCATTTTGCATCAAATGACTTATGCAAGGAACTAATGCCTATGTTTCTATGTTTTGAGGGGTAAGACTATTCAATGAGAACTGCTATAATACATTTTGATCAACATGACACAAGCAATTGATAATGTAGGAAACAGCAGACAGTTGCACCTCATCAATTGCATGACCAAAGCATTTGCAACTTGTTCAAAACAATGGGAAACTGCTTTATGATGTGCACAAGTGACGATGATGTGGAGGTTGAACAAATCGTTTTGAGAATTTCAGATGTGATCTGAGAACTGTAGCAAAGCGACTGAGAAAACTGTAAGATATAGGATATTGATAAATCAGGATGGTCCACTTTACCACCACCTGGCCAACTTTACCTGATAATAAATTTGCCTGGAATGCATGATCTAAAAATGTTTTTACCTTGGAAATAACACATTTGTATTCAAATTGTAATATTATAGCTGGACCTAATTAACAAAATTTTTTTCTAAAAATTCTAAACTAGCACTGCATTTAAACCAGATTTCATATTTCTTCTTATTCATCACGATAATCTTCTTCTTCTCATTATTATTAATCATCATCATCATCATCTGTCCTGTGTTTTCGAATCAAACCATTACGTCATCAGTAACTTCCGGGCAACATTCGCGAAACTGATATAGGCTATATTTTCACCTATTTTGCACATTGAATTAGTTTTTTCACTGACTAATATTCTTGTAGGCTAATAATTGTAATATAATAATTCCTGAGCATTCAATTATGAATTAAAATATGAAATATGTATGTCGTCACGACACACGACGTCACTTTCGATTTCACTTTCTCTCAGGTATGCCGCTTGGGAATTTCACATTCATTCTACAGTAAAAGAGTCAAATTTCACAAATTCACACGCGAAGAAACCTGCCCTTTCCACTTCTTCAAACCACAAAACAATAGATAGATCAAATAAACACAACAGTATTGTTATTTGTTTATGTTATTTAGCTGTTGTATAAAGATGTAGTCTAAGTTATATGTAAGTATATGTAAGTTATATCTACAACTGGCATCATGTCCATATCACTCTCTGTCTTTTCATTTTTATTGTACACTATTGTTCAGTAGGCTAGGCTCCATTACCAGTCGGTCTTCTGTGCTTTATATTGTATTTATTTAATTGTAATGTATTTGCGTTTGTTATTTTTGTTCTTAATGAGAGAACACTGTAATAAATCTGATGAAACGCTCAACTTTCCCACACTGAGGCGATTGCGCAATGCGGTTACCTGTCGTGGCTCAGGTGTGCAATGTTTACATCTGGAAAGTGAAATGCATGTCGTGTTCGCTTCTTGAGATACGGACATATAAAAGGAGGACAGAATGGAGGAGATCCAATGTCATCATCCAATATCAGCCACGAACAACCGGAGTAGTGAACCAGCAGCAGCGACTCATCAAGCGGATCAACCTGTGGAATCGATCACCAAGACGCCAGAATGAATGCTCGTGTGGGTCTCCAGCTCTGCCTCCTCCTGTCAGTGTGCGGGATCAGCTCTGTGCTCAGCTGCAGGTGGATACAACACAAGTTTAAGCACCAGCACGGAATCTCTTTGGATATGATCAGAACAATGGTGAGTGCTTTTTCTACTTAAAGTATATCTTCCTATTTTTTAAAAACAGTTAGACTATATATTATTGTATGGCTATACATTTAGAGACTATGGAATATTTGTGTTTTTTTTTTTTCAAAAAGAAGAAGAAATTTAAATATATAATTAATATAAACATTTGTCATGAAGGACTGTTTAAGTTTAAAAAAATCTAAAAGTGTATTTAGCTCTATAAATACACCTACAGCAAAATTTGGCTGAAAAACATGTTGCGCTATATCTTCACATTATGTCGTCTGATTGCTAGTCAAACATTTTTTAGTTTGTGTGTAGAGTGTATCACTCCACTTTAGTAGAGTGTGTAAAAAGACGTTAGAATAATGTTTATATTGTTAGTAATATTTTAAGATGAACACACTCAAAATAACGAACTGGTTTGAGTAGAGCTAACTCAAATCAAACAAATGAATTCAATCAAATGAACTTTTATGAGTATCAGAACTTTCTTTTTCTTTTAAGTTCTCAAAACTGAGACATTTTAAGTAATCTGACGTGTTTTATTGTTTTGAGTTTTATGAACTTGTTTCTTTTAATTTAGACTAACTTAAATTGAATGGAAACTGGGCTGGGTTTTCTATTTCCCATCATGCTTTGCCATGTACAAAAATATTATTATTATTTTATTTATTTGTGTGTGTGTGTGTGTGTGTGTGTGTGTGTGTGTGTGTGTGTGTGTGCGCAAGATTAACGTTAAGTGGGAGATTTAGTATAATGTTTTGCTATGTTGTTAAGAGTTTCTGTTGCTATGAAACCAAGAATGCTATCAAAGCATTGTGTTACCAATTAGCAAGGTGGCATTTATTAAATTAGCTAGTTGAAGCTTGACAAGTTTCCACTAAAAATTTGAGATGACATAATATTTTTAAGTTACATGTATGAATAAGCTCACTCAAATATTTCAAATTCAGAGCAATTCAAATGTATGATGCAAGTTCTGCTTACTTAAACTTAAAAAAATTGAGAAAACTCAATCAAATATTGGGTTTACAGTGTAAAAAATCAGTTCGTTCTGTTATAGTCTCATCATGAAATCTGTTTCTGTGTTGTAGGGTGAGAAAATCCATAATGGCCATGATGGCATCAACCCTATCCCATATGAGCTGATCAATAACCACAGAAGAGCAGAGGTTAGTAAAAACTATTTTTCATAAAAGACCCTGATTTGTGCTGTTGATTATGAATCTATTCACATTTGTCTATGTTTATTCTCCTCAGCCTGAGAAGCAGATCCTGTTCGTCATTCAGGCTCTGGTGGAGATCACTGGCCTCTTTGACGATGCCGTCGTGCCCTGGGATGTTAAAAAAGTCGACGAGTTCTTAAATATCATCCATACGCAGATTGACGGACTGCGCTCATGTGTGAGTACAGTATATTTATGCTTACACACATCCATAAGGTCACCATCAGTCCAGCCAGAGGAACTCATTCATTTCTTTCTGAATGCAGGGTGATTACAAAATGAAGAGGAACAAAAGCTGCATCTCTATTTTGAAAGACTGAGACAAATGACAGAGCTGAACAAGGTGAGATTCTGCTTCTAATATAGAAAGATTAACCCTCAGCTATAAATGTGGAAACTCATCCTAATGTTGTGTTCCTCTTGCAGGAGGATGGAGGAGAAAGCTGGGAGATCGTCAGGAAACGGGTCATAAGTCTCATGAACCAGCTGTTTTTCCCCTTCTACACTCAGGTGTAATGACGGACCTCTAGAAGCTTCACTCCACGAGCAGAAGAACACAAAAACCTCTCAGTGTTATTAATCAGGGTTTACACTCCTCTTTTATAATGTTGTCTTACAGTTGTTATACATTTGAAAAAGAGTTGCTTATTGTGTGTATTTAAATTATTATTGTACATTGTTTTAAATGACTTTGAATTGTTATTTTTTTTAATTTAATATTTATGCTATTTAAATATATTTAAGAATTTTGATATAATATATTTTGTATATTTTTTAAAAAGCTTTTATACTTATTTATTTATTCATTTATTTATTAATGGATCCTTTATTCTGACTGTGACATTAATATGCAGTAAAATGCAGTGATGCAGTAAATGAAGAGGTTACACAAACTCATTTTTGTATTTCTGGCATTTAATAAAAACTTGAATTTGTTTAAATATATTTTGTGAATTTGTACTTTTTTAAAAATCCTTTTAAAACACAATGTTTTCCCCTGTTTTTGCACTGAAAAAAACGACAGCACTTTTCAAATATAAGCATTTTAAAACTCTACACATCATCCACTAAACGACTGAAGATCTCACACACACCGCCATATAGATATGGAAGGCCATTTCATGCTTTATGAAAAATCAAAATTATGACGTTAAATTTAAATTATTGTCGAAATTATGAGATTAAAAAAGAGAGATTACAATTAAGACTTTAAAAATCGAAATAATTTCTTCAAAAGTCATAATTAATTATGATAGGCCTATAAAAAGTCGCAATTATTATAAAGTTGAAAAAGATCACATAAAAAGTCGACATTGTGACATGTCATAATTATGACATGAAAAGTCGAAACAATGATTTAAAAAGTCATAATTATGAAAAGTAGAAATTATGACATACTAAATCCAAACTATGAGATAAAAAGTACTTTCCCCCGGTTTCACAGACAATTTTAAAGCTAGTCCCAGACTAAAATGCATGTTTGCGCTGTTTTAACTGAAAGTGTCTTAATCAGTGTCTTTGTTTTGTTTCAAGATGCACACCATATTGTTTTTCTAAGGCACATTTATAAAAGCCTCTCAAATGTTCTAAATGAACTAAGTCCTATAAACCATGGACTGTGAAACCAGGCCTTTAAATCATAATTTCGATTTGGTATGGCATAATTATGACTTTTAAAGTCGACTTTTCATCTCAGAATTATGATTCAGCAAAGCATGATTTTCTAATGTGGCAGAAAAGGATGCAGGCTCTGAATCAGGACTAAATTGGCTCACCATACCTTTGATATCCTCTGATGTCACAGTCTAAAGCTCAAAATCAGACACTGTGGGGTTTTCTGTGAAATCTGTCAGCTCAAATCTACTGGCTCTGACTTTCGGCAACAGTAGTCGACTCCTCCAGACTGTAAATCAGTCTGAATCAAAATCAAAATCTGGAGAAAAATCCTGTGTGTTTCAGCATGAATAGGATTTTGACTGAATGGCCAGAAGATGGCGCGCTTTCCCTGCCTACAGCTCGTACAGCACCTCGTTATCACAAGACTCTGCCAGTCTCTTTTTGTGTTTCTTTTCCATATGTAATATATATATGTATTAATTATGTAGGCCTGCTTAAGGGTCCAAAGTGTCCAAATGTGATCCGAGAGCTCATTGAAAATCTGGGATTTTTTTCAGTTTTTACAAACAGCACATTTTTGAACGTAAAAACAAAACAAATACTGACATAAACTGAAGAGCACATATTTAGGATTTTGCAATATTTTACTAGTCAAATAGCAAATTTGTGTCATCGACAGTGTCGAATGTTGTCTGCAGATGCTCTTTTAAATGACCATCAGACTTCTGGAGTCCATATCAGATAGAATGCAAAGGAAATATAACAAAAATCGACCAAAAAAAGCTGCTTTGTGGAAAACACCTGCTTTTCACATGCTTATTTGAACAGATACGAAGTGAAAGTAGACCTTTCATTAGCTTTGCACAGTTCCTTACCATTTTTATTTCCACATACACAGCACCTTATTAACATGAAAGAATAGCCAGAGCCAGTGCATTTATAAAACAAACACACTCAAAAAACACAATATCACACAATATCAGTGGGTAAAATGAGTAATAAAGAACACAAACAAGCTAGCAAACAACAATAAAAACATAATTTAAATGTATTACAACCAAGCTAACAAAAATATGTTCTAAGAATGTTTTGCTAACGTTCTCATTAAGTTATGAATGTTCTCAGAACGTTTTTTCTCGGGTTATGTGAACGTTACAGAAAACATTAAGCAATGTTTTCTCCAATTCATCATTTTGTAAGTATTATGGGAATGTTAGATTTGAATGTTCTCTGAAAAAGTAGTAGTAACATTTAAAAAAAACTAACATTTAACTAAAATGTTTCAGAAAAAACGTCCATGAATGTGTAAATATTTTTTGGTGGTAATGTTTTGATAACGTTATTAAAGACCATAAATCATTGAACGAACATTTGATTAACATTAGGGTACTGAAAGAATGTTTGCTTGCTAACTTTGAGAGAACATTGCCGGAACGTTCCCTGTTAGCTACAAAACGTATATGAACAGTAAACGGCACGGTTACTCCTAATAGTTTCATGCTTTCACGTGAAATCTTTTTTAAACATACACTCACACTCAGTGACATCATCAGTGTGCATACATACTGCACATACGGACCGTCAGTCGTGATAGTGGACTGCATGTAGTCATCGTGTCTGGTGTTGAAGCTGATATATATCATGTGTTATGTGTCACTCTTGGTCTGGGGACTCAACCTCCCATGCTGCATCTGAGGGCTGGGCATAAGCAGAGATATCCTCGTATATATCACCACCACACTGCTCAATTTCCAAACCCTGTACAGCACACAGAGGGGGAAAAAACATGGATTACATATACTAAAGTAAAAAGTAATACGGCACGGGAAGCCATGCATTTAATTTATAAATTATTAATAGTTTAATTTATTACACAATTTCCCAAACCATTCATTTAGTTTTCAAAACACATTTCGGGTTAGTTCAACCCCATGAACTGTTGAGTGTCTGGAAACAACACCAAAGACCAAAAGACCAAAGACTTTAGACAAAGACACAGTGTACTCATATTACTGGGAGAAAGTGCAAAGCACAATATGGCAGAATAAGTGGTAAAGTAATTGAGTCACAGCAGCTGCTTTTAGAAGCACCGGTTAGAAACAGCGTTCTGAGATGCACGCTTATGACTGCACATGTGCATTGGCTGGTCCAGCCTGAAAAATGCAAATTTTGGTCATGATTTGAGTGTTAATTTTATGAGACAGTTGTTGTTAGATTTCATTGGTGATTTCAAATATGAAATTTACTCATTAGCTTTGTGAACAGCTTTAGAAAGTTTAATGTTTGCCCATTCAGAGAGATAGAGGCTGCACTTGCATGACTGAAATAGCTGCCCGAGAGGTGTTTCAAAGATGGCCGTCGAGTGAAATGACTTGCCTTAAAGGGACTTAGGTGTTAAATTCCTGAATGAATCAGGGTTACACTTTATTTTG
The DNA here is from genome assembly GCA_023029165.1 of Gobiocypris rarus. Lineage (NCBI taxonomy): Eukaryota > Metazoa > Chordata > Actinopteri > Cypriniformes > Gobionidae > Gobiocypris > Gobiocypris rarus. The sequence continues at coordinate 4,973,934 of CM040920.1, read as the reverse complement.
ATGGTCCTCTTTAGACATTCTGTTGACTCTATGTAACATTGCACCCCAATGTTAACTAACTCTCATTAGAGTACTAGTTGAGTATTAGTAGACTGTTAGGTTAGGGTTAGGTGTTAGGGTTTGGGTTAGTAGAATAAGCTGACGTGTACTTGGAAAGTTACTTATAGTCAGTAGAAAGTCTGTTGGGGAGCATCAAAATAAAGCATAAGTAGATATTAAACAGACAGTCTGCTAATACTCTACCGATATTTGAATGATGGTTAGAGTCAACAGAATGTCTAAAAAGGTATTTGTATTGCAAAACAAGTAAAAAATACTACATTTTTGCAGTGCAATCTGACAGTCTGTCTGACACAGATAAACTGAATTCTTGGAACGCTGCTCGGCCAATAAAATTCGAGAACCGGAACTTGAAAAGGTTAGAAATGTTCTGGTTTCACTTTATTTTGATGGTCCCTTTAATACATTTTGTTGACTATAAGTAACATCATCATAATAATAATAGTTTGTTACATTTATAAAGCGCTTTACATGGAAGGGGGGGAATCTCCTCAACCACCACCAATGTGCAGCATCCACCTGGATGATGCGACGGCAGCCATATTGTGTCAGAACGCCCACCCACACACCAGCTGATTGGTGGAGAGGAGACAGAGTGATGAAGCCAATCGGTATATGGGGATGAGGAGGCCATGATGGGCAGAGGCCAATGGGCAAATTTGTCCACAATGCCGGGGTTACACCCCTGCTCTTTTTCCAAAGGACATCCTGGAATTTTTAATGACCACAGAGAGTCAGGACCTCGGTTTAACGTCTCATCTGAAGGACGGTGCTCTCTGACGGTATAGTGTCCCTATCATTATACTGGGGCTTTTGGACCCACACAGACCACAGGGTGAGCGCCCCTGCTGGCCTCACTAACACCTCTACAAGCAGCAACCTGGTTTGGAGGTCTCCCATCCAGATACTGACCAGGCTCAGCCCTGTCTTGGGCTACAGCGTGATATGGCTGCTGGTTTGCACCTACATGTCTATTAACTCTCATTAGAGTGTTAGTGGTTAGAATAAGTTGACATGTAGTTGCAAAGTTACTTATAGTCAGGAGAATGTCTGTTGGGGAGCATCGCAACAAAGAGTTTGCAGATATTAAGCAGACATCAGCAGATCTACTAGTACTCTAATGAGAGTTAGTTGAAAAGTTACTTATAGTCAAGAGAATGTACAAAATAAAGTGTTATAAATGTTACTATTTTATGAAATTACATGTACATCACAAATATAATTTCATGCATTGTCTATCACAACAGACCATGTGTGTTTTCACTTCCTGTAGTGCATGCAACAATAGCTTCAGCATTTTGAGCTTCAAACTCAACCAACCGTAAACCAACACATTGACGGTAACAAGCTAAACGAATGAACCAAAACACTCACTTCATATATGTGATCATCCTCAGGTTCTTCATAATCCGCCTCTTCTTTCTTCTCCTGAAACCAAACACAACGAGAAACTGCTGTTAGTGCTTATTTATAACTGTATTATGGCAAAAAAATGGAGGTAAAAAGTTGGTTAAACTTTATTTTGATGGTCCACTTTAGACATTCAACTAACTAAGTAACTTTGTAACAACATGTCATGTCAACTAGCAGTCATGATGAGAATATTATTAGACTGTCTGCTAAATTTATTTTTATTTTGATGCTTATTTTGATGCTCCCCAACAGGCAATCTACTGACTATATGTAACTTTCCAACTACATATCAGCTTATGCTAATCCTACCAGTCTGATACTCTAATATGAGTTAGGTGACATGTTGCAAAGTCACTTATAGTTACCTTTGAAATAATATGTAACCAAAAAGTAATGGATACCTCATGCATGTGCACAAAGCAATAGATAACGTTTGTGTCCCTTACCAGCTTGTAAAACTGAACCAGAGGAATGACAATGCACAAAATCAACAAAAAAGCCTGAAGGAAAATTATAACATCCTTGACTCTTGATCTCTGCAAGACAGCTTGGGGGTCACTATATCCTGTGGAAGAAACAAAGAAATACAAGTATGGTGAACAGGCTGGCGAAGAAAGAAAGTGATGACATCAACAACAAATCAACACCTACTGGACACTTGTAGCGCAGTTCCTGGTCCAAGCGTACCATTCAGCTTGCAAAAATAAACGCCGCTGTCCTCAATCTCCACTTTCTTTATGGCAATGGAGGCATTTATTTTTTCAGTCTTCTCCTTTATAATTATTCTTTGGCTGTACTTGAGTGGGTCTTTATCAGTCCGCCCTTTGAACCACTGTACATGAGCCGGCAAAGACGGATGAGATGGATATACACAGTATATTACCACAGTCCGACCTGTCTTAACGCCAAGAAATCGTGGCTTCTGGTACACATTGGTTCCTTCAGCTGAAATTATGAGATGGATGAAGAGAAAATATATAAGACAGAACCGGTTTAATATCGCAATGATCATTTGCTGAAGTTTATCAGCAGAAGTAAAACCATGAAACATGCTTGGCATTATTAAAGACACTGAACAGTATGTGCATCCCACATTATAACGGTATAAGTTTGAAGAAGGATATCTGGCAAATGCAAACTTGTTTTGAAGCTGTGGGACTTCCTCTTTCACTCACAGATGGAAAGGAAGAACAACACTGAAAACAAGTCTAGGGCAACTGTAATATGCAAAATGTAATCCTGCAACTTTCAAATCTAAAACAAAAATCAAATGAATCGGTTTTTGTAAAGAACTGCTGTCTTAAATAATTCCTCCCATAAGAGCACCACAATGTGGCATTTCAGAGTACCATGTTTAAAAGTCAAACTAAAAATGCAGTTTTTAATGTGTCAAACAGACATTTACCTGAGAGGTAAACCAGCGCCATGACTGAACATCCCAACAGGAAGGAAAGCATGATTCTTGATCTTGAAATGTACCTCTCCAGGAAAAGGTAGAAGTCAGTACAGATCACATAGACAGAACAGAAGGAAGCCAGCACCACCGGAGCACAGTCCCTCTCTCAGAAGGGTGCAGGTCATGAAGCTGTGATGATATGATTCTGTTTCTGAGAAACATGCAAATCGATACACCCATGCATCAAAATGTTAAGAAGCAAGTGAATCATCTTGATACAAAATACATCAAGACTGATGTAGACTACCATGTGTGTACAAAGACGACTAAACAAAATACAAATGCAAATATCAGTAATACTTTATTTTAATGGTCCCTTTTGAACATTCTGTTGACTACAAGTAACTTTGCAACTACTTGTCAACTTACTCTCATTAGAGTATTAGTAGACTGTCTGCTTAAATCATTATTATGATGCTCCCCAACAGACATTCTACTGACTATAAGTAACTTAGCCTACCAGTCTACTAATACATAAATAGAGTTAGTATACATGTAGGTGCAACGTTACTTATAGTCAACAGAAAGTGTTAAAGGGACCATCAAAATAAAGTGAAACCCAAATGTCAAATGTTTATGCATCACTGAAAAACAGATCAAGTCCTGGTAAAAAAAATGGCCAGTTGCAAATAATATTTTTTTGTCATTTTTTCCAGTACAAAATATATCTAAACATTTTTTAACTCAAGACACTTATACTGAAAAAATTATTAAAATTTAGTGCTTAAAACAAAAAACATCTGCCGGTGAGTCTTCCCAAGTTTTACTTATGAATTAAGTTTAATTTGGCACTTCTTGATTTAAGATTTTTTTAGATATTTGTAATGTGATATGTTATCAGTGTGATTGATATCAACAATGTATGATATCAGTAAAATATGTCCTCAAGTTATGAAAGGATTATTATTACCGCTTCCGTAGACACCAATGCATATTTGACAAGCTATAGGCTAAATGTAAATGCTAAATAAAATAAACATTATATGATTAAAAACATTGAATATGACAAGTGCTGAACCGAACGCGCCCTTCCCTGGTTCAGTGACAGCCGAAGCGTGAACGCAGATTTGAATGTAGCAGTTTTAATCACACCGGTGTGATTGTATCAACTGTAAAAATAGTATTATTTTTGTTCTTTTGGAATCTGCATTCAAAATCCATTTTGCTCAAAAATCTGAGGGGGCACATGAAGGTGCTTGACGCCTCTTTACATTGGACTATTTTTCTTTTGGACATTTCTTAAAAGAAATTAGCCATTCCAATGTTAATCCCCCAAGAAAGAGTTAAATGCAAAAGCCTTGTTACATATATTGCCTTCTGATTACTTAAGAAGAATCAGTCTTGTTGTGTTCTAGGGGATATAATGGCTGCAAACAATATAATGGCTGCAATAAAAAATGCAATATTGCAATGCAACAATTAGGTACAAATTAAAAGTAGAATTTGCATCTGTTTTGTTTATCGATCCACTGGCAGTCATATTTCAATGTGTCTTGTTCGTGTAGCCTAATTATCGTAAATAAAGCTTTTATGTCATACAGTGATCATTCAAGTCGTCCACACCTAATTACCATAGTTTGACATTCTACTCTGAGCTGTGGTCAATGTTAAAATAAATCTGCTGCGGTCAGGTGGTTCTGAGTTCACAAGTTTTAATTACGAGTGTTCTACTAGGACGTGAACGCTTTTCGTAATCTCATAATTGTGGTAGCTCTGACATGGTGTAAATGCACCTATAGTCTATTACCAGGGGTGTTCAATCCTGTTCCTGGAGAGCCACCTCTGAGCTGAGTTTAGCTTCAGCCCTAATTAAACACATCTGAACCAGATAAGGGCTGAATCCGAAATCGACCCCCAAACCCTCAATCACTAGTCCTTGAATTAGTCCACTAATATATTTCACTTGAAAACGAGTGAATTCAGACAGCCGTTGAGCATACATCCATTGGACACTCGCTATTGCGATGCAATGTGGGATTGGATGAGTGCATTCGATAAAGTCAACTATGGCTGTCCCCTCAAATAATGCCCTTCAGGGATTCATCCAAGGTCTTCAGGAAGCTTCCAGACAGGTGCGTTGGGGCTAATCTTGCCCTTCACCAGCAGGATTGCACATCCATGGTCTATAATCTTCATTTCTCGTCTTTACTGTTGCTGGTGTTTATGTTGTTTTGCCTTTGCTGAGGTTTGCCAGGCTGAATTTTGTTGTGTCCCATACAATGACAATAAAGTGTCTTTAATGTACATGCATAAGTTGGTGCTTTCCATGCGCATCTGCGGTGCAGTCCGCCACAGTGGGTGGAGAGAGCAGCAGTCGCTGAGCTGTGCAAACCGAAGTGTATAGCACTCAATCCAGCTGTACACACACTCTCTCTATCTCTATCTCTATCTCTCTCACACACACACACACACACACACACACACACACACACACACACACACACACACACACACACACACACACACACACACACACACACACACACACACACACACACACACACACACACACACACACACACACGTTGGGTTTTCATGTTTTATGGCGACATTCCATAGGCGTAATGCATTTTATACTGTACAAACCGTATTTTCTATCCCCCTACACTGCCCCTGCCCCTAAACCTACCCATCACAGGAGACATGCTGCATTTTTACTTTTTCAAAAAACATCACTTAGTGTGATTTATGACCTGTTTTCCTCATGGGGACCAAAAATGTCCCCACAAGGACAAGGATTTCAGATATTGCCATCTTTGTGGACACACACACACACACACACACACACACACACACACACACACACACACACACACACACACACACACACACACACACACACAATTATCAGTTAAATTCAGAACAGTTTGAGGAAGCAAGGGAAGCAGACAGTATACCTTCTCAAAAACTTGCGTGAAAATAATCAATGCTACAAAACTTGTGCTCCACGGCTAGGGATATCAAAAATATCCCAAAATTCAAAACTTGAAATGTGCCATTCTATTAGTCAATGTTATGTACAATGAAAATCACTATATCGTAGTTGATTTGGGTTGTGGTCTGAAAAGACTGACAGCCAATGTGAAATATTTGAGAATCAAATAATAACTAAAATCATTTGAATGTTTCAGAAAAATTAGATAAGCCCTGTGATGGACTCCATCAGTTCTGGGTGGTTCCGGGTGCGAACAACATGAGATGCAGGCAAAAAATAAGGTATACTTTACCACTGCTATTATGTGCAATGACTTAGAAACAGACTGTACTGTGTCACTCTCTGTCTGCTAAAACCCACACACACAAAACACAGTTCACTGACTCACTTTCTGATTGACTCAGATGCTGTGGGAACAATTTCTTGACTTTCACCTAAATACTGTCTAGTTGTTCTAGGAACTGTAACATTTTTATAAAAGCTATTTGTCAAATAGAATCGTTTGTATAGGGAAACATTTCTAAACACTGAACAGTAATACAGGTCAGCATTCAGAACAACCACCTCAGTTTATAACTGTTCTCTCTCCCACTATCAGTGAATATGATACCAAGGTGCTGGAATCATTCCTCAGAGATCTTGGTCCATATTGCTATAGCATCACGCAGTTGCTGCAGATTTATTTGGCTGCCCTATTGGATTGAGATCTGGTAACTGTGGAGGCCATTTGAGTTAGTAAACTCAATGTCATGTTCAAAAAAACAGTTTAAGATAATTTGAGTTAGTGACATGGCGCTTTATCTTGCTGGAAGTAGCCATCAGAAGATGATTTGAGTTAGTGGCATAGCACGTAAATAGCCATCAGAAGACGGGCACACTGTAGTCATAAAGAGATGGTCAGCAACAATACTCAGGCTGTGGCATTAAAACGATGCTCAATTGTTATTAAGGGGCCCAAAGTGTGCCAAAAAATATGCCCACACCATTACAGCACCAGCAGCCGAAACTGCTGATTCAAGTCAGGATGGACCCATGCTTTCATGTTGTTTATGCCAAATTCTAACCCTACCATCTGAATGTCACAGCAGACTCATCAGACCACGCAAATTTCCAATGTTGGTGAGCTGACAGGAGTGTCACCGGTGTGTCTTCGGCTGCTGTAGCTCATCTGCTTCAAGGAAGGACGCATTTGTGAGTTCAGAGATGCTCTTCTGAAGACCTCAGGTGTAACCAGTGCTTATTTGAGTTACAGTTTCCCTTCTATCAGCTGCACCAGACTGGTCAATCTCCTCTGACATCTGGCATCATCAAGGCATCTTCACCCACACTGGATATTTTCTCTTTTTCTGCCCATTCTTTGTAAACCCCAGAGATGGTTGTGCGTGAAAATCCCAGTAGATCAGCAGTTTCTGAAATACTCAAACCAGCCCGCATGGCACCAACAACCATCCACATTCAACAACAACCACATTCAAAGTCACTTGAATCCTTTAATTCCCAATTCTGATGCGCAGTTTGAACTTCTTCACCATGTCTACATACCTAAATGCATTGAGTTGCTGCCATGTGATTGGCCTATTAGATATTTGTGCTATCAAGCACACTGTAATCCCTATATGCTCAAAATAATAAATTGGAGTAGAGCCAACTCAAATTAAACAAATGAGTTCAATCAAATTAGCTTTTATGAGTATTTAGAACTTTCTTTTTCTCCTGAGTTCTCAAAACTGACACATTTTAAGTCATCTGAATGGTTTCATTGTTTTGAGTTTTATGAACTTGTTTCTTTTAATTTAGTCAAACTTAAATTTAACTATTTATTTAAAATGTCTATAGCATGCTAGATAAGTGTGTAAAAAGAGTAGGGAGAGTAAAAGCTAAAACTAAGTGTTAAATAATTTATGGAGCAAGATTAATGTTAAGTGGGAGATTTGTGTATAATGTTTTTATGCTAGTTTAAGAGTTTCTCTTATGTTGTTTTATTACCATCATGAGCTTAGTTAGAGAATGTTAAATGTTTGCTGTACTCATTCAGCAAAAGCTATGCTATGCTAATGCTACCAAAACATTGTGTCACCAATTAGCAAGGTATAATTTATTGATTTATCTAGTTAAAGCTAGCCACTAAGTAGTTTCCACTACTAAAATATTTAAATTGAGATTAAATGATAGCCTAATTTTAAGTTAAATGTATGAATAAGCTTACTCAAATATTTCAAGCTAAGAGCAATTAAAATGTATGAGTACAAAAGAAAGTAAATCTGCTAGTTCTGCTTACTTAAACTTTACATTTCTTAACTTAAAAATTGGATGTAACCGATCACTTCAAAGTTTAAGAGTTTTGCCAACTTACTTGTGCTTATAGTGCAGTTGAACAGGTGTGCCTATTAAAGTGGCCGGTGAGTGTATATCCAAGTGAAACGGCTAGAAAAAATGTAGGGTGGGATTTTTTGCCCGTGGTGAATTGATTGGATGGTTTGCTATTGCTGTGATGTCATTGTAACAATATCGACTATGAGTCTGATATCTCGGGAATAATTAACTCAAAAGGGATTTAATATTCATGAGTTTATGAATATAATTTGCTAGTCGCTCATTACGCTTTTAAAAATTAATTTCGATAAGGAAAATGTTTAATTAAATACAAGTAACCTTTAAGGAATTGCTTGAAGTTATCTTACTACGCTTTGTCCTGCAAACTAGTTATAGACTTTCAAATCAATTCTGGTAAGGGATTACTGCTTTACGAGAGCATAAGAAGCATTAACTTTACTGATCAGGACAAATTAATATTTCGTATGTTCGACAGTTATGTTACTAAAATCGTAGCGCTAAGCAGCATTAGGTAACGCTCAAGATTCGTAAGCCTCATTGACTTCATGTATGTGGAACAATAACAGCTTCAACTCAGAAATATCTTTTGGAAGTTTAATAACACAGACTAAAGATAACACTACAATAAACACAGAAAGTACATACTAAGTATGCATCAAGAGAGTAGAATATAGATAGGACATGAAACTAAAATTGTATCTAAACGAAAAGAATAAAAGAAAGCAAGAGAGAGAGAGAGAGAGAGAGAGAGAGAGAGAGAGAGAGAGAGAGAGAGAGAGAGAGAGAGAGAGAGAGAGAGAGAAAGAGAGAGAAAGAGAGAGAGAGAGAGAGAGAGAGGATAACAGCGTTCACTTCAGTTCTGCTTCCACAGAGCCCTCCACGAGTTAATCTCGCTCCAAAACGGAGGTAGTACGACTTTTCAATAGCAGCTTGGATTGTAGAAATAAGAATACTTGCTTTGGTCTTGGCTTCTCACGTACGCGTGTATTCTGAGTTCAAGTGTCCCGCGTTCCGTGGTTCCTTTAAAGTCGGCTGGTATTGGCTCGGTCGAAGAGGTTTAGCTGGAGGCGGCCGGCTCTTGTAGGAGGTTCCTGGAAGTTGCTGTTTTCTCTGAAGACGTGGTGGCGGATTGCCGGGCGGCGTTGGTGATGCACAGCACGAGCAAAAGGCAATGAATTGCGGGTTGCATGGGCATTTGTAGTTCATGTAAGGTGACGCCCATTTCCTGGCTGGTCCAATCGATTTGAGCATTTTCGCGAAACCAAGTTCTTTGTTAGGCTGAGTTACACCTCCTGGCTGTTACGCCCATGGAGGCACACAAATGCATTTATCCTTAAAAGTTGGCACTTTTGTAATAATGCATTTCCTTCAAATTCTTTTACAAGATTCAGTACGATTGCATTTTTCTGTTTCTAAAAATATCAAACAACACAGGTCTGAGATGGGGGAATCCACAAATATAAGCTTTCCACTGTCTGGTGGCCTAAATAGTTTGAGTTAACATTCATATAATCCTCCTAATTATTACAGACATACATACATACAAACATTCAGGCAGAAAAGTATACATTTAGTACGTTTTTAAGGGGCTTTTAACCATCTCTCTAACGTGAGCTGGGGAATCATTTCATTTGTGCCTCTCTATGTGTGTGCGTAGTGTGAATTTCGTGGCTGGCCGCTTGCTTAGGCCGCAAAGCCACCCGCGGAGCTGGTCGTTGTCTTTCAAAGGTGATCAAAGGATAGTCGAGACATTTTGGCCATTCGCCCATCAATTGCCTTATCGTGATCTGATAGCGTGCTTTACGAGAGGTGCGAGCCATCTGGCCGCTTGTTAGAGGGGCCAGGCGTCATTGTGGCTACAGTCCCCTTTTGTTCGGCTGATGTCCTGTGGTCATTATCGAACAACTTATCACAATGGACGGATGGTAGGTGAGTCGGGCGTTTGGCAGCAGGTGTCTGTTACGGCTGGGGAGCCAGCTCGATGAGATCCGCCTCTGCTTCGGGCGTTGTAACCTCCTCCGTGGTTTCCATCGGAGACCTCCAGACACGGCTGTCGTGAGCTTGGCTGTGGAGGTTCAGTTTGGATTTCGCCATATGTCGCCTTACTGTGGCGATGTTTACCGCGTTGACACTGGACATGCCAATGTTAAACAGAGTTCCGACGGCGGCGGCGGCTCCGAGCAGCGCTCCCAGGAACCGCTTGGAGCGCGGTTGTGTCCTCCTAACTCTGCTTGGGTGACGGTCATCTTCTAGCTGGTTGAGCATGTGCTGATATCGGCATCGGGCGTGGAGGAGAGAGTCCTCTGTCCAGCGAACACCGCCCAGCTGTACTGGGCTATTGCACGGGGTAGTGTGCTTTGTAGACGCTATGGGGGTCAAGTCGGACATACACTTTCTGGGTGTATGTTCGCAGTTGGTGATCAGGAGTCCGGGTTGCTCTCTCAGCACGATGCCCGAGGCTGGACCTGGTGTGGTGATGTCTGGTGGTGGCTGGCCTCTGATTGTCTGGAGGCACAGGAGCAAGATCCACAGTCGCATCCTGTTACAGGCAAGAGAGAGAGAGGGATGAGGAGGGGAAGAGAGAGAGGGTATCGGTCCGCGAGGTTTGTCCCAGGTTGATGGGACAATTCTTCTCGCTTCAGGGGCGGCGGTTGGGTTCTGCTTGCATTGGCCCCTAACTGTCTTTCTCTGTTAGTGGCCACATGTCTCTTGATCGGGTTTCGTGAACCCATTTGAGAACCGGTTCTCGGTCCCCGGTTTAGTTGACTCTGCACGTGACGGAGAGAGTTTGTTCGTAATCTCCTGAGGTCCCGCCCAGTGGGTAGAAATTTCTTTGACAGCCGCCGGGGCCTGTCAAAGGTGGCGGGTTGAAGTTGTGATACCAGGTCTTGACGCTCTTGTTGATCTGGGTAGGGTCCTACCCAGTCTTTTGTAGGTCTGACTCGAACGTGATCCTCTGCGCTGCAGTGGGGCTCTGTGGTTCGGGTTTGTTGGCTGGAATTGACAGCAAACCAGACATTCTCTGATGTACTCCGCCACATCTTGTTGCATGCCGGGCCAATATGCCACCTGTTTCAGTGTGTCATACGTGGCTCTGGTGCCGTGGGTGTCCCGCACATGGTGTGTCGTGGGCGACATTAGCATAACCCCTTTGCGATCGTGGCATCACAAGCCGTGGCGTTGTGCTGTCATCGGTTGCAACCCACAGAATGTCGCCCTGTATACGCATCATGTGTTTGGAGTTATGTAGATGCTTGAGGTTTGAGTCATCAGAGAGCTCAGAGTCGGTGTTAGGGTGGTTGGAGGGGTCAGAGAGGAGGTCGAAAATTGTCTTTATTGCAGTGTCAGAGGCTTGCACGTCCGCGATGTCGCTGGGAAATCTGCGGTGTAAGCGCCAGTGACTGCAAGGCGGCATCGTGGCTGGTGCTGGTCGCTTGCTGCGGGTTAGCACTGCAACGCTGGGGCTGGATGTGGGATTTGGGGTACCCACAAGTCGCCGTAGTGCGTTAGCATCTTGTAGCATTTGTTGCACTTGAGACTCAAACCTGCGTGACGTTCCTCCGCCTGGGTGTCATCAGTCAGGTTGGTATGGAGAGGTGAAGTCGGTTCATCCGCTTCCATGACAGGCTGTTGGGAGACTGTGTATACTACAAGATGACTGTTTTCTGTCAGCTCCATTCGGCAGACCTGGTCTTTGGTCGCCGGCATGACAGATGTTATAGCGATGAACTTGAAGGGTACAGTGAACAGTGTGTTGTCTGTACTCCTTTGGGTATCAGTGCGCGTGGAATGGGTCCCATGATGGGTAACACAAGTTCAAAGTCATGAAAGTCATTGCTGATTAGCCATCCCAGCCGAAAGGCTTTGGGAATGTTGATGTCAATTGCTGTGCAGTTGTTGAACAGGATGTAAACAATACGAGATGACACTTCAGTGAGGGTGTGCTTCAAGTGTGAGTCCGAGTTTCACACATTCGGGTGAGGGTTGGAAGAAGCCCAACGTGTGGTTTAAGGTTTGACCACATCGCATGTTGAGCCGCACAGCGACCCCTTTGGTGTATGCTGGTATCACAGTTCCTTGTTCACTGACAAGCGCAGACTTCTGGGATGGTCTGTCCTGACATGAGATTGTCATGACTGATGGAAACGTGTGGCTGTGAAGTTAATGGAGCCCATACCACTTCGTTACACACGTCTACATGAGCCCGGAGGCGAATCAGAATGTCTGCTCCGATGTAAACATCGTGGGGCGGGTCCGGCAGGACCAGGAAGTAATGGGTAAGGCACCGGTGATTCCATTTCAAGCGCAGCGCACAGATTCCTCTGGCAGACACCATAGAGGAGGGGTGTGAGTTCAAAGGGAAACGGGTGCGCTTGCTGGCGTAAGGCGTGTGTGGTGCCTTTTCACTGATTGACTTGAACAGTGAGAGACTAATGGCTGAGTTATCGGCCCATAGTGCGAGAACACTGTTCGTTGTGGTGATATCATTCAGCTGTAGGTCATTCGTGACCTGGGGGCAGAAGGTATCGGAGTCTTTGGTGAGCTGAAATGTGCAGAGTAGCGAACTTGAACTTGGCTTCGTGGCTGAGGCTGTGTTCTCACAGTGTGCTGCAGGAGGTCCCGTGACCTTTGTGACCTGGCAGTCTGGCTCTGTGGGAGTTTCCGTGACCTTGGTGACTTGACAGTCTTGCTCAGACGATGTGTGTGTCTGAAGGGGCAGAGGGTCGCGCACTTGAGCCCAGAATTTCAGCTGTTTGAAGTCCAGTAAGGGTTCGAAGCGGTCCAGCAGGTCTTTTCCGATGAGAAACGGATACGTGTTCATCGGGGAGACATAGACGGGTGTACAAGGCTCATAGGTCCAATCGCCAGGTGAATGGGAGCTATGTGCTTGAGCTGGATGTCGCTTTTGGCTATACGACTGCACATTTAGCTTGCAAGTTTGAAGGTTAAGAGTGCGGTTTTGTCTCTGTGCTTCAAATCTGAGTTTTTCAAATAGTTGGGAGGAAATCAGCGTGAGATCGGAGCCAGTGTCAACGAGGGCTTCGAGCTTAACTTCCCTTTCCATGGTGATGGTTAGATAGAGTTTTCGAGCCATTCCCTTCTCGATCAGGTTTCCCAGGAGTCTTGGTGTGGGGACCTGTGTGTTGCTTGTTGCCGCTGGATATGTCTCTGGTGTCTCATTGTGAGTGCAAATAGTCAAAACAGCGCTTTCTGGTATCTTGGGGTGACACATGATGCTGTTTTGGTCAGGGGCTGTTGCTGTCAGCGGTAGTGAGTGTGTGCTGCTGACGTGTGGGGGTGCAACAGTGAGTTCAATAGTCTGTGGTTGAGAGACAGTGTTCAGGGTGCTTGGTTCAGTTGCAGGAAGGTCGAGAAGGTGGATTTCAGGTATCCGGCCTAGTCATGCTTGGTCTGGCCCATCCTTCTTGTCTTCCTTGTGGGGTTTCGCTTGGAGAAACTCTTTCAGTGTTCTTATGAGTTCTGCGACTTCAGAAGTGGCTGCACTGTCTTTGTTAGATGTGGGCTCAGGTCTGAGCTTACCATTGTCACGTCGAGAGTGGCCCCTTTGCTGGCTTTCTGGGCTGGGTGGTCTCGGAGGTTCTGCCCGCCTTGGTTGCCGGCCGGCTTCCCAGGTGCTCACCCCCTTTTGGTTGTGGAAGGGGCGAGGCGGGTCCCAGGATCCTTCAGAGCGATAGCTCTGGTGCCGTGGACGGCCGCCATCATGACCACGCTGCCTCTGCTGGCTTGGAGTGGTTTAGACTCTCTGTTGACGGGTCTGTAAATGTAGTTCTGTTCAGCGCCTCTAGGGTTAGCTCTGGGCGGTGCTCAGAGACGGGCAAATGGTGGGCTGTCTTACAGTCTTTTCAGAAATGGTTTTCTGTTTGACGTGAGCTTTGTGAGCTAAGTCTCTCAACTGCTGCGTATCCATACTGCGCTGGCACGCCAGCACCCCAGGTGGTGACTGATGGTTGGGTGCAGGTTTCGAGGAACAGAGTTTTGAAGTTGATGTCTTCCTCCATGCCTGGGTCGTTACGCGCCCCGGCAAGCACGCCGCAGTCGGTTGTAATAGTTCTGTGGTGTCTCAAGTCGGGCTTGCTTGAGGTCCATGGCAGTGATGAGCCCTGGTCTGACTCAGGGTCGGAGTACTCACGCAATTAGAGCTCGTCGAGATGCCAGTAGTCCGCTTTGACGGCCTCTGGTTGTCGATCCAGAAAGCTTCAGACGTCACGATTAGACGTGGCCCTGAGTAGGTACAGTCTGTCCCAGTTGTTCGCGTGAGCGACAGTTTGCAGATAAAAGTCTATGTCTTTAAGTATGCGTGGACGCCGTGTCCTCCTGCAGGGTCTGGGCTGAAGGTAGGAATATTCCTGGCCAGCTTGTCAAGGTTCTTTGAAGCCCGTGGCTGTTGACCTTGACTTCCTGGAAGGGCTTCTTTCCTCTGCTGCAGACGGGAATTCGTGGCGACTGGCGGGTGATATTTTGAACGGGGCTGTCACCCCCTTCGTAGCTCTTGCTTCTTGGCAGAAAGGTGCGGAGTAACTGGTCAGGGAAACTCTGTGTGGTGTGTTTCCTTCCGGTCACGTTGCACTGTGTATGATTGTCTTAGTTCTCTTTGCACCATGTCAAGTTCATCTTTGAGCTCGTGTTCTTGCTGGACGAGCTCATCAATCTCAGCTTGTGCCGACTGCAAATGTTTTGCATAGGCTTTGGCTCAACGCCTCTGTCTTTAAGTTCATTATTGGCTCTCCAGGAGGGATTCGCCGCGCCGAAGCTGTTCGTCGAGTTCTTTCCTGGCGCCTTTCTCTGACTGTACTCGCCGGTCGGGCGCCGAGACGGAGCTCCTCCAGGGCCTTTCAAGTCTTTCTACTTCCTTTCTCTGTTCTTTGTCCGTTTCATCAGCTTTCTGTTTGTAGAAGCTGATCTAGACGGTTGGGTGAGGGCTCGGTCTCTCCGGCCTCCTCGGCTTGAAGCTTTAGCGTTGCTGCATCCTGTTCCAGATTGGCGAGCTCTTCGCTTAAACGGGCCTGCGCGATGAGGACGGGGCAGGCTTCCGAGGATTTTGGCCACCTCTTTGTTGGAGTAGCTCTGCGCTGGGTCGTGTGTCATCAGCTGGTCTAGTTCGGTGTCCAGTTGCTCCTGGCTCAGCTGCCCCAGATTTCCTTGACTGGTGGCCGTTAGCGCTCCCAGCCATGTCGCTAGGCGGTCCCACGGGACGGCAGGACTGGATGAACGGGACATGCTGGCTCACTGTGGACAGAGAAACACAGCACACACACACACAGAGAGAGGCCAATGCAAGCTTGTTTTAAAGCTAATGATCTATCGACGGGCTATGCCGAGATAGGAATTTTGGGCTAACTGATGTAGGCAGTTAGGCAGTTTAACAATTAGATAATTTAGACAATCACGGGGGCGGTAGCCCTGGGGGTCACTTGGTGACCCGCTGCTCGGTCGTCACTTAATTACTAAGTTCTCCTTGGGGTCTCTTGGTGAACTGAAAGGAACACAATTATGACAGTCCAACAGTGAGGATAGAAAAGAGCACAGTGGGGACAAACACAAAATGAATTGGTCTGTGATGCACGGAAAGTAAGCGTGAGCGCTGGAGATGTTAGAGAAACCTAAAGGGCTAAGCCTGTTACTTTTCGTAAGAGTTTCTGATAGGGCCTACGCACGGTGGATACCAGGGTAGGAGACTTAGGAAAAAGGTGCGCTGACTTAGAGAACAAGAGAAAAAATTTTAATGGGCCAAATGCTAAGGATATATTAAAATTCGACTTATACTATGGGTTTTATCCCATTTAGCTCATCCGGGTGAATTGAGGTCGCTCAGGTGGAAAACCCAGCGGTGTGGTCGGCCTTCCAGACGCTTTCCAAACACCCAACTGCCGTGTCCTCGGTCCTTCTTACTCTGTCGCTACGCCCACTCAAACAGTTTATGACTTTAAACACAACCTGACAACGCCATTCCATCAACCGCCAGTCCGCACAGCAAAATTGGTACTTTCCCTAGAACCCTCTCTTTCAAGAGTGGCCCCCTATTAGGCCCCGGTTTAGGTACTGGTCCCAGAAATTGCCTTGCGGCGTGAGCTGGACTGGTTGACTTCTTTGGAGTGTCAAATTGCTGATGTCGCCACTGCGCACGCAACGGCGGACAGAGATAAAAGAAACCGAGATTCACACACAGCCGGTGTTGGTCACGTTGGTCGGGCAACCCCGCTGATGGAGACCGGTTTGAGACGATTCTCAACTCACCATAGATGCTTGTGAGCCCTACACTAAATACACAAAGAGGGTAAACAGGGGGAATCAAAATGAATTAAAAACCTTTCCTGTTCACTGGATCAAAGGATTTATGATTGTAGGCGAAAAGGAAGTGGAAAATTACAATATCGAAAGCAATTTAGAACAAGGCAAAGGTTTCTGTCAAATAATGATAAAACAAAAGCACTTTTGATACTGTTTGTAATTACCAGAATTAGCTTAAACCCCAACGGGAGGGGAAAAGAAAACTTTTGCAGGAAAAATAAAAATAAAATAAAAAAATTAAAAAAATTATTACCTTCGAAGCCAATTTAAATGAAATTTAAATAAGCCTGTAAGGAAAAATCGAATAAAAGAAAGCAATAAAAAATACTATCCTATAACGATTACTCGCTAAGTGAGAGTATCAAAATAAAAGAATTAATCAGAGAGGAAATAGGGAGTTTAGTGGTGCGCTGACTTAGCAGGGTACAGCCACAAGGTGGCGTCCTTCCTTCTAAGTGGACTGTCTGTGATTTAAACCTAATTTCACTTTGAGTTAGAGAAAAGTATTTTTCTTTTAAACTTCAAATTCAATAAGGGTGTTTAATCAGCGAGAAAGGAGACTGGGTTGTTGCTAGCAACAACAACAATAACAACAAAAATTGTATAAATGAAACTGTGCACAACAGTAATCAATAAACAATTTATAGGCTCAAACTTACTTTAAGGCGGAATGAAATAGCGGAGAGTGACACTATCCGAATTTATCCACGCGATGGCGCTGTTGCGCCTGCCCTAGACTAGGTTAGTTAGGGAAATTATCCACCAGATGGCGCTATCTGTTTTAGAGTCGCTCTCATGCTCACATGCGGCTTTGCAAACAGGACAGAAAACAGTTTGTTTTAGAGTCGCCTCTGGCGTTCTGCAAGCGCGTAAACAGGACAGAAAACAGTTTGTTTTAGAGTCGCCCTCTGGCGTTTCTGCAAGCGGCGTTGCAAACAGGACAGACAACAGTTTGTTTTAGAGTTGCCTCTGGCGCGTGCGCTATAAACTCACAATTATTTCTTAAAAACAAAACACGGGAGGTTTCTCTCGGTGCTGTACGGCACGAGAAACAAAAATGGCGGATACAGGAATTTACCGCCTGTCTATCACACATTTAAAAAGGGAACTCCAATAGACATTTATCACTATGGCTGACGGGTTTCAGCGTCTTTGATTTAAATGTTTTAGGTTTGAAGATTTTTGGGTAGCTAAACCAAACTTAAACCAGGAGTTGTCGCTTATCTTAACGATATAATATTATTAAGGCCTATTATTGACTCAAGGAGTCTCGCTCGGTCAATACCTCGCTGATTCTACAATACCTTTGTTTGGAAATCACGCGACGAAATGTTGCGCCACGGCTGCAGAGATTTCGTGGTTTTCTGTTTCAATATTGGATTTGGCGTGTCGTCCGTACTCGTCGTTAATACAATCCGACTATTCCAATCATGTGTTCAGTATCTGTTTATGCTTAGGTCGCTTTAGCGTACCTTCTCAATTCAAAAACGCGCGGCGTTATTAATACTCCCAAAAATACACAATGAACAGAATATGCAATATTGTCCACATACACAAACGCTTTGAAACTTGCCTTATATTTCTCCACCATAAAACTTTGGTTACAATATCGACTATGAGTCTGATATCTCGGGAATAATTAACTCAAAAGGGATTTAATATTCATGAGTTTATGAATATAATTTGCTAGTCGCTCATTACGCTTTTAAAAATTAATTTCCGATAAGGAAAATGTTTAATTAAATACAAGTAACCTTTAAGGAATTGCTTGAAGTTATCTTACTACGCTTGTCCTGCAAACTAGTTATAGACTTTCAAATCAATTCTGGTAAGGGATTACTGCTTTACGAGAGCATAAGAAGCATTAACTTTACTGATCAGGACAAATTAATATTTCGTATGTTCGCAGTTATGTTACTAAAATCGTAGCTGTAGAAAAGGATTGAGTAGAACTGTCTAGGCACTAGTCTAGGTGGTTGGGTGTTCGCACTGGTGTGTCAGTAAAGACACCTGAGGCAAGGATTCAGTTCCACTTTAATAATGGACATTGTAAGATGTGGTCTGAAATCAACAAGAATTAACAAAGATAACAATCAATAGACAGCAATAACAATAAATTGTCATAAGTCATATATAGGCCTAATCATAGTCAAATACAAGTATTCAAATACTTAACACGGAATGCAAATAAGCATTCATGCAGTACCGTTTAAGACCACTAGGTGGCGCCTAACGCTCACAGTTAGAAAGTAGGTGAAAGGTTATATTTGCTGCCATTAATTAGAACGGTAAAGATGAATAATAACATATAACTAACTATCCACACGATATGCAATATCCAATAATATGAATTTAGTACATACAAACCGCACTCAAATATATGAAGTGACGAATTAAGCCTGTTCAGAAGGCAATACAGTAGATGAACTTGTACACGCAATTCACTAACGTTGCTCAATGAGTAAACCAGCGAAATATTGATACTATTTATAAACAGTCACTTAACATAACTAACGAGTTTCCTAGTAAAGTATAAAGCACACTTACATTGTTTCAATGACTCACACAATAAATGTCCACTTTATAGTTATCATTATAGATCAGCCGCATAACAATTGACACTCTCCTCACTTCAGCGGGCGATCCCTGGCTGACGTCAAACAGTAACAAATGCACTTATTGGCTGTGACTTCTTATCACTGCCGCCCCCAAATATGCTTAGCATATTTGTCCTTTGGTAGGCTTAATCAGTTTATGGGGACTGAGTCTTTTAACAGGTACATCCTCATCTGCGAAAGCAGGAAGTGAAATCAAACGAGCAACAGGCCG
Organism: Gobiocypris rarus; assembly: GCA_023029165.1. Classification (NCBI taxonomy): domain Eukaryota; kingdom Metazoa; phylum Chordata; class Actinopteri; order Cypriniformes; family Gobionidae; genus Gobiocypris; species Gobiocypris rarus. The sequence continues at coordinate 4,954,597 of CM040920.1, read as the reverse complement.
GGTATAGATCTTTCCATTGATTTGGATCTCTGCTGTTCTGATCTGGGCATCTGAACCAGGAAAGGTTTTCATAACTTTGCCCACTAGCCACAAGGCCCGAGGAACCTGTGGGTCAACAAGCATCACTATATCGCCAGTGGAAATGTTACTCACATCAGAATGCCACTTGGAACGAGACTGTAAAGTAGGTAAATAGTTGCGGATGAAGCTTGACCAAAACTGATCAGCTAGCACCTGGCTTTGCCTCCATCGCCGCCGCCCCGTGAGCTCAGTGGCTGGATAGACTACAGGTGGCAAGGAACTGTCTGGTCGCCCATGAGCAAGTAATTAGCGTAACAGGATCAATGTCGGCTATGTTGCTTGAGGTGTATCCTAGTGGTTTACTGTTGAGTATACCTTCCACCTCGATGAGAACTGTCAGAAGCACCTCTTCAGTCACTACTTGGGAGCCAATGGTGGTGCGTAGGGCATTCTTCACTGACCGAATCTCTCTTTCCCAAGCCCCGCCAAAGTGTGGAGCATTTGGTGGGTTAAATCGAAGGATATTTTCTGTTTGGTCAGTTGTTGTTGCAGCTGAGGGCTGAGCGCTGAGAAGGCTTCTTGCATCTCTCTTCTCCACCACGGAAATTGGTGCCCTGGTCAGAGATTAACTCAAATGGTGTGCCACGCCGAGCTACAAACCTCCTCAAGGCCATCAGGAACGAGTCTGTATCAATTGAAGTGAGAAGATCTAGATGTATACACCTTGTGGTGAGGCACTTAAAGATTATTCCCCACCTTTTCTCATTTCGTCTGCCGATCTTAATTTGGAATGGCCCAAACAGTCCACGCCAGTACTGTAGAATGGTGGCTTATGGAGTCTCAAGCGGGCAGGCGGTAGATCTGCCATTTTAGGAATAATTGGCTTGTTCTTCCATCTTTGACAGTCTCGGCATAGATGCTGCTGCTTATGGATAGCTTCACGTCCTCTTAATATCCAGAAATTCCTCCTCATTTCTGCAAAAACTCTCTCTGGTCCTGGGTGGCAGAGCTTGTTATCGTAGTCCTGGATCAGCAGTTTAGTGCTGACATGATGGGAATGTAGAACTATGGGATGGATTGCTGATAACTCCAGTCCTTCCACCGACGCAGGCGGCCACCAACTCTAATGATCTGACAGGACTCATCGAATTCTGGTGCCAGGGTGAGTAGACGACTGTTTGACTGTACAGCCTTCCCAGATTTAAGTAATCTGTACTCTTCAGGGAAGCTGTCAATCTGGGATTTCTGGAGAATTAGCAATTCTGCAGCTAGGTAATCTGCAGCTAAAAGCTGTTCTGTTCCTTTAAGGTCCTGGACTGTTGCCTCTACCAGCTCCTTCCAGGTGTTGTAGGTGTCAGGAATGTTTGAGGTAGAGACTTCTGCTGACAAGCCACAAAAAATTCCCTTGCGTTGTTCTGCTCTGTCTTCAGGGGGTTGTATATTAGGGGTCATTGGCCAGAATGACTCAGGTTCAAGGAGAAATGATGGTCCGTGGCTCCATCTGTTGATCACTGACAGGTCTTTGAGGGTTTTACCACGGGTAAGGTCGTCCGCTGGGTTCCTATCAGAATCCACGCATCGCCAGGTACACTTTGCAGTGAGGTCTTGGATCTCAGCTATCCTTGTTCCGACGAATACTTTGAATCTGTATGATTCGGATGTTATCCAAGAGAGTACGGTTGTGGAATCTGTCCACAGGACCACTCTGCTGATTGCCACAGTAAGTTCAGTTTCAAGGAGTTTGGCTAGTTGAGCACCGTTAAGGGCTGCACATAACTCTAGTCGAGGAATGCTATGTCGCCGCTTAGGCGCAACTTTGACCTGGCCATGATAAAGGCTAGCTGGACTTGACCTATGGCATTTTCTGTGCGTAAATAGGAGACAGACCCATAAGCCTGCTCAGATGCATCGCAGAAGATGTGTATCTGCCTGGTAACCTGGGACTGGTCAGTGTCTAAAGAGACAAAACAACGAGGCAGAGTGATGCTTGTCAGAACAGGGAGTTCTTCTTCCCAGTCATTCCAGGATTTCAAGAGGGCATCCGGTATGTTGGGATCATCCCATTCCCTCTGCTTGTCCCACAACCTTTGTACTAAGATCTTCGCTCGCGTGGTAAATGGGAGAATGTAACCAAGGGGGTCATACTGAGTTGCGAGTACCCTGTAGATATGACGGCGGGCACGTGGTCCAGGCGCCACTTGGCGGGGTTTATAACCAAAGGTGTCTAATTGGCAATACCATCTTAAACCCAGGGTGGATTCCTGTATGTCAGTCCGGTCTTGTGACAGCCACAGCTCTGTGCTGTTGGATCGTGCATCTGCTGGTAGGTGCTCAACCACACTGGGAACATTACTTGCCCATTGACAAAGATCGAAACCACAACTTGCCAAGAGTTGGCGGAGTTTATACACAAGTTGTTTCGCTTCTTCAGGTGATGGTAAGCTCCGCAAACAGTTGTCAACGTAGAAGTTTCTCTCTACTGTTGCTCTGACATTATCTGAATTGCTATGGTTCATGATGTGCTGTTGAAGGGCATAGATGGCACAACATGGACTACAAGTGGTGCCAAAGGGTAACACCTGCCACTCATAGACATCAGGAGGTCTGGTTCTATCTAAGTCCCGCCATACAAAGCGGAGGAGATGTTTATCGCTGGTAAGGAGACGAACTTGATGAAACATCCCCTTAATATCTCCACTCACAGCCACTGTATGCTCACGAAATCGTAACAGGACACCCAATAAGGAGGGGCCTAACGCAGGTCCAGGCAGCAGGTAGTCATTCAAGCTGTGGCCTTTGAACTGGAATGAACAGTTAAAAACCACACGGTTCTTTCCATTATGTTGGACTATATGGTGAGGAATAAACCATGATTCACCCTCAGTGTCGACTTCTCCAGGAGGCAGTTTGCGTGCATAGCCGGAGGCTTCTAGCTTTCTTATTTCCTCCTTGTATGCAGCTGCTTTGATGGGGTCCCTTTCCAGACGCTTCTCTGTGCTTCTTAAGTTGGGCAGCACTGCCTCTTTAGGAGCCTGAAGAAGAGGCATGTCTTTCTTGCGAAGGAGTGGGGTAGCATACCGGCTGACGCCATCAACCAGTACTCTGGTGGTCTGAGTTTGTAGAAGGTTAAGGGCTTCCTCATCTTGTTTTGAGCGTGTAACCAGTCCCTCTGACCTGATGGGGAGGATGTCAGCCTGCCAGAGTCTTTCAACATTCTGGAAAAGCTCAACCATTGAAGGTTTAATGGTAATGTGCAAACACTGTTGGGGCCCCAATTTCTCTTCAAGGACTCGTGCTGGACCTTGCAATGTCCAGCCCAGACGTGTCTTAATGGCTGCAGGGCCCCCTGGTGGGCCAAGGCGAACTGGTTCTATAGGGGTTATGAGGTGAGGATGGTCTGCCCCAATCAAAAGCAACGGGCTGGCTTTATAAATGGGCTGAAGCGGCAGACATCTCAAGTGGCTGTATTTCTGTTGAAGGGCTGCAACAGGATATGAATGTTCTGCCAGGCTCAAGGGTTCAGCTGTAAAGGCTCTCTCAATGAGATAGCTTTTATGAGGTTGAGAAGGTGTTGAGATCCGGAAAGAAACTGCTGTACCATGGAGCTTTGTAATGTCCTGCCTTATGGTCCTCAGGGCTAAATCCTCGGGCTGTCCTGTGAGGCCTAGTCTGTGAGCTGCAGATGACAGAAGGATTGTGCGCCGGAACCGTCATCTAGCACAGCATATGTATCCAAGCTCTTACCCTTGTGTTGCAGGATCACTCTAATGACCTTGAGAAGCACTCGACTGGACCCTTCAGGCCTGTCTATATACAGGGAAGTGTTGGTAGAGCTTACAAGGCAGGTGCCTTCCTTCACTGACCTATCATTCACCTCATGGAGAATTTGCAAGTGCTTTCCGCTTGCACAAACGACATGGCTTCTTCAATGTGCACTGCACAGCTCGATGGGAGCGTCCACACTTCCAACATCTATTGTCTGCCTTTATCCACTCAGACACTTGGTCTTTAGAAAGTGCTTGGAAGGACGTACACTGACTAAGGTAGTGGTCTTTGCGGTCACAGTAAGGACAGAAGGCGTTGCTCTTAGTTGTACTCTTAGTTGGCAGTGGCCGCACTGGTGATGATGGTTGATCTGTACCATGGAGGATGGTGGTTGGTTGAGATTTCACCTTGGGATCTCTGGAAATCTGTTCTCTGTCTGGCTCTGTCTCTCCGAAATCTGTCTCCACCAATGCTTTCAGGGTCTTGACACCATGATTCAAACTTGAGCCACTTAGCAAAGTCAAGTGTGTATACAATATCTGGATCATAACTCATGTGCCTTCTGAAAGATGACCGCAGTTCTGGAGGTAGTTTGGTGAGAAGTCGAGCAACGTGAGATCCACACCGTAATTCGACCTCTCCTTCTGTGCCCAGTGTCTGAAGGAGACCTACAAGTGCTTGGGTTTGGAGAGCAAAGCGTTCAAAGGCGGCGGTATCTCCTGATTGGACATCCGGGGAGTCCATAACAGCAGCTATTCTATTTAGAGCAAGTTGGTGAGGTCGTCCAAACCTCTCTGTAAGTGCTTCCATAGTGTCAGAATATGGAGTAATGGAGTGCAAGAAGGAATCTGCTATCAGACGGGCTTCCATTAACTTCAAATGGTCAACTAGAACCTGGTACTTAAAGAGTTCAGTTGCATCCTCTGGCAACAGATTTCTCAAGGCTAGCTTAAGGCGAGCAAATTCACCTGGGTCTCAAGTAGTAAAGTCTGGTATAGTTGGCTGCGGACCTCTGTAGGTTGTCTCCTCTAGTCGCATTCATCTGCCACCCAGATGGGTTTGGTGGTAGCCCGTAGGTCTGGATGGAATAGTGCGGAGTAGGCATGGGGGGGGTAGGGGCTGACCTGTCCATCGCTGGCTGCTGTCGACTTGGGTCGTGTCTGTAGGGGCCAGGCGAGCTTGAAGGAACATGGGCTGATACTCTGGAAATAGCAGTAATATCATCATAATGATGTTGAACTGAAGGAGGAGCACGATGGGCCTCATCCTACATTATAAGCGTTGCACTCGTTGGAGTGGGAATTCTGCGTGGTGCAGGTACTGGATGAGCACAGGAGACTAGTTTTGCACGGGTGGTTCTGACTCCTGTAAATTGTTCTAGGTGAGGGCACCGGAGGTGGTGTCGGGAATACGTGCGGTTTGTGAGTAGGAGATGACCTCTGACTTGACTGGTTCATCAATAACATGCCTTGCATACCTTGTTGGATTTCTGTTAGTCGCCTGATCTCCTCTTTCATTGATAATTGAGATTGACGGCTCTCTATTCTCTCTTTCAAGGTTGTGCATTGTCTTGTGAAGATCCAGAGGGAAGGAATGGGTGTAGTCATCTTGCGCACCCCACTGATCTCTAATGAAGTCCCATGACTTTGATTGTGGACCTGTTTCTTCTAAATCAGGTGTTCCACCTGCAGCTCCCTCTACTGAACTATAATCTCTGAGACTTTGCCGAGAAGCACCTGTTGTGTCATCTGGCTGGTAATCTCGCCCATGTGTCCGCTGTGCTGTCTGTGTAAAAGGTGCAGTAGTTTGAGGTTGCCCTGGATACTGAACTCAAATCTTGGAAATATATCGGCTGGCGAACTGAACGCTTTAGGCCGTGCACCTTGATATTCTTGAGGTTCTGACATCTTGGGTCCAGTGTAAACACTGCATCCGGCTCGAAGGACCAATTGTAGAAAAGGATTGAGTAGAACTGTCTAGGCACTAGTCTAGGTGGTTGGGTGTTCGCACTGGTGTGTCAGTAAAGACACCTGAGGCAAGGATTCAGTTCCACTTTAATAATGGACATTGTAAGATGTGGTCTGAAATCAACAAGAATTAACAAAGATAACAATCAATAGACAGCAATAACAATAAATTGTCATAAGTCATATATAGGCCTAATCATAGTCAAATACAAGTATTCAAATACTTAACACGGAATGCAAATAAGCATTCATGCAGTACCGTTTAAGACCACTAGGTGGCGCCTAACGCTCACAGTTAGAAAGTAGGTGAAAGGTTATATTTGCTGCGTCATTAATTAGAACGGTAAAGATGAATAATAACATATAACTAACTATCCACACGATATGCAATATCCAATAATATGAATTTAGTACATACAAACCGCACTCAAATATATGAAGTGACGAATTAAGCCTGTTCAGAAGGCAATACAGTAGATGAACTTGTACACGCAATTCACTAACGTTGCTCAATGAGTAAACCAGCGCGAAATATTGATACTATTTATAAACAGTCACTTAACATAACTAACGAGTTTCCTAGTAAAGTATAAAGCACACTTACATTGTTTCAATGACTCACACAATAAATGTCCACTTTATAGTTATCATTATAGATCAGCCGCATAACAATTGACACTCTCTCACTTCAGCGGCGATCCCTGGCTGACGTCAAACAGTAACAAATGCACTTATTGGCTGTGACTTCTTATCAGTAGCGCTAAGCAGCATTAGGTAACGTTCAAGATTCGTAAGCCTCATTGACTTCATGTATGTGGAACAATAACAGCTTCAACTCAGAAATATCTTTTGGAAGTTTAATAACACAGACTAAAGATAACACTACAATAAACACAGAACGTACATACTAAGTATGCATCAAGAGAGTAGAATATAGATAGGACATGAAACTAAAATTGTATCTAAACGAAAAGAATAAAAGAAAGCAAAATAGAGAGAGAGAGAGAGAGAGAGAGAGAGAGAGAGAGAGAGAGAGAGAGAGAGAGAGAGAGAGAGAGAGAGAGAGAGAGAGAGAGAGAGAGAGAGAGAGAGAGAGAGAGAGAGAGAGAGAGAGAGAGAGAGAGAGAGAGAGAAAGAGAGAGAGGATAACAGCGTTCACTTCAGTTCGCTCCACAGAGCCCTCCACGAGTTAATCTCGTTCCAAAACGGAGGTAGCACGACTTTTCAATAGCAGCTTGGATTGTAGAAATAAGAATACTTGCTTTGGTCTTGGCTTCTCACGTACGTGTATTCTGAGTTCAAGTGTCCCGCGTTCCGTGGTTCCTTTAAAGTCGGCTGGTATTGGCTCGGTTTGCGAAGAGGTTTAGCTGGAGGCGGCCGCTCTTGTAGGAGGTTCCTGGAAGTTGCTGTTTCCTTCTCTCTGAAGACGTGGTGGCGGATTGCCGGCGGCGTTGGTGATGCACAGCACGCAAAAGGCAATGAATTGCGGGTTGCATGGGCATTTGTAGTTCATGTAAGGTGACGCCCATTTCTGGCTGGTCCAATCGATTTGAGCATTTTCGGCGCGAAACCAAGTTCTTTGTTAGGCTGAGTTACACCTCCTGGCTGTTACGCCCATGGAGGCACACAAATGCATTTATCCTTAAAAGTTGGCACTTTTGTAATAATGCATTTCCTTCAAATTCTTTTACAAGATTCAGTACGATTGCATTTTTCTGTTTCTAAAAATATCAAACAACACAGGTCTGAGATGGGGGAATCCACAAATATAAGCTTTCCACTGTCTGGTGGCCTAAATAGTTTGAGTTAACATTCATATAATCCTCCTAATTATTACAGACATACATACAAACATTCAGGCAGAAAAGTATACATTTAGTACGTTTTTAAGGCTTTTAACCATCTCTCTAACGTGAGCTGGGGAATCATTCATTTGTGCCTCTCTATGTGTGTGCGTAAAGTGTGAATTTCGTGGCTGGCCGCTTGCTAGGGCCGTTAACGCCACCTGCGGAGCTGGTCGTTGTCTTTCAAAGGTGATCAAAGGATAGTCGCAGACATTTTGGCGTCATTCGCCCATCAATTGCCTTATCGTGATCTGATAGCGTGCTTTACGAGAGGTGCGAGCCATCTGGCCGCTTTGTTAGAGGGGCCAGGCGTCATTGTGGCTACATCATGTGAGTGACAGGTTGTCCCGCCCTTGTGCCAGTAACATGCCATCAAAGAAGAGATGTCGATGCAAGAGTAGTTATTTTGTTCAAAGTTTACGAGAGCAGATAAATATTTGAACAAATACTGTTTTTAGATTTCATGGCTTAAAAAATGCAATTTGCCAATTAAATCCCCATAACACAAATGCCAATGTATAGGCCACTGGATTCCAAACTTATTAAGACTTGGTTACCTGAGGTGAAGACATCTCTAGCTGGGGGTAAAAATAGAAGGTGTGAAATAAGAACAGCTATCTGGGCAGGGGCCACTGTGACACACAGAAAAAGTCATATGGAGCATAAGTCTAATGGAAAAATGGGCTTGATAAACACCTCTGGGAAAACATATCCACAAACAACACATGATAGCATGCTAAGACTGTAAACGCCACTAAATCTTGACATGAGATGAACCGTGATATTGCAGAACTGCAATCTGAGACTGCAATTCAAACCGTAAGCATGAAGAGACCCATGTTTATCTTATCAAATTTATTCTTTGAACATTTTAAATGCACATTGAATTAAATGTTGTTATGATACAAAGAAAAGACAGCATCCAAGAAGTTTGCTTCTATCCGCAAAATGTATATACAGGCAAGTAGACGCGAGCAAAACCTAAAGCACTGCAATGTCTCTCTGCTTGATAAAAATGTAAACAATAGAAAATTATTTGCATATTAACAATGCAATCAATATGAAACCAAAAAGTGCACAAAACTGCACACAAGCGCCATTCTCACCAAAATTCATTCTCATTTAAACATACAGTAAATAAACATACGAGAGATAATAAGTGTTAATGCTTTTTGGTAACGAGAGACCAAATCTAAAAACTATACAAGAGGTAAATATCAATGTCTCAAAAGTGCTTAATTTATACATTTTAAGAAATAAGACATTTGCAGTCACATTAAGACTTCAGAGGAAATCTATTATTATTAAATGTCTCTAATACATACAAATCACAGGTACTAAAATACTGAATGTGATTTTCTTGGGGGTGAAAAATGATAAGGTTTTAAAATCTTAAATTTGATGAAAGAAATTCGATGGAAGGCATGTGATCAACAACCATATCTCCAGTAACTATGAATTTCAGTTAAAGATAAATAAGAATTGTGTGCAGTGTCTACAGGACATTTCAGGCTCTTTTTGTAATGAAGGGAATCTATAATAAAGCAAGTAATGGGTACCAAACACCAAACACATGTTCCTTTCTAAGTTTGAGTAACATTTGGACAGAGAAAAATAATCTGGTGTATTTTAAATTTTCACAATTTAGTGATCAATTTATTATGATAGACACTCAAATCAAATGGGACATATAAGTGCTGATGATGCCTGTGAGTTAAGTTACAGTTTAATGGATGAGGTTACTTTAATAACGTATCATTACATGAAAACGAAATCAATTGTTTTTTACTTTACAGGCATGGTAGATTTTCAACCAGCTCTTGTGGATACCAGGGAATTAAAAGTACATAGTGCTACAATTGCACTATGCCTTCAATGCTTCAAGTTATCAATTCATTAAAAATATATGAAAAAGAGAAGTATAGTCAAATATATAGCTCTCTCTATATTTGTATATATATAATATATATGTTTGCCAAATATAGAGTATAGCTCAAATCGCTGGGCACTATAGCTTCACTGTTTATCTATATATTTCATAGTGGCACATTCTACTCAAAGTGACTCTATACACCCCACTGTAAAGGATCAGTTTCTGGTCTACTCATTCCACCATTCTGCTGTAAACTGGTAAGGCATGAACTGAGATTATAAATAGTTCAGTAGACTAAACTGAGACTTGTTAGAGTGATGATAGGCACCAGTGGCTCTTCTTCCTATTGGTTAATGAGATATGTGCAGCTATACATCAGAATTATAAGATTAAGTTTCAGGGAGCTATAAATACTGATACAATTTTCAGCAAGTATACAAAAAGGATTATTTATGACAAAGTAAAGATTAACCTGTAAAAAAATTGTGCTTTAGATAACCCTAAGAAATCCATCGTCACCACACGCTGTAGCCACATCATAATAGTGATTTCATTTTCCACCATTATAGATTGTCCACCATATTGGATTATTTGCAAAACCTACTTTTGCAAACTAGTCCTTGGTTTTTCACCCAATAGGAACTAACCCAGTGCAGAAGGATTCAGGTTTGTTCGATGTAGGTGTGGCTACTTTTACTTAAATGACTATGGCCCTGTCCCAAATGGCACACTTCATATCTTTGCAGTCTTGTGGACTTACAATGGCCGCCGTGTGCATGTGTCCATGCAAGACTGTAGGGTGTCCCATTTGTCATTTCAGATTTCAGAAAGGTGCTCAAGGACCCTTTGTGTCCTTGATGCACACTTTTTCTGAGCCCACAAGACCAAGTAGGGCTCGCTGCATCCTGAGCTGGACATCCAACCCTGCCCACATCCAAGTGTGACGTCAGAAGCCACGCCCATGTCCAGTCCGTCACCTTGTGACTCCCCATCTCCTGTTCAAACATGATTTGTTGTATGTAGGTTTCCGATTGAAAGGGCTTTTACGTTTTGAGTGGGTTTCAGTATGTAGGTTCCAGATTAAACTTTTTTTTTTTTTGGCGTGAAGGTAGGTTGAATGGCTTTCAGCGCGGTTTGTCAAAAAAAGAGAAATATAAGAAGTAAATGAAAACCACGTCACTAGAAAACCCACCCTGCAGCTAATTTCATTGGTTAAGCTTACAGTGATGGGTAGGTTTAGTGATCAGTGTTTGGTGTAGGCAACCAGTTCTGTAACTGACATGACCAATAAAACCTTAAGAATCGGCTGCAGGGCGAGGTTTCCACTGAACTGGTTTGGGAGGGAAAATTACGCAGGACATGGGCGTGGCTTCTGACACATCAAACTTGGATGTGAGCTAGGTTGGATGTCCACCATAGGCTGCAGTGAGACACTTCTCCACAAGCCCGCAAGCTCTGCAGCAGACTTCTACCCGACAGTGAAAGTGGCATTACATCACGAAAGTGTGGACTCGGAGGAAGACCGCAAGGGCATGGGGTTCCATGTAGAACAGGGCCTATAACTCATGAATGGAATGAGATATTGTAATCAAACTTGGCACGCGTGTGTGTGGGCTCAATCTGAGGTCAAATGAAAAAAATTGTGGCGCTTGTCCACTTAGTGGCACTGTAACAGGAAAAATGTTCAAATGTCTCTAACTTCTCGACTGTAAACGTATATAAGGGCAAAACTACTTGGCTAAGCAATGACAAATGTACTGGGACATTTCTAATTGGGAACAAATAAGATAAAAAAATTAAATAATAAAAAAAACAGTACTCCCAATAAATGGCATTCCAATGTTGTCACACTGTAGCAGTCCTGTATAATCCTTTAAGCTGTCTTGTTTTTGGAGCATCTGTTGTTCGATGTGTGCAGGTGATACTCTATTTTACACCCAAGGATTATCTTAGTCCATACTCCAAAGACATTGGTTGCCAGTTATACGATTGACTCTTTAATTGTTGCATTCTCTGAACTGCACAGGCCATGCATTGTAGGTGCAGATCGGAGGATCACCTCCCTTGTGAACTCCACTGGGAGTATGAGTTGTCCCTGCGGTCGAGGGTAGGTCACTGATGCTCTATGCTGCGTGACCGAGGTTGGCTCAGGTGGTTGTGAATTAGCCGGCATAGGCCTAGCCTGCAACGCAAGAGCCATGGCAAGTTCTGGGTTGCTACCATAGAAGGCATCCATTTTCCTTGCAATTAACCCTTCGGTTTCAGGAGGTTCTTCATCGTCCAGATTCCTATCTTTCCTCTTTGAACGACGCATAAAGCAGGCATGGCGGATTGCACGTTTGAGGAGATGTCTACGGTATGTTCGTTGAACCGCAATGGCTGCTCGCTCTTCCTCCTTCCTCCTGAGAGTGGTGGTGATAGGCTCAAATGAGGCAGATGTGGGGTTGTTCATTATGAATTTGGCTTCAATGCTCTCCTTCATGGCATCCATCTCGATTGTGTCACCAAGAACCTCGCGGGTAACAGCCAAAAGAATATCCAGACAGTGGATTTTGTCACCGGTTACAATGGGAAGATCCATGGTGATTAGTTTGAGGCGGTTGGGTTTGGCAATTCGCAGAGGTTCCTGCAAGACATCGACAAAGTCAAACAAGCGGTTGTATTCAATGAACTGTGTAGCATCAAGGTCAAACTTTTCCCATGTCTCGTCGAACATCTGAAAGTCATCCTCGCAGAGAGGGTCTCCACTCTCCTCTTGAGCAACATTGAAGTTCTCAAGAATGATGGCAATGTACATGTTCACAACCACCAGGAACGACATGATTATGTAACTGCAGAAAAACATGATGCCCATGCCAGGATTCCCGCAGTTACCCCGAACATCTGTACCAGGGTTCTCTATATCAGGGTCACAATCCGGAGGGCCGCTGTTCATAATAGGCAGCAGAAGCCCATCCCAGCCTGCCGAGGTTGTGATCTCAAACAGGCAGATGATGCTGCCGCCAAATGTTTCAAAGTTGAAGATGTCATCGATGCCTGCCTGCTTTTTCACATAGGCAAAGTTAGACATGCCAAAAATAGAGAAGATGAACATGATGAGGAACAGAAGCAGTCCAATGTTGAAAAGGGCAGGAAGTGACATCATCAAGGCAAACAAAAGAGTCCTAATGCCTTTCGCACCTCTGATGAGACGTAGCACACGGCCGATCCTAGCAAGTCGGATGACACGGAACAAGGTGGGAGATACAAAGTACTTTTCAATGATGTCTGCTAGCATTAGACCTTAAGAAAGAAGAAATGTGGGTTATTATAAACAATTTAGCACAGTTACAGTAGGAAAGTATACACAGAGGCGCACTTATAGAACTGTTAGTATAAAGTTTCTTAAAATAAGTATGATAAATGCTCAGATATTCTATATAAAAAACTCAGCAACAAACTATAATGGCATGATGTTTGACAACTATAATTGTACACCAAACTAGGCTCATTGGAAAAACATGGCTCTACTGACTTGTTTCCTTTACCCCTTTTCCACCAGAATGAACCGAGTGCTAGTTCAGAGCCAGTGCTAGTGCCGGTTCGGAGTTGGTTTGACTGATGAGCCTTCTAAGAACTGGCCTCTTTTCACTGGCTAGAGAACCAACACCGAGCCAGGTCTGACATCACTGTATACGTCTCATTTTTCTCAGCAACACTATCGAGGCAGTGAGAAACACACACACGGACACACCAGGCTAGTTCGAGATGCATCGGCGCTGTGCAGACCGATCCGCTTATGATATTAAAAATACAGCATGAGCGATTCAAAAGCATAAGGAGTCGTATTCTCTCGTTTGATGTCATACTGCGATCGGTGGGCACAGCACCGATGCATCTCGATCAAGCCTTCCATCAACAGTGGCGAATGCTGCGTTACTAGTGATGCTCATGGCTTTATGATTCTACATCAGCATCAAAACACAGCGAACCCAACACATTCGTGCAGCTCGCCATAATTTGAATAGATGGAGATTACAATCGAGCAGCTATTAGCTCGATTAGCTGCTATTTCAAAAATGGCGGTCACTAGTTTGTGTTCGTCTCGTTGGTCATGGTAACACCGCCCCCAGCCCTCTTCTTACTTCTAGACCAGCAATGTTTTGGTGCTACTTAAGAACCACTTTTCCTGGCTCGGAGCTGGTGCTTTGGATGTGGAAAGACAAAGAACTGATTTGAAACTAGGCTCTGGCTCCAAACCAGCACCAGCACTGCCTTGGTGGAAAAGGGGTACTTGTGCAATACTATGAGAGCTCAAAACACTTTTTCCATAGTGCAGGATTTGTAAACGTATACATTTTGATGCCTGCATCACATAACTAGCTCCAAATGTATGGCTTTTCTGACATAAGCCACGTTTCCACCGCAGGAACTTTCCCCAGGAACTAGGGACTTTGGGGTGGTACCCTGTGTGTTTTGACTGCAGGAACTAGGGTCTAAATAAAGTTCTGGGTAAAGATTTCCCTCTCAAAATGGCCCCGCTCGCAAGGTAGTGCTTTTTCAATAGTTCAGGGACTTTTGGGGGTGGGACTTGGGCGCTGAACATACTGATGGGTTGAGCTTATGCAGCATTTTATGTCAACCTAAAATTCTATTGCGGTGTATGCAGTAAGAGTCGTTTGCTATTCAAATCAACAATATAGTTTAGAAAATACGACAGATGGACCGACTGCGAGGTTCAGACTTTGAATTCAGGTTCAAATGTGTTTGGGGAAGACGAAATCTAGTGGGCTCTGGAAAGTTGCGGGCAGTCCTACGTCACTGGACTAATCTTCACAATACTTTAGACTGGGGGAAAAAAGTTCCTGGGAAAAATTGTGGTAATTAGGTTTAGGGTACAATTAGTGAAGGTGCAACATTATTTTTGAACACAATAGATCATTACCTTTCAGGGCCTAACTGGACCTTTTATTTCAGAAAATGTGCAACAACCAACTTAATAAACATTGCCAGATTCACGTTCATCTGTTTTGGATACAACTGAGCACACTCTTAGAGCATAATGCAATCTTATCATTTTGCAGAAATGTCACCACAGGCATGTTTTTCCAACAAGCTTGGGTTGTTCTACACTTACCTGCTATAGAAAGGATGACCACAACAAAATCAAAGACGTTCCAGCCAATAGTGAAAAAGTACTGTCTGAGTGCAAACATCTTAAGTATGCATTCCCCTGTGAAGACGATGATGAACACCAAATTGATCAGGTACAGGATATCCTCCTTCTCAGTACTCTGGTCATCTGTCTCTATCATCATGGTCACCATATTGAGGCAGATAAGCACCATGATAAAGATGTCAAAGAACTGTTTTGAGATGAAGTCAAACACCACGCCCTGGATCATATTCTGTTAGAAGAGCAATATAGTAAATTCGTTTTTAAAAACCTCAATAGATTTAATGCTGATTCAAATAAAAGTCAATTAGTTGTAATGGTAAAAATCCAGCAATGGAAGAATGAATGTAAGTAATATGGCTCATACCGACGGCCGAGGGATGGGTTTTGCAGGTTTTTTGGAACCCAACTTCTTCATGGCATTGTAGTACTTTTTCTGTTCCTCTGTCATGAAGATGTCTTTCCCCCCAAAGTGCAAAAGAAACAAATATTAATTATTCTTTCTGGTAAAGAACAATTCAAATTTGCAACAGAAATTCATTTGGAGGTTAGTTAAAAATAGAGATACTTATCTTTGACTTTTGCTGATTGAAATTGTCAATAATGACACCAATGAAGAGGTTGAGAGTAAAAAAGGAGCCAAAAATGATGAAAATAACAAAATACAGGTACATGTAAAGGTTGATCTCATATGATGGCTGCTCTTCCACCTGACATGGAAAATAAATGATGAATGCTCCAATAAAAGTGTAATTTTGAAGTCATTATCACTTTATTATTCTTAACCTTCACTACAGAACTCAAATAAACGGCACAACTTTGATGTCATGACGTTTGGTTATAAGAACCAGCAATGCTTGAAGTTATTGATGTCCAACATGTGCCATATGCACCATATTTGATTTGAGAGTTGCACTGGCGGAGATGAATGACTTAACTCTTTTCCCACCATTGACGGAATTTTTTGAGAGGCTGTTCGCTGCAGAGCAAATGGGTGGAGCTTACGTCTAGCTCCCCCTCGCTAGACATCGGGCCTAATGGGTGGAGATAGAATATCCAACCACACCCTAACCCAGGGTGGTGAACTCCGGTCCTGGAGAGCCACAGTCCTGCCGAGTTTTACTTCAACCATAATCAAACACACCTGAACAAGATAATCAAGGTCTGAAGGGTTACTAGGCAGTTACAGGCAGGTGAGTTTTATCAGGGTTGGAGCTGAACTCTGCAGGACTGAGGCTCTCCAGGACTGGAGTTCGCACCCCTGCCCTAACCATACCCACAACTCTATCCCTCCATCCCATTAGACATCCAGAGAGGTGAAGCTGGACGTCATTTGACTGTTTTCACTGTTATGCGCTAGGGGGCGCTATGACACATCTTCTGAAAAAGTAAATACTCTCCAGATCAAAACAAAGGAGTAACAAGAAGCAGAAACAAGCGGTAGCATATGTTAGCAGATGCATATGTAAAATAACGCAATCATCAACATTAAATGGCATATAAATCCAAATTATTTTTGATTAACGTTACCCAAAGAAATGTCGACCCAGGACGAGCTTTGGGACTGAGCAAGCTTTGAGGGTGTTGATGGACTTGATCTACTCCATATGTTTTGATCATCTTTCTGAATCCGAACCAGGCGTAGTCTTTGACAAATACGCAATTTTCTCAGCTTTTTGCTCAATATGTTGCTTTTTTGTGAAACTTACCCACATTCAAGTGTTGCTAAAAAAGAATGCATGAAGCTAGAATAAAATGTTTTTTTTTTTTTGTGCAAGAGTTCTGTTCTTTCTTTTGACATTTTGCAAGTTCAGATATTCAGATAAAAAATGCTGGCGCTGACTGGCAACTTAATTTTCATTCTTTTTAACAGCATACATGTTTGGAAAGACATGAGGACGAGTATATCATTTTTATTAATTAGATGAACTTTTCGTTTCACTCCAAACGATAAATTTGTCCATGAATTGGACAACACATTGCACTGTTCGTCTTTGCATACAATCAGTGAGGACAACGTATCAGAAAGTTGTGTTGACTATTTATTGCATTATATGTATACACTACATTATATGCGTACAGCATTTAGAAAAGCTTTGTAGCAGTTGAGCATTGTAAATATTACAGTTGGAAAGCCTGTCATTCACATACCTCTCTAGAATCCACTGCAGCATACATGATATCCATCCAGCCTTTGAACGTGGCCTATGTGGAGAGAGTACTTTCTGAATATCAGCATGTCAAATTAAACACATTGAGTCATTATGGATTTGTACCGAGTTACCTCTGTGTCCTCAGATGCAAACAAGGAAAAGGACATGAAAATGTATTCACAGTCTGTAAATATGCTTTAACTGATGCATATTTTTCTGTCACAAAGTTTTTAATAAATACTAATTTTACCCCCCACAAAAGCAAACTTTGATTTCTCATGATATAAGCTTATGGCTGCATGTGCACCATATGTAATAGACTAAACTCTGCAAGTAATGGAAAAACGTACTATTTGCAGTAGAGAGAGGTAGCCAAGACCCACGTTGTCATAGTTGACCTTGACATTGACCCAGCGCGATTCATTGGTCAGTGCCAAGCAGTCACTCTTGTTGTTGACCACATCCATGGGGAAGCGTTCCTCGGAGGTGGTGTTGATGCAGTGGTAGAACTTTCCAGCAAACAGATTGACTCCCATAATGCTGAAGATGAGCCAAAATATCAGACACACCAGGAGCACATTAAAGATGGAGGGAATTGCACCAACCAGTGCGTTCACCACCACCTGTATGGAGTATGAACACAATCATGATTCAGAGACAAATGAGTAATCAGTATTTATATATTTACTTTAAGAACAACTTCAATGTTAACATTAAAATACTAATTGAATTATGATGATTATAATAAAAAAAGCTTCAAATTCTCTCAATTCTAGCTTTAAATAATTTATAATAATAATAAAAATAATGTATTGTTTTAGCGTTTAACTTTTTAAAACTCTTGTTGCTTTAACTAGCTTTCCCTAATCTTTAAAAGTGCTGAAACTTTAAATACAGTATGGCAGGGTTTCTGTAGTTTTTAATTTTCAACTTAAAAAAGTCAAAATCAGGAAAATTATACTTTTTTCCTTAAACACTTTTAAAAGAATCACATTTCCATTGATTTGGTATTTATGTGGAATTTTTTTCCCAACAGAGAATCACTGTTTCCATTACTGCTTTCTTTACCATCACACCAAACATTGAATTGACTGCTTGCTAACTTGTGTTAACAAAATTTGAGGGTGCGTCTCAATCATCTTCCTAGTTCCCTACATCATGAATCAGTACATGTACGTAAGTTTGGGTGCTGGTGAGGACAGTAAGGACTCTGGCTCACTTCACATTGGGACACTGATGGTAACATGACGACATCCCCCATTTTAGTTTTTTAGTGCTGTTAATTGGTTAAAATAGACTGATTAAGTGCACCTCCTTCTGTAATTTATTGTGATTAATGACACCTAACATTACACTTTTAATATATTTTTATATTGTAATAATTTTTAAATTCAATCTTCAAATTAATGTAAAAACAACATAAAGACAAAATATTTTAAATATTTTATCTAACAGGTAGGGAATATACAGAAATGGAATAGAAATAAAACACTTCACAGTTTTCCCTGTATAAAGTAATGGAGTATCTATTCACACTAAGTGCAAATAGCATGCCTTGTTGGCACGTTTTTGTACTAGCTCCGCCTAACAATACCTGGTTGGCCCAAACAAGATTTTTAAAAAGACAGGCATATTGCAACGTATTTAGTGGCGTAGTCAGTAAAGTGTAAGGCTTAAGGATCTAGGTTGACGCGATCGAAGCAGTTTCGAATCCACCTTTTGTCAAGCTCGCTCTTCTCCCCTTTTCCCATCACATATCACATCGGAAAGGTATTTACTTTCAATCAAAATTAAGAAAATGTTGTAATAATAATAATAAAAGCATTTATTGGGTAGGTGTAGTGTTAGGTAGGTGTAGGGAAGGCTTTATTGTACCATTAAGGCGGCATCCATTTAATAATTTTAATAAATATAATCATTTATAACTGTTATTATTACATCATGTTAATGTACACCAATACTGAGGTGCAAATAGTGTGTATCTGTCAAAATAAAGTATAAATTGCATGTAATACTGTTTACACATATTGCAAAGAACTGCTACTTTTACATGGAGTAAATAGAATATATCTCTATTTTCACTTAGTATGCTATTTCACTTAGTAAATAGCATCTACAGCTATTTGCACTTAGTGTAAATATCATCTATCGCTAAGATAATATGTTATTTTCACTTGGTGTAAATAGCATCTATTGCCATAAATTAAATATGGATTCATATTTATTAGAGCTACAAAAGTTATTCTGTCAAGAGCAGTGAGTAATTTTCTCTTTTTCTTTGATTATAACATTAATTACAGACAGCAGCAGGAATATTAGGCTGCTGTCGCACATGGATCTGTCACGCATCCCATTATCATAACAAGGTTATGCTTACAAGGATACTCGACAATACTGCCATTTTGGCATATAGAAATATGAAGTGTCCAACATTCCCCACGTAATTTTTGTTTTGATTTTCATGTAAACTTCAGATCTTTATTCTAGAATAGAAGAATCACACACAAGTACACATCAAAGAAGAGAGTCATTCTTTACCCTCATTCCCTCAAATCTTGATAGCGCTCGAAGGGGTCGAAGAGCCCTGAGTGTTCTGAGAGATTTGATTGCTCCCAGCTCAGAATAGCCCATTAAATTGGCTGTTAAACTGACCAGAGAGACCTTAAATAAAATAACAGGTGAGCAAATCAGTACACGCAAACTTTGGCATCCAACAAGTATTTGCTGATAAGGGTTACAATGAAACTTTTGCAGGTAAACTCACATCCACAATGAGGAAGTCCAGCCAGCACCATGCATTAGTGAAGTAGGCCTTGAAACCGTATGCCACCCACTTCAGTAACATCTCCACTATGAAAATGTATGTAAAGACTTTATCAGCATACTCCAAAATGATCTTGATCACTCTGCGGCGCTCAATGTTGATATCCTCAAAAGCCTGACAGAATGAAAAAACGGATGCATCAAACAAGCATTCATGGATTTATAAGTTCTCATTTCCATTAAATTAAACTTGGAAGGATTTAATATTGCATAGATGTAATAAATGTAATAACATAACTAGTGCAGAGATAAGCATTGGCTCAGTATTGACAGACATACCAGTGCTCCACTGCTAAGGAGGATCATAAAGATGATGAAGGTCTCAAAGTAGTCATGCTCAACGATGGTGAAGCATGTTTTTCTGAGGTTCCACCACCTTTTCCCCCATCCTTCTGTGGTGTCTATGCTCAAACATGCACATCGCTTAACGCAACCTAGGTAAAAAGAGAAAAACATTATGACCTTGAAGAAACTGTAGTCTTGAAGTGGTGCCTTAAACATTAACATTCATTATGAGTACTGTTAAGATGTAGAAACATGCATGCTCACCCTCTGTGAAACAGGATTCTGGCTCTTCAGGCTCGGGTTCTTCTTCCTCTTCGGGCTCAGGCTCAGGTTCTGGAGGACGGTAGTCCACTGTGCTACAAACCGAAGAGTCGTCATCTTTAAGAGCGGCCTGTGCAGGAAAACACGTACAGAAAAGAGAGCAAATGGGAACACTGCAAAATATGAGATGTGATTCAATACATTAATTCTAACAATATTCATTAAGTATGATAAAGATTTAGCTCTTGTACAAGATTAGCATACACCCCTTCAGACTCTCTCTTCTTTTAAGACTGGGTGCACCCACAACCTTCTTTTTGGTCTTTTAAAGGTTTTAAAGGTCAGATTTACTGACCAGGGCAAATTAGCGTGAAAGCGCAATTCCAAAAAAGCACTGATGGGAGTGGACAGTTCTGTGCGTGATCTACTGACAACATGCAAATTATGCCACACAGACGCAACTGGATAATTTCCATAATGACCAATGCAAACTACCAGATTTTTGGGGTGGTAAATAATGGGGCAAACACCAGTAAATTGTCGAGCGCAAACCTTAGTAAATCACCTTGCATGATTGAAATACTCTCCTCCTATAAATGTTGTGTCTGAAAGGGAAACTCCTACAAATGGATATGCAATAAGGTCAGTCACAAAAATAACCCTATCCACGCCTTTTCAGCGCTAATTCTTCACAGCGTGTCTTTAGCAAATCCTGACAGTTTTTTAACGGTAAAAGAAGGTTTTCGCCGGAGCAAGCTGTTTTTAAAAAGTAATGGTACAGCACAGTGTACACTATTCTATATATTGATGGAAGGAGAGTGAAGTAGAGTTGATTGCTAAAATCTGACACCTTACCTTTCTGTCCTCTTCATCAGAAGATTCATCCGAGTCCTCTTCCACTTCAACATCGGACTCAAAACGAGCAATAGGCACAGTTAGTGTAGGAGACAAACAGTTGCTCAAGCCATCTGCTGTTTTTCCCTCATCCAGGTGGTTTAAAGCATATAGTTCTATGTCTCCTTCCCCTCCTCTCGCATTACTGTCAGGAGGTTTCTTTCCTAGAATCTGCTGCACCATACTGGCGACGAAGGCTTTGAGCCAATCTACACCCCTGGTGATGCGACCAATGGCGATCTGAAGGTTGTTCATTTCACCGTCGTCATCGCCTGCGGACAGATTATCCCCACTGAAAGAACTGAGAAGCAGGGCCAGGAACAGATTCAGCACCTGAGAAATACAGGTAAAAATAAGGCAGGATACATATGATGTTCATGTAGCTGGTAGTAGAGTGTTGTGCTAGCAATGCCAAGATCAAGGGGTTCACACACATGGAAAAATATATATGATAAGTCTTAAAAGTGTCGGCAAAATGTAAATGCCGAACTTCCTGTACTCATAGAGGGCAGACGTGTTTTCTCTCTGCTCCCGCTCTTGCTCTTGCGCTTTGTCCTTTGGTCTTTTTTTTCCAAACTCCTGCTTGGCTGGGCTCCTGAGAATACTGAAATGGAATTGATTAACTGGTCCCTCAGCGCGATTGACAAGATTTTTTCACTAAGAAAGGGTGCTCCGGGAGAACCCACCTGCCCGGACGGGACCTTCGCTGCGGGCTACACGATGGACGCCTGGAACACCTGGCAAACCGTGTGTCTAGAAGCTCTGTCCGTGGAGGACGTGGATTTATTCATAATTGGAATTGTGATAGTGGGGTCCCTATTCCTCGGCCTTGGGATTGCCCTGACCTATCGGAAGATTGGTAAGACAGCTGCCAGTAAATTCACCCAGCCGCTGTCTGCGGAAATTAACGGGCACTTCGGGATGTGTGTGACCGACTGAAGGTATTAGATCAGAGAGTGATAATGATTGATGAACTGAACCGTAACATCTCAGTCAGGACTGCGGATGCGCAGGCAAGAGTGGGCTCCATCGGGGGTCAGGCTGGTGAACTTTACGGACTCTGACCGGTCTGACTGAAGCTGGATGAAATGTCTAAGTCACTGCATGAACCGGTTCGCCAAGAACGCTGAGGATCAGAATGGTTTGATTAATTATGATCCGGACAAATTACCGAAGATCAGAAAAATGGATTAATACAAATTAAAAAGTAACTTCTCCCCTTCTAGCTCTCTCGGTTGGGAGGTCAGCCTGTCAGACGGTTTCTTGCTATCACTCCTGTGCACTGCCTTATCTCTCTTCAAGGACAAGCCATGGAACTGAACTCTGAAAACATCTGAAGTTTTGGCTGACATTCTCACACTCACACCACATCACTGACTCTTACACCATACATAACCCTCCCCATCCCAGCCCCCTCCATCCGTCTGCCTCTCACAATCTCTCTCTCTCTCCCTTGCCTTCATACTCCCACACAAAATCCCAGCACGTGACCACGTGTACTGTTTCATGCTATGTTATGTTTTGTTGCATATGTATGCTTGTGAATCTGCTTTCTATATTCTGGTTCAAAGAATGGCGCCGCAATTGAAGGCTGCCTTGGTGTGAACCCCTTAGCTGATTATGTTGTCTTGGTCATCGCATGTCCCATGTCTTGTCACTTTGCTGTTGGAACGGAGTAAGAATACCTACTGTTGCACTTGTGTATACAGTTGTGTTTTTTGTTGTCATATGTCTTGTGTCATGTTACTATGTTGCTTGGAATAGCACCTAAGAAAGCATTGCACCTACTGTTGCACTTGTGTATCTGGTTGTGTGCCAAATAAAGTAAATCTGAATCTGAATCTGAATCTGAATCTGATCTGAATGTACAGACATGCATACGATCCGAATGCTTGCAATCTTACAAGTTAATTGAACACAGTTAAGCTAAAAAAGTGATTAACTTTATATTTAAATACATATTTCTTTAAAAAAAAGTGAAGAACTAATCTTGGCTAACATTATTCAAGTCTCAGGCTACGTTCCCACTGCAAGCCTTAAAGGGATAGTTCACTCAAAATTATCCCATAGTTTACTCTCCCTCAAGCCATCCTAGGTGTATATGACTTTATATTTCAGCTAAGCACAATCTTGAGTTACATTAAAAATATCCTGGCTCTTCCAAGCTTTATAATGTCAGTGAATGGTACCTTAGATTTTGACGCCCAAAAAAGCACATCCACCCATCATAAAAGTAATCCATACGGCTCCAGGGGTTTATAAAGGCCTTCTGAAGCTTCTGGTTTCGGCCGTCCACGAGTCTAGTTCCGGTGGAAGAGTGACCTCTGACCCCGACGAATAATGTATAGATGAACGCGGAAGCGCAGAGGATAGAGTAAAACAAAACACCGGTCGCGAATTAGAAGTCTAAAACGAGAATTTGTTACGTTTTTTGAGTTTGTTGCTCAGCCCTATCCGCTTGTTAAGCCGTTTCTGGGTCCAAGCCTCAACTCGTTTCACTTGAGAGTGACATCGACTGCCGTTTATGAGCGCTATTTATCAATATTAAACATCAAACATTTTAAAAAGTTAAACATTTTAAATACTTACAGTCTGCACAACAGTCTCAGTGCTCACAATGTCACAGACATTAATATTTTAACGATTTATAAAAGATGAATCACTGTCTGGCCATCTGGAATTTTAGTATGGAGATAAAGGTTATGATCATTTTTTTTTGTAGTATTACACCACATTGTGTGTGTGTATATTAGCACCGTTTGTTGTTTTTCTTGTGGTATGAGCGTTTGGACCTGGAAGCGCTGCCGCGTGATGTCAGACTTAACCTAATTAGTTTGAACCGCGAGAGGCGTCTACTCTCAAGTCCTACATCATGTGCCAGGTCAGAGGTCACTCTTCCAATGGAACTAGACTCACGGATGGCCCTTAACGGAATTATAATTTATAAAGTTATAAATATGGATATTTTTCTTACAAAAACGCATCACTTCACTTCAGAAGGCCATTATTAACCTTGGATTACTTTTATGATGGGTGGATGTGCTTTTTTGAGCTTCAAAATCTAAGGTACCAATCACTGCCATTATAAAGCTCGGAAGAGACAGGATATTTTTTAATATAACTACAATTGTGTTTTCCGACAGAAGAAATTCATATACACCTAGAATAGCTTGAGTAAATGATGCAATAATTTTCACTTTTGGGTGAACTAACCCTTTAATGCTGAATTCTGATTTATCACTCAGATCAGATTGCTGTTTTAAATGTGGCCAATATCAGATTCCAGTGTGAACAGATCATGGTCCTGGACTGAGTAAGCGATTACTTGTTTATTTATTCTGTGATCTGCAGCCGAAGACGGTGAATTTATGTGCAGCTAGGCAATATAAAAAACAAAGACAAGGATGCGAAAAAAAAGATTTTAAACATTTATGATGTTTTGCTTGTATATTGAGCTGTCACTGTTATACTTGTGAACTTCACTGTCCTTCACTGACTACCTTTCGCAACTGCCTGAGCGCAGAATTGTGACAAATTGCGATCTAGAGTGACGCAAGTCGCATGAATTCTGATATGACTGTTCAGACTGCGGTCGCATTGCAATACATCTGACCTGTGTGGGATTTAGGACCACATATAGAAGTGGCACTATTCAGAATCAAAAAGATCACATTCCATGTGTTCACACTGAATTAAACATGAGCAAAAAAATCTGATTTGAGCCACATTTACCTTCAGTCTGAACACAGGCTCAGTAATAATATAGTCACACAAATAATTGGTTTCCAAGCTATACACAGTCAGGTTTAGGTAGGCTCTGTTGTAATGAAGTTTCATTAAATATGATGTTGTCTGGAAGCCTGAGGCAGGGATGCTATCTTTAGGATCTAAGCACACTAGCACATAGTTACAGCAGCCATGGCTGGCCTCATTTACACAGCCTGAGAAATATAAATAAAATAAAAGTGCAAGAGATAAGACAGGAAGAAAAAGCCAGAGTGTTGTTGGTTCATCTATGATCAACAAAACTACAAATGTTGTTGAGCCACTTAAGACATATCATTTCAACTCACAGTATGGTGTACTTTCCACCGATTCAGTACTTAAAACATTTTTGACACTTCATTTGTTAAAGGAACTCCAAAGTTTTTAGAAATAGGGCTTATTCAACTTATTTCCTACATTTAGATATGTGGGCAAATGCATTTTTGTCTCAGTGCATGCATTGTTTTAGTTTGGCAGGGTCACGCTAGCTTAATTTAGCATAATGAATGGAATCCTATGTTGCCAGCTAGCATGTCCTGAGTAAAAGATTAAGACTAAGCGATTTCCTAGGCAGATATTAACTTCGGACTATATTAAGGTGAAGCACAGGCGAAGCACTGCTACTTGGGTGCAGAGATATCATATGCGTTTAACATATTTTTTTGGATCACTTTTACTCGGGACATGCTAGCTGGCAACATAGGATTCCATTCATTATGCTAAGCTAAGCTAGCGGCGACCCTGCCAAACTAAAACAATGCATACACTGAAACAAAAATGCATTTGCCCACGTATCTAAATGTAGGAAAGAAGTTGAATTAGCCCGATTTCTAAAAACGGTGGAGTGTTCCTTTAAGGTATGTGGCTGTATTTAAAGCTCCAAAACAAGAATACATCATGAACAATTAATCCTCCTTAGTCAAGTTACTTAATACTATATTAATCATAATAGTGTCATGATACGATATTAATACCCCAGAGCACACATTATTTGGCACTCGGCTACATCCTAGTGCAAAATGCCCAGACCATTTGACAACATATCAGCCTAATGTATGAAATACATCAAGCTTCTCGAGAAACACACCAGTAGAAGCAGGTGCTGTGATTTTCACATTGCACATCAGAGTTACATGCCAAATGAGGCCACTGATATTTGGTTTCCCGTGTTACACTCCTCTAGCATACTTTTTTCATCCAGCCCACTAAACTTAGAGTGCAGATGCAACTCATGCCAGTGCTCAAAGCTATATATGATTTTCTTGTAGAGTATTCTGTCGATATTGCTTCAAGACCCAGTATACTCAGTATAACCTTTTAACATACAAATGTAAATTTTTTTCCCCCTTCAAATTTGTTTCGGATTAGAGTACGTCCCTCTGTATGTTCAAGTTGGCATTTAATTTTTGCCAACAACAAAAGATTTTCCTTGAGTTGATAAGCCTACTGAATTTAAAAATTATGAGATTTTTTTTAAAGAAAGCATTAATTTTATTCAGCAAGAACTTGTAAAAGTCTCCCTGTAGTCAATCATTTTTTCCTTAAAACTCAGCTTTGATCACCAAAATCACATTACATTTTTTTTTCCTGTGAATGTAAAGGTGCATTCACGTCATGTGATAATTACTGCAATTATGTGATTTCAACTTGAAAAATGCAGCATAACTCTACACCCTTGCTTCATGTACGTGGGTATCCATGAATATGTGTATGAGCCTCACACAGGCTGGTCTACAAGTCAGTGTATCATAATGGTAATGCGTTTTATGTATCGCTCTCTACTACGCAGACACATAGCGGTAATTAATATGATTAGCCTTTTGCTTGTCTACATTATCAAACCGTTAATAATGTTTTGCTAATGTTACACGAACAATGTTCCCGTTCGCCATCTCAGTCTGCCTAAAAATCAGCATCCTTAGAAATGCTTTGAATATCATAGAACGTCATAGTTCATCATAACATTGTAATATACATCACATACATAATTCACCCGCTATATTGTTAAATGTACCCGATTTTTCATATCAACAGAAAAATATACAGATTACCTGGCTTCTCTTGAGACTCCCCTGTTTTGCTGCATAGTAATGATATGCTAAAGCCCGTGATTGGATACAAGGTAGACGTAACAAACCGCATTTTTGAGACTGCAGTTTTAGAACACTCAGCACTTGTGAATTTGCACATGGTTTGTCTTAAAGCATATTAAAAAGAGCACATAGACATGTAAACAATATTCAAAACTTGATTTTCACCACAGGTCTTGAAATCGATCAAAAGTGAGAGTAAAGATATTTCTAATGTTGCGAAAGATTTCGGTTTCGAATAAATGCTGTTCTTTTAAACTTTATATTCATCAGAGTTTCCTGGAAAAGAAAATGTATCATGATTTCAACTAAAATATTAAGCAGCACAACTGTTTTAAACTTTCTTTAGCAAATGAATTCTGAAGGATCATGTGACTGAAGACTGGAGTATTGATTCTGAAAATTCAGCTTTGCACAACAATTTAATTTGTTGTAATATTGCACAATATTACTGTTTTACTGTATTTTTGGATCAAATAAATGCACTTTTGGTGAGCAAAAGAAACTTTTAATACAAAAATAAAAAAATAAAAAAATCTCACCAACCCCAAACGTTTGAACAGTTGTGTATTGTCAGCTGCTTTTTCTTATTTGCATTTACCATTGTTTTCCTATCAGAACAGACTTGTGACCTCATTTTGGGTCATGGACCATCAATCACTAGTACAGAGTATAGGTGGGAAGCTCCCACGTGGATCTTTAGCTTCTATCGCTGTGTTTCTCAGCTGTCCGTGTTTGTTTCTTATGCGCCAAGACATTCACTTGAGCTGGGTCTTGGCACACAGCAAAGATCAAAACCCGTTGTTTGCTGGCTCCAGTCATACGATGTAAATAGAAGGCAGCTCTGAACATGCAGCTGTGGCTTGCAAAGCCTGTTTGTCCTGAAGACAAGTGCAAGAGAGGGTAACCACATTAGGAGTGTGTGTGAAATGTATGTTAGCCATGGGCCACGTTGAGTAATGAGCTTTGTTAGCTCGCTAAGACAGGCCATTTCCCTTTCTCTCTATGTATAACCTAAGAGGAAGTGTATTCAGTCCGCAGCTCCAATATGGTAATTATGTGCACAGCTGCTAGCAGCTCATCTGCATCTCCTTGTTCTGTAACAACACATGAAGTATGCAGGCTAGTTTTCACTTTAAAAAAATAAGCCAAGTTAAATTTTTTGTACATTATTTGTACAGAGTTTTTAAAAACATACATTGATTCAAAGCAGACCTGCCGAAATGCGCCCGAGCAGGAGCAGCGGTGTCTTGAGACATTTTCAAGAAACTGCTACAAAACACTCGACCCATTAAAACTAACACACTACTATCACCTTAAAAAAGCCGGTAACACTTTACAATAAGGGTGCACTAATATGCATTAATTCATGCTTAACTAATGCACAGATAATGATGAGTTAATGTGTTACTAATGGTTAACTAACCCATTTATTAATGATTACTGCATCAGCAACTAATGAAGATTCGACATGATTAATAGATTAAGTAATCATTACATTGTTATTAGTTACATGTGTCATAATGTATTAATTCCTTAATAACATATTTTATGAACTTTTAATATATATATATATATATATATATATATATATATATATATATATATATATATATATATATATATATATATATATATATATATATATATAGTTTACGTTTTGTGACGATACAAGCAATCAGGCAGATTTGCTATATAGTATATCGCTTAATGAGAATGTACTGTATGTATACGGATATAGTTTAAAATATACCACACTGTGACATCAGCAAAAATGTACGTGTAACATTGGTTTTGGGTTTTGTTCATGTCTTTTATTTCGTAATTCATGCTCACAGTCTTAGGCTGTGTTCAAAATCGCCCCCTATTCCCTCCTTCACTACTCCCTACATCACTCCACTAATATCAAGAGAAGAGTGGGAAGGGCTGCCGCTTTCACGTCATTTGTGCTTGTTGTTTAATAATCATTTGAAACTTAGCAAAAGGGCAGCTGCAGTAGTAATGAAAAGATTTATCATGAACTCTTTCCAGGGCTGCGTTTAACTCCACTTTTAGACATAGACTTGTGAACTTCCCTAAACACTTCTCCTCGGGGGAATCCCCACCATCATTTTCAAGTGTGTTCAACCTCGTCAAGTGGGCGAGGAAAGTTTATTTGGACAGACCCTCGACCCCTCGATTTTGACACTTAATATTTAAACTACAGGCAGATCCATAGACCACAATGCAACATGATTGTGACATCACAGCAGATCGTTCTTAATGTACTCCACCCCACACAACTCAAGAGACTGCATTTGACAACAATCACACATTGTGCTGACTCTGACGTGAAGTTTATGATTAGGGAGAAATGACAGCGCGCGCTGAGAAGGGAAGGAATTCACGCTAGACAGAACGCGGATATAGTTTATAATAGTTTTACCACATATCTTCTTTGTATAATCATTGGAAGCGAAAATAAAATAAAATTATTATCACAGCCGTGAAGTGTAAGCAGACTAAATTTGTGTTTATTTCAAGATGACGTTGTGTGTTGTGCTTTTACAGTGTGTAAGTGAATATCGTGATACTGATCATGTGAAGATTTCGCAGCGGTGCCGGTCAATTTAATGGCCCAATGGAAAATAATGAAAACCAGAACATTTTCATTACTTAATAAAAAACAGTCTTGTGAGATTTTGCATGATTTCCTGTGTTTACAGTCGGGACTCTGGTTGAAAATCTGTTCGTGTGTGGTGTGCTGTCTTTGCTATAGGAGCAAAACGGTTAAATCTAGGATTATTTGTCCTCATGTTTGTCGTCTATCACATTTTGAAAATCTTATAAGATGTAAAAAAAATGTTGGTGTGTACCTAGCATTAGTGTCGGTTATGATGCACACATTTGATATTTAATAAAATAAACTGTCAAATCATATGAAATATGCATTATTTCACTAGGATCCTTTTAGGGCTCTTGTGTGCTAGATTTAAATGCATTATAGCTGATAGAACACTGATGAGAATATTGCTTGAGAATACTTACAGAGATAATAGCTATTAGAGATTATATTTAAACCAAATTATTATTATTTATGCATTATGCGTTGCTATTGACGACGGCCAATATAAGGAAGGAAATCCCAAAGAAAAAAAAAAAAAAAGCTCATAGAGCTGCTTGATTTATTTGTTGTTTGATGATTTTCAAATATAAAACTTGTTGAAATGTTTTGTGTGCATTTGTTCTTTTTGAACACTTTAATCTAATTTGAACAAAACCATGATAATATTGATAACCGTGATAATTTGGGTCACTATAATCGTGATGGGACATTTCCATACCGTTTCATCCCTAGATATTAGAGTTATTTTGACATTTTGACAACCACAGAATACTTGTAGGTGACTGTTTTTTTTAACAGTCATAGTTTATTGTATTGTTATCGGTTTCATTTGTGTAATGTTTTATATTTTCTCCAACAGTCCAAGCATACATACAGGCCTATAGAATGGTGCATAAAAAGAAAAAAAAGGGGGAAAAAATACTAAATCGGCTCCGTTGTGGATTCCAAGTGATCAAGGGCTTAAGAACAAAGTACTTCACTTTTTTAAGCGTACACAAGGGTCAGCGTACAGTGTGCATGATGGGCATTTCGTCATCAGAAGGGCATACAAAATTTGACTTTAACGCAGCCATAAAAACTAGCATGTATAAATCATAATTAAACAATTTATTAATCAATTAAAAAGTAATTTACTCCTGTAATATATTTCAGAAAACGGATGGATGGATGATTCAGCTGGGGGAGCCATCTTCTGTGAGAAGCGGGAATCCATTCGGCATGGCCCTAACAGTGCATTATGGGTATTCTCTAGCCGTTGAGCATACACACTCGTTATTGCGGTGCATTTTGGAACTGAATGAGTGCACTCGATAATGTCCACTGCAGTTTCCGACACCACTACAAATGGCTGTGCCCTCAAATAATGCCCGATTTATATAGGGCACAATTTCGGGCACAGCCTAAGGCCTAGTGGTTTCTTTTTTTCTTGTCGTAAGTATAAACTCACTTCATTTTGATAAATTTGTCAGAAAACAAGACTTAATATCTTAAGTCATTTTCCTTCTCAAGTAAATGCATCTTGATTTAAAAATGTTTAGGTATTTCTACCGGAAAACAAGACAAAAAACAATACTAAGTAAGAATTTATTTTTTGCAGTGCTGTGATACAATACACTGAAACACTAAATCTTTATAATAAACTTGATGATTTATCGCTATTATAATATTTAATCATTTATTTCTCATTGCAATATTCTTAAATGCTGGCAAAGGACATTTAAAGATTTTTTCCCATTTGAAATTCAGCAAATGGTTGTACACTATAGGCTGCCCAACATATCAGAGTGGAAATGTTTTGACTAATTAACACCTGGTTACACAGAGGAATCAGATGCTAACTGCTGTGCCACCTGAATGTCAACAACAGCCGGCCTGCCATCAGCTGTGCTGAGAATCCTTTGGGTTTGGCTTGGTTGCTATGCTAAAGCTTCAGATCAGGACAGCTTCAGGCTAACAGTTATAAAGATTAACAACTTAGCAGTGGCAGCAGATGTCATAATCATAATAATAAATATAGCAGCAAGCAGACATTAAGGGGCAAAGCACAAAGCAAGAAGTAAAATCATCAGTAAAATATATCATTTTATTTCATATACTTTATTGTAATTAGTGGAAATTTAATATTTTGTCCAGTTATGGCGCCGCCAACAGGCGCTATCCCACCACTTTTTTATGTGTCCTCAGAGTCTGCCCATAAATAAGTGTCAAATTTGATTAAACATTTTTTATTTTTTTTTAGGAGATAGACATGTATATCTATGAGTACATAAAAATGACCCATGCACGACTTTTGATTGCATTTTTTGCCACTTACTATAAAAAATTAAGCACTTTCTCGAAACTTCTCAGGCTTCTTCAGGGCATTGTGCTGATGACTCATATGCAATAACTTTGCATACAATATAATTTTTAAAAAATACAGCATTTTGCTACAATATGTAAAATGTCCAATGTCCAAATTGACCGATATGGTAAAATTGGATATCATTCAACTCGGCAAGAATACACTAAAGCAAGCAGGAGTCTGGAACCTTTTTTGACCAAAGAGCCATATTTTTGTGTGTGTGTGTGTGAGAGAGAGAGAGTGAACGCACACAATGCTTACATCTACTGTGTTTACGTGAATACTCAACTTGGCATTTTTATATATTTCTGTGTTTATTTGGCCGGTTAGGCACGCAGCCGAAGACAAAAGCTACTATGCTTGCCGTGTTGCATCCTGTAAGAAGTTCTTTCGCGACTTATCTCAATTTTAATATTTATTTTCACTATAAAGCACATCCTGCTCTTTTCTTTCTCATTCACCTGAAATCTGCATGGATTTTCATAAATATGACGCATTTATAGGACATAAAAAGTCTCCGCGGCAAAAGTGGAAGTACCAGCGGGTGAAATGTTTAGAAATTTCTCTTTGAACAGCAAAACAGTCGTTTCAATAAAAGGATATATTATAGTTTATATAGCCTACTTTTACATTTTCGCTGCTGTTCTAAATGGTTTTCGGTTACCTTAAACAAGATACGCAGCTGCTTGAATCTAAGCACTGGAGCTGTAGGTAATGACTCGTGACACTCACAAACAGCACTGAACACGCGCGGACAGTAAAACATGAATATTACAACAAGGGAATTGTAATTCTTTTTCGGCAGAGATTGGATCTCTGTTAATGTATCTAATTTTTTGTCGATCATTTGTTGGTAAATGGTGAGAGACCTGGGGAGTCACATGTTTTTTGTCAAAGAGCCAGGTGTGGCTGGCGATCCATAGGTTCAAAACCACTGCGCTAAAGGGTTGCAGAGATATAGCCTTGCATCCAATTTGGCATGCTCTTCTTCAAAAAGCTTTTGATAACTTTTTGCCAGGAAGGAATCAGATGAAAAAATAATTTTGTTTCAAGCCCTTACGGTTCAAAAGTTATTCGCATAAACGTGAGTGCAAATTTGGACAGTTGGTGGTGCTAAAGGGATTGAGTTAGAGACTCCAAATTTACTGTGGTGACATTTCAGACTGTCCTCTATGTGTGTACAAAAATTCATAACTTTCCCGTAAGCAGTTCTATGGTCGGCCATAGATGCAAGAGCGGAAGAAAAAGAAACAGAAGAATAACAAAATGCCAGGGGATACAAAACGGGCCTTTTAAAAGAAAATCGCAACATAGCAGTGCTGCACTGAAAGCTTTAGACATTCTTGCACATGCAATGTCAGAGATACGCTGCTGTCTTTTTGCAGAAAACTTCTAAAATGATTCACCAAATCAGCATAGTTCAGTGCTTTTCTACCAGAATTGATTCTAATCATGTTTGTACAATCTCCGCTTCACTTACCACAAGGTTTCCAATGACCATGACCATCATGAAGACTATCAAACACATGCTCGCTCCTGCCACCTCCATGCAGTCCCACATGGTCTCGATCCACTCTCCGCACAAGATCCGAAAGACGATGAGGAAAGAGTGGAAGAAGTCGTTCATGTGCCAGCGTGGCAGCACGCAGTCCTCAGAGATCTTACAAACACATTCCTTGTAGCTCTTGCCAAAGAGCTGCATGCCCACCACGGCGAAGATGAAGACGATGATGGCCAGGACAAGCGTTAGGTTCCCCAGGGCGCCTACTGAGTTGCCGATGATCTTGATCAGCATGCTGAGGGTGGGCCAAGATTTAGCGAGTTTGAAGACACGTAGCTACTTCCAGCACATCCGTCAGAGATGGGCACAAACATACACACAGAGACACAATTGCATACAAAGTTAAACCAAACACCATTTTTATGTGGAGTTGAAGTATTTCATTAAATGTTACAGAGGATATCAATAAATAATGAAACGTATCGCGGGTTGAGATTCAGACTTACCAAACGGAAGGACCTAAGAACGGACAACCCCTGAACATTGGCCAGTCCCAACTCTACCAGACTGAGTGTGACAATGATGCTGTCAAAAATGTTCCAGCCAACCTGGAAGTAGTAGTAGGGTCCAAAGCAATAAGCTTGAACACCATTTCAGCTGTGAAGATTCCTGTAAATACCTTGAAGAATAAGGTTTAATATTCTGTGAGATAAGAATGGAAACATAAATGGTAAGTTTAAGGTACACTATGAAGCTCTCAGTGCTCTAGCGGTTAATAAACAAAACTATACGCATCTTGTGGAAGAACATTGTAGCCAGAGTTATTCCTCTCTGTTTATGTATATGACGAGTCACGCAGACCCAACCGGACTAAAATAGTCGGAATATAAACAATTATTATAAGCGTACAATTCAGGATAACCCCCCCCTCCCAAAAAAAACAGTTTGGACGATCGATTCATGACGTACTTTATATAAATACATTTTGAACAAAAAAGTACATAGTGTATCTTTAAAGGGATACTACACCTAAAAAAAAAATTATCTTATCATTTACTCAACCTTATGTCATGAAATGATAGGTGTGTGAAAACATAATATTTTAAACTTTAAACAATCGCTTTAGGCCAACTGTTAACACGGAGTGAAAGTCAGCATGTTGTGAAGCGTGATTTAAGCGTGTTGTGAAACTTGCACAAGAAGTGATGCAGAAGCACAGAGGACAACTTTTTGCATGAGTTTCAAAACATTTCGCTTTCGTTTCACTTCAGAAGACATTGAAAATCTTTTGTGTTCAGCTGAAGAAAAGAGGGCATATAAAATTGGGATGGCATGAGGGTGAGTGAATTTTCCTTTTGGGGTGGAGTATCCCTTTAATACTATTAATGACCTAAATGAATGACCTGATAAACAGTTGCTTTGTCCCTACACTTAAATTACCTTATTAAAATAGGAAAGCTATGATTTCTCAGGAGCCCAGAAAGGGAAAATACACACATTCCACCTATTACAGTTTCTTCAGTTCTTATTGATTTGATGTTCCATGCAAGTTCAAGCTGGTTTAGAGCTGGGCTCCGTGTTTTCTATCTGCAAAAAATGCTATTAAGCTACCTGTAGTTAAGCTGACTGGGCGGGACATCAGCATATGTAACCCGTGCAGGCAAAATGAGTTGCAATGAGCACATTTTCAAAAAAGGGTTATTGTTATCTTCATATTAAAAATAAATGATAAAAAAACAAAAATGCATGATTTGTTTGAATCAGCAAAAAATGACTGAACTACACCTGTTTGAAGTCGATATAGTCAGTAAAGTCAATTTTGAAAAAGTTTTCTAATGGTTCTAAAGGTTAAAATCCCTGGTAATAACACCAAATTTGGCACACATCAAGTCAAAACCAAATATAGATAGGAAAAATATATTTAACTTTTTTTCCATAAACCACAATTGTTTGATTAACATTTTAAAACAGACAGCCTGGATATTAAGAACTACAGTACCGCACGGACCTAAAATAATTTAACACATCAGATGTTTTTCACCAACAGTTAACCAAATGTTCAATTAAGATATAACAATAATGTTTATGTGAATACTCACCAAGACATCAGATCTGTTAGTCAGTGTGTGACTAAGATTGTTTTCCATGGACAAAGGAAAGGCACTCCTCCCAGAAAATGTACAAATAAAGATAATTTAAGATGTTTAACTGCTATTTGGAGCATTGGGATTGCTAGATGAAATGAACAACTTTTTGTCAAAATCGACCAAAATTTGCATTTTTCACTTGTTTTGTCTGTAGCTCGAAATTATCCATGCACATTCGGACTCCTTTTGCCAGCACGGGTCATAATATTCCATGCTCAGGACCAGCATTCAAAACACAACTATGCTTTTGATATATGCTCTATCTGACAAACAGTATGCATAGATTTTCAACCAGATAAATCCTCAAGATTAATATTTCTACAGCGTTCTGACAGTAATCCAGAAGTATTGATGTAATACTAACCAAGTTGCCCACTGAGAGAACATGTTCGAAATCCGGACTCATGGGGTAGTGCTCCATGGCCATGAAAAGTGTGTTGAGCACAATGCAGATGGTGATACCTAGATCAACAAATGGGTCCATCACTACAAAATGAACCCAATTCTTAAAGATGACCCAGGGAGCACAGCAGTCCCATTTAAGGAAAATATCAGCGAACTTATACCAGCCAGGGGGACAAGGCCTCTGGGCATCTTCGAACTCTGGTGAGACAGAGATAGAGAAAGAGAGATTGAAAACAGTTTTCATTCACAGTGAGTGGTAATAGCATTAAGAGCAATGAATGAACACCAGCAGAGTGACAGCAACAAGCTCTGCCAGGTTAAAGTCAGTCCATGGCTCTGAAATAGTCCAAAGATTAGCAGCACTCTGATGAAGTTAACAGGTTTTTTCTCTACACACAATGTGACCTTTACTTAGTTTAAATTTCTAACTCTAGACAATAGACACTATGTCACTCCATGGCACACTAATCTAGAAAATTGCACTTTTAATTAAACTTCAGGAACAGGGCCTCATTTATAAAAAGTGCGTACGCTAAAATCCATGCTAACGTCACATCAGGGTCTAAGCAGACTTCACACTTTTCCCTGTGGCAGAGAGTCGGAGTACTGCAGGTATTTGGAAATCTAAGCAATTCTTGCCGCTCGCCATTCTCAAGTAAAAGATTTGGATGTTGACGGATTCTCTTTAATGTGTTAATGACATTAATTAGGTGCCCGGAGATCTGAAACCATTCAGCTGTGCACGATTTCAAGATAATTCACATGTTAAGGGTTCACCCAAAAATGATTTTGATTCTGTCATCATTTACTGACCCTCATGTCGTTCCAAACCTGTAACAATTTCATTCATCTTCGGAACACAAATTAAGAATTTTTTGATGAAATCCGAGAGCTGTCTGACCCCTTCTTAGGCAGCAACGTCATTGCAACTTTCAAGGCCCGGAAAGGTATGAAAGACATCATTTAAATAGTCATTGGCTACGTTTACATGATCAGAGTAAGCTCTTAATAGCATTATGATGTTTACATGCCAGGAGCAAAGCTTTTTACTCCAGTATACATGCCATTTTAATTTATCGGATCATTCGCTAAGAATTCGTCACAAGCACATGCACACTTTGGTCAGAGCGGCAGTGTTGCGATTAAGGTGTTTACATGCCTTTTTAATGCGATTGGTATGTGCAATTATGAGCTTAAATATAACTTTAATCACATTATGGGTGCATGTAAACACACTGACTGTGACTACAGTGGTTCAACCATAATGTTATGAAGCGACGAGAACACTTTTTATGCGCAAAAAACAAATTATGTCTTTACTACCTTTCTGGGCCTTAAAATTGCAATGACGTTGCTACCTATGGAGGGGTCAGAAAGCTCTTGGATTTCATCAAAAATATCTTCATTTGTGTTCCGAAGAAGAGCGAAGGTCTTACGGGTTTGACAATTTATAACATAATTTTTATTTTTAGGTGAACTAAACCTTTAAGAGAGGCGTACGCATGTTTTTGTGCAGACGTTCATTCTCTGAATCACATGTACGCACAGTGGAGAAATAATCATAAGATCCAAACTAGGGCTGAATCTGAAATCGCCCCCTAAACCCTCATTCACTATTCCCTACATTGGTCCACTAATACAGCTCACCTGAAGTGAATGAAAATGGGTGAGCGAATTCAGACAGGCGTTGAGCGTACATCAGTTGTACACTCGTTATTGCGGTACAATGTGGGATAGAATGAGAGCACTCGATAACGTTCACTATGGTTTCGGACACCATTACAAATGACTGTCCCTTCAAATAGTGCCCTATTAGAGGATATATATTGGTAGATTTCAGATTTAGCCTAGGTCAGTTTCTATGTAACATTTTATAAATGAGGCCCATCGAAACGGGGGTTTCAGAAATGCCTGTGGGTATTTAGCATGTCTTTGATGTTTCAACCATATCATTATGAAATGTCTTGGAACCCATAATTTTCCCAAAACCCAAAAGATGTAAATTTCATGTTTATAAATGTATTAATTTGTTGGGCCTGTGCAGATCATGGGAATATTAATAATGTTTTATTTTAAGAACAATTTTGTTTACTTTTGTATAACAAACTATTTTGGAACTGTGTTGGGATACCACTTGATATTCAACATAAAGTCCTGGGACATCTGGAGAAGCACAGAACAACTCTAAAGGCTTCTAGACATGATCCTCAGTGACAGAGCTAATTTAATGAGGTATCTGAAGGAACATCCTTTTAATTTGCAGTTCATAAACCCTCAAGGAGATTCTTCAAGCTAGTACCCTCCATCGTTGCAGTGAGCACACTGATAGCACTAGCTGTTCTCTTGGAGAGTTTGGGCTGGTCCAGATACTGCATGCTGTGTTTGGAGCTCATGGACTTGTGATCCTCTTCAGGAGGATCTCTTGTGAACTTCTCTTGTGATAACTGGAGGATAAATGAAACAGTACGTATGTTAAAACATAATAAAAGCTTTTGAACTATATGTTCTAGAGTGAAGCAATTCTTATTTTATAATGTACAATTTCTAAATGACTAGAAAACAGACTTCTATTTACCATTCAGTTATTACAATGAACATGATGGCATGAATCAAAACGTCATTATCATTAAATGAAACAATACAGTATATTGAAACTTTTCAATGGTTGTGTACACTAATCAGGGGTATAAAAAGTACTGAGAAATTGTACAGTTAAAGTACACATACTATGTAATTTTTTGCCCCTCAAATTAAAGAATCTACCTAAAAACACTTGAGTGATGGTAAAATAGTATGTACTGTACATTTAATTGTACTTAGGTTTTTAAAAGCTAAGAAATGGAACTTGAAAACAAGAGGCGGAAGATATTTTTCCATTTTAGTATTTTTAATGCAAAAATTATTTTCAATTAAATGACTGTTTTCTCATTGTTCTGACTACGTAAAATACTATTTTTAATTTTAACGTTTAAAATATTGTAGCTGTGAGGTATTTTTTAAGGCGACCGTTATTTTAGAACATCTCCCCTTATTGTTTCCATGGCGACACGTCATGCTTGTCACGTGACCGCAGCCAAAATAATAACGCTGTATGACAGAAGAATAGCTTTTATTTCGTTTTTCCTTTTTTATTCAAAATACTCACAAAACCTGCTTACCATGTCATCAACTATCTGATACTCCGATTCTCAAATACATGTGTTTTGATTTTCAAAATCCTTTATAAATGATCTAGATCTTGATCTATAATGTGAGATCAAGTTTCACACCAGACAAAGTGTGAAAGCACAGTTTGAATCTGGAAGTTATGTCACATCGCTGTACATACTAAAGCCCATATGTGGGACCGTACTCTCAGGGGCACAAAAAAAATCCCATATGTGGGACGTACCGCTCAAAAGGTTAAATAACTGAGAAACATTTTCAGTCATTTGTAGCTGGGGTGCGTTTCCCGTACAACGACATAGCTCACTGCTTAACTACTATAGTACGTTGCATTGGGGAAGAAATCAATTAGCTAGTTTCCCGAAACCATATTGTCGCAATATATTGTTCAACCATGTTGGTTAATGATGGTGGACTAATAATTGCTTTTAATGAATTATTTTGAGATCGAATTCATGCTAGATGTTTTGCTATAAATTATGGACATGGCATCTGAGGAGTAAATCTTATTTTTCCCAGTTATTTTGCTTTATTTCTAGATTCAAACAGGCTCGTTCTTACGTACTAGAGCACGTACGCACATGCGCACTCTTCAAAAAAGGTGCTTTAAATCTCTTGGCAAACTAAAAGACATAAATGACATTTGTATGTATTCGAAATAAAAGATATAGATTGTACTAAATGACAGCTTGCTTATTTTGCTCAAGATAAGGATTTATTAAGTCAGAACTAACGATGCTTTTGGGAAACGCACCCCTGCACGATTCTTAATAAATTTAGAATCAAGATTTTTTTCTGATCACGATTCTGAACAACTAAACAAAATACTATAATTTACTAGAGGTTCTGATAAAATGTTAATTGCTGCAGTTTATTTAAAATGTTTAATTTACCTGAATTATTTAAAAAGAATACTCAGATTGAATGATTGATTGAATGACTCACTCATAAATACTTCAGTTGTTTAATTACTGGATGAATCAACGTTTTTGAACGAATCTCTTGATTTTGATTTTGTCAAAGGTTTAAAAGACACCAGCGAATCACTGTCATTTAGGAATGAGATTGCGTGGTTGTTTGAATGGAGATCGCAATCTGTTACCGATTAATCATGCAGCTCTAGTACTTTGTACTTTTAAGTCTACATGAAATTGTAATAGAGTAAAACTTTTCATAGTGTAAATTTAACTTGAGTAAAAGTACTTGGTTTTAACAGAGCACAAGTAATACAGTTACCCCAAAATAATGTTAAAATACTGAACGTTTTGCATCACCTCTCTGTCAGAGGAGACTCTGTTGACGATGAGGCGAGGCACTATACGGCCATTACAGTCCTTTATACCATCATCACCGTCAAGACTGTGCAGGGAACCCGTCCTGTTTGACCCTCGACTTTGAGTTGTCTGGCTGGCCAGAGATGCTTTACTGCCTACCTGTAATTTGTGATATAAATAAACCACTGTTTAACAACATATAAGTGTTTTTGCATTTTGATATGCATTACATAATCAACTAAATCTGTTCATTTTAAATAACTGAATCATATTTTAATGTGAAATCATATGGTAGTCACCTGACCTCTTGGTTCCTGAGCTGCTCTAGCAATCTTTGAAACTTCTCTTCTTTCTCAATGGCCTCAGCCAAGGTGGCCGCATTCTGCTCATCGTATGCCATCGCAACCACAGCCAAGATCAGATTGATGAGGTAGAAAGAGCCCAGGAAGATGACCACCACAAAGAAGATCATGTAGGTCTTCCCAGCAGCACGGAGGGTCTAAACAAGATGAAAAAGATGGAATTTAATTGGCCTGTACTATTCCAACAGATGAACAGACATAAAAACAACTAATTAACAGACCAACTGGAAGAGATTCTCCCAATAGTCCTGAGTCATGACTCGGAAGAGGGCGAGAAAGGCCCAGCCAAAGTTGTCATAGCTGGTGTAGCCATAATTTGGGTTTCGCCCAGCCTTCATACATGTGTATCCTTCTGGGCACCTCCTATAAAAACATCAGACAACAAATGTCTTTCATCTTTATCTTTCCATACAAAAATCTGTATTGCCTTGATGTGGCATTGCAATTTGCTATCAGAAATAAATAAAAGCACTT
The DNA here is from genome assembly GCA_023029165.1 of Gobiocypris rarus. Taxonomy (NCBI): domain Eukaryota; kingdom Metazoa; phylum Chordata; class Actinopteri; order Cypriniformes; family Gobionidae; genus Gobiocypris; species Gobiocypris rarus. The sequence continues at coordinate 4,913,424 of CM040920.1, read as the reverse complement.
GATATTATATACAGCCTATATTTAATTACAAGCATTTTGAATAGGAAATGAAAATAAATAGGAATAAGAGCAAACTTACCCAGCATCAGAGCTGTTACCACATATTAAAGCATCTAAGCTTCCTTCCATAAAGTATTGGTTTTCTGCAAAGTAGACAAGGGTATACAAATTTTATAGTAGACAAATGGTCGTATTTACAAGTTGGACAAACATGAACGGCACCACAAAGTCGTAAATACGAGTGGGAAGCTTGGGATTTTCTTTAACCCCCCATCTTTACGATTTGGGGGCATGTCAGTGAGAAGTATGGCAGAAAACTACAATATTTATAGGTATTTAGCAGTTGTCAGGCTTTATTTACAACAAAATAAGCTAATTCCCTGCATAAAATACAATAGCATTGTAATATAACAATATATACGGTTTACAGTTGCTTCATAAATTAATACAAAATTTTAAAAAGCAAAACACACTCGATGCTCATTCTTTGTTTTTCATATTCTAAAAGTAAAGTTTAAAAACTTTGCTGTATTTTTTGTAGTTAATTAAGAAGGTACAGCACCACCTTGCTCTTACGAAAGTATCTTAAATGCATCTGACGTTGAAAACAAGACTTCCCAACTCGTAAATACGAACTTCCTGGGAAGACTTGAACGCACCAAAAGTTTATAGCAGACAATATATTAACATTTTAATTGTAGGATTAATATTTGTGACTATATTTTACAAATGATGTCAAATTCCAATAAAAACAGCACAACACAACTTATTATTGTCCTGCAATTACAAGTGTTACAACCCTATGGTTTGTATTTTGTGACACCTGTTGTTTTGTGAGTCTCTGTGTGTATCTGTCCAGGAAGTTCATCTGATTGGAAACAAAATAGAGATGTCAAAATACAAACCATAGGGTTGTAACACAAGCTAGTACTAATTGTAGTACTAACTATGTGATGACATAGTTGAGTAAAAATTTGAAATATTTAATAACCTTGACCTGACTTCACCTTCATTGTCTATGTATGCTTTGAAATCGAAAGTATCTGTGACGTTGAGGGTGGTGTCATTGACCATGGTGGAGTTGTAGACGTCAGAGATGGTGCTGTTGGGAATGGGCCAACGGATGCACTTATGACGTAGATTTCCCATGAACAGCTGCAGGCCAATGAGGGCAAATACAGCCAGTGCAAAGATGGTCAAGATCATTACGTCTACCATCTTCTTGACTGACTGAATCAAAGCCCCCACAATGGTTTTCAAACCTGAGTGGAAAGTACAAGGAGAGATTGAAACAAAATAATTATATTTTTGTTGTACAGTATCTACTTTTCACACATAGGGTGGAAAAAACAACCCAATGCAAAGGTGTCATCATAAAATTAAAACAATAAATGTAGTTGCATCCAAAGACATTAAAGAAAATACCACTGCGAACTTGTGTGGTTTTGTGCTTTTCCATTTATGTGTGCCTTTTAAAGAACTGTAGCATTACATAGAATTACATACCAGGAATAACTGTGATTGTTTTGAGAGCTCGAAGCACACGAAACGTCCTCAGTGCCGACACATTACCAAGGTCTACAAACTCTGTGATGTACCTGGAAACAATCAAACCACAAATCAGTATCAACACAACAGACAACACCAGCTACACTATGACTGAATTAAGAAAACATGACCCACTTTTAATACCGATATTTATATGATATTTATTTGCATCCATTTGCAGTCCCAGTACATTTATTTAGTAACACTTTATTTTAAGGTGACATAGTTACACGTTACTACATGTACATACTATAGTAATAACAGTAAATTATGCATAATTAAAAGTAACTACCTGTAACCCTAAACCAAACCCTAACCCTAAATGTAACTCTGTACAATGTAACTGTCACCTTAAAATAAAATGTAACCATTTTTTTTTACAGAAAAAAATCAATCAACAGTCTTCAGCATCTCATATTTTGGTTACACTTTATTTTACAGAACGTGTACAGTGTAGCTACCCAAGGAAGTAGCTATCTATATTTTGTATTCCACAGTATAAAGAAATATTAGTACAAAGAAAGTTTTACTGGTTTAGAATAAATTTCCTTTCTTTAGGTGAGCTGTTCCTGGCAGTGGAGAGTGATTGGTTTTAATATGTTATATTTAGATCTGTCAACCACTGTGGCCAAGTGGCAGCATTAGCTGACAGTCACTGAGAAGGTGTCTGAATGATATATCGCAAACTATTTGATCAAAGAAACATCTTAATAACAGTTTGTGTGTGTGTGTATTTCAATCATGACAACTCTCAGGATTGTTTTGGCCTGTGATGAATATGGCAATGATAATGTATTTGGTCTTGCGCTGCTGGTAATCATTGCTGTTGCTAAGCAAGTATGATTTGCTACTGCCAACAGATACGCCAAAACGCTACTGAATAAACATAAATAAATCCTGTAGCAGATCTATGCAGGTGGAGCAGGAGGAGGTGGAGGGCTTCAGAGGATCTCTGATTTATACATGCAACACTTTTGTTTTTGACCCCATTTTTCATGAGCTAAACTCAAAGATCTAAGACTTTCTATGTACACAAAAGGCCTATTTGTGTTTTTGAGATGCTCTGGATCGGCGTATACGACAACGTGTTTCAGTTCCTGCCACCTTCGCACATCCATTAAAGAGGAGTGGACCAACTTTCCACAGGCCACAATCAACAACCTGATCAACTCTATGCGAAGGAGATGCAAATGGTGGTCACACCAGATATTGATCTTTTTTTTGGACCCCCCCCCCAAAACCTAATGTTAACCCAGGGTAGGCAAGTTCGGTCCTAGAGAGCCACTGTCCTGCAGAGTTTAGATCCAACCCTAATCAAACACACCTGAACAAGCTCATCAGTGTCTTCAGGATTACTAAAGTTACAGGAAGGTGAGGGTTTTTCAGGGTTGGAGTCAAACTCTGCAGGACAGCGGCTCTCTAGGACCGAACTTGCCTACCCTTGTGTTAACCTAATATTGTGTTGGTCCCCTTTTGCTGCCAAAACAGCTCTGACCCATTGAGGCATGGACTCCACTAGACCCCTGAAGGTGTGATGTGGGATCTGGCACCAAGATGTTAGCAGTAGATCCTTTAAGTCCTGTAAGTTGCGAGATGGGGCCTCCATGGATCAGACTAGTTTGTTCAGCATATCCCACAGATGCTCGATTGGATTGAGATCTGGGGAATTTGGAGGCCAAGTCAACACCTCAAACACCTGTTGTGCTCCTCAAACCATTCCTGAACCATTTTTGCTTTGTGGCAGGGCACATTATCCTGCTGAAAGAGGCCACAGCCACCAAAGAATACCGTTTCCGTGAAAGGGTGTACATGGTCTGCAACAATTCTTAGGAAGGTGGTACGTGTCAAAGTAACATCCACATGGATGGCAGGACCCAAGGTTTCCCAGCAGAACATTGCCCAAAGCATCACACTGCCTCCATCGGCTTGCCTTCTTCCCATAGTGCATCCTGGTGCCATGTGTTCCCCAGGTAAGCCACGCACCCGGCCATCCACGTGATGTAAAAGAAAGCGTGATCCATCAGACCAGGCCACCTTCTTCCATCGCTCTGTGGTCCAGTTCTGATGCTCACGTGTCACTGTTGCCGCTTTCGACGGTGGACAGGGATCAGCATGGGCACCCTGACTGGTCTGTGTCTATGCAGCCCCATACGCAAAAACTGCGATGCACTGTGTATTCTGACACCTTTCTTTCAGAGCCAGCATTGACTTCATGAGCATTAACTTCTTTTGATAGATACTGACCACTGAGGACCAGGAACACCCCACAAGAGCTGCAGTTTTGGAGATGCTCTGACCCAGTCGCCTTGCCATCATAATTTGGCCCTTTTCAAACTTGCTCAAATCCTTACGCTTGCCAATTTTCCTGCTTCTAACAACTTTGAGGACAAAATGTTCACTTGCTGCCTAATATATCACTAACAGCCGTGATGAAGAGATAATCAGTGTTTTTCACTTCACCTGTCATGTCATCTTATGCCTGATCTGTGTTTATAGGCCTATATATGTGTGTCTGTATGTGTGTGTGTTGAAGTTATATGAATTGAAATACTCACGCCATACTGATCACCATGAAATCAAGCCAGTTCCATGGATCACGAAGGAATGTGAAAGGTCCCATGCAGAAGCCTCGTGACAAAACTTTGATTGTTGCTTCAAAAGTATATATGCCAGTAAAAACATACCTACAATAACAAACAAATAAACAGAAATAAACATATTATCAGAAATAGGTGCTTTAGAGTCGCAGTTATACAGTACATGCATTAATAATTAACTGAATCAGTTGAACATGACAAGTATAAAAAAAAATTCCAATACATTTACCCCCGGCTTCACAGACAAGGCTTAAGTCTAGTCCCTAAAAATGCATGTTTGAGCTGTTTTAACTGAAAGCAATTTGCACTGGTATATCTTAAAATATATAAGCGCCATTGTTTTGTCTAACCAGTAATGTTTTTTCCACTAAAGTCATTTCCACTAAAAATGTCTGTCTTCACCCAAGGGATTTCTTACTCGACTGTTTTACTCCAGGCTGGAGGGTTACTCATCGTCATGAACACGCAGTTGGACAGGATGGTGATCATGATGAGCATGCTAAAATATTTGAAGCACAGTCAAGGTAAAATATGGCAAACAACTCATTACTGTATCAATCATTGACAAAAATGACTGTTATCAAACTGATGGCTTGAGAAGGATATGAATGTATAAGAATTTTGATGGCTCCTCTTCTGACAAGACTAAAAGGACTAATAAAAACAGCGCTGGTTCAGCAGAGAACCTGTAGATTGTGTTTCCCTTGCTTATGACAATAAACGTCTGCAAATGAGAAAGAGGTTAACACAAAGGCTTAAAAACATTTATGTTTCACCAGATGAGCACAGGTCTAGGTTTAAATACAGGGCACTCTATTTAACATTTATGGCTGTGAAACTGACTTTCTGTGCTTCATAGAAGGGGTCTAGATCCTCCAGGGGTGTGTTGAGGAGCTCCTTTGGTGGGTCACCATAGATCATGGGCAGGGACTTTCCTGCCTCCAGATCACTGCTCAGTGCCTGTGGTTCCTCCTTAACCCCGTCTACTTCCTCCCTGTTGCTCCTCTCCTGGATGAGCCTCTCGATCTCCGCCAGTGACTCTGGGGTGAATCGGCGGAACGATTTAATGCTTGTGGGAGGGAGAACGCTTGCCATCTTGGCATCGCGAAGAGATACCACCTCAACGGGGAATCTCTACACCAAGCTCCTGAAAGAGAGAGAGAGAGAGAGGAAAAATACATTTTACTTATGATGAATGTTACCATGGACATCATCTATGGAAGTTATTTTATGATTATGTAGTTTAACTTTCTCCATTGCAAAACTAGCGTGCATTTGTCTGCTGCGGATGTCAAGCATCTATAAGCATCTATATTTATTTATATATCAGTTTATACAATACATTTTATTTCGAAGCACCTTCATATTATTATAACAGGAAAATAACTTTAATGATGTTAATGATATACAATTAAATCTATTATGAAACAAATTTAAGCAGCAAACACAGCTCTACTCTCTGTAAAAAGTGAACATGTGCAGCCTAAGGTTTTATTTCAACATTTACTCTCTCTATGCAGCCCTGTGCAAAGCATGATGGGAAGTGGAAATCATTCTGTTGATTAACTTTTATTTATTTAATTGACTAAACATTTTTTTTTACCAACTCAAAGGTTCTGTGTGTTGTATTTATGATTGCAATTCACAACCTCACACTGCATCTTTAATTGGAACAAGTTTTTTTGTAACCAGTTTAAGCCAGTTTAACACAATGTAATCGTGTTTGACTGAGAAACGTAATACAATGGCATTAGATGAATGAACAGTATAATTTAGTTCATGCACTAAATTATTTTTAACAAAATTTTCTCAGTTATATTATATATGCATGATATCAAAAAGTCATAAGACTACACAGAATATACAAGATTTGCATTCTTTTAGCATGAAGCAGTACATGGCAAACAAAAAAAAAAAAAATGCTCAAGAATGGTTCTGAAATGTATGTGCCACTATGCACAAATTGGAAAGGACAAAATATATGATATAGTGAGAATATGGAGCTCATACTCGAGGGCTAAAACACCTGACGCCCAAACTGGGCAAAAATATGCAATTTTATGATTAAAGCTCAGTGGTTTTAATTGTGAGGGGGAAAACATATGCAATGCAATACAATAAAGATTGAGAGATGAACAAATAAACATTTGTCAAAAGCCTGATGTATAAACCCGATTCCAAAAAAGTTGGGACACTGTACAAATTGTGAATAAAAAAGAATGCAATAATTTACAAATCTCATAAACTTATATTTTATTCACAATAGAATATAGATAACATATCACATGTTGAAAGTGAGACATTTTGAAATGTCATGCCAAATATTGGCTCATTTCATGAGAGCTACACATTCCAAAAAAGTTGGGACAGGTATAGCAATAAGAGGCCGGAAAAGTTAAACGTACATATAAGAAACAGCTGGAGGACCAATTTGCAACTTATTAGGTCAACTGGCATGATTGGGTATAAAAAGAGCCTCTCAGAGTGGCAGTGTCTCTCAGAAGTCAAGATGGGCAGAGGATCACCATTCCCCCAATGCTGCGGCGAAAAATAGTAGAGCAATATCAGAAAGGAGTTTCTCAGAGAAAAACTGCAAAGAGTTTGAATTTATCATCATCTACGGTGCATAATATCATCCAAACATTTAGAGAATATGGAACAATATCTGTGCGTAAGGGTCAAGGCCAGAAAACCATACTGGATGCCCATGATCTTCGGGCCCTTAGACGGCACTGCATCACATACAGGAATGCTACTGTAATGGAAATCACAACATGGGCTCAGGAATACTTCCAGAAAACATTTTCAGTGAACACAATCCACCGTGCCATTCGCCGTTGCCGGCTAAAACTCTATAGGTCAAAAAAGAAGCCATATCTAAACATGATCCAGAAGAACAGGCATTTTCTCTGGGCCAAGGCTCATTTAAAATGGACTGTGGCAAAGTGGAAAACTGTTCTGTGGTCAGACGAATCAAAATTTGAAGTTCTTTTTGGAAAACTGGGATGTCATGTCATCCGGACTAAAGAGGACAAGGACAACCCAAGTTGTTATCAGCGCTCAGTTCAGAAGCCTGCATCTCTGATGGTATGGGGTTGCATGAGTGCGTGTGGCATGGGCAGCTTATAAATCATCAATGCTGAAAAGTATATCCAAGTTCTAGGACAACATACGCTCCTATCCAGACGTCGTCTCTTTCAGGGAAGACCTTGCATTTACTGCATCAATTACAACATCATGGCTGCGTAGAAGAAGGATCCAGGTACTGAAACGGCCAGCCTGCAGTCCAGATCTTTCAACATTTGGCACAACTAGACAGTTGACTAGACAGTTGAGCAACTAGAAGCCTGTATTAGACAAGAATGGGACAACATTCCTTTTCCTAAACTTGAGCAACTCTCCTCAGTCCCCAAGACGTTTGCAGACTGTTATAAAAAGAAGAGGGGATGCCACACAGTGGTAAACATGGCCTTGTCCCAACTATTTTGAGATGTGTTGATGCTATGAAATTTAAAATCAAATTATTTCCGTCCTAAAATTATACATTTTCTCAGTTTTAACATTTGATATGTCATCTATTTTGTATTCCGAATAAAATATTGAAATTTGAAATTTGTACAGTGCCCCAAATTTTTTTGAAATTGGGTTTGTATTTGAAACTTAAAATTTAATATGAATTTTCTAAAAAATTATTAATGGGTAGTCAAGCATACCTTCAAAAAGTTGCTTCAGTCCAGTAAATGTTCATCTTGAAATATTGCTAACAATAGAAAAGTTATTTTCACGTTTCACATTTTATAAAAAAAAATTCACAGTGAAAAAAACCCTGAACTGAATTTCTGTGAATAAGGCATTTTACTTAGTAGAAAATGATAAACTATCAATCAGACAACAGGAACAATTTTAGAGAAGCCTTAGAAATTTGTATATCAAGATACAGTAGACTTTATAATAAGGTTAGGACCCTGCGATGATATCAGAAAAGTTATTAATTCAACCTATGGCAGAGAGTTATGCTATTATTATACTGAGTCACTTCAGGTAACATTAATAATTTAATGATCTGTACAGTATCTCAGAACAATAAGTGTATACCACACTGAGGTTTGAAATGTCAGTTAAGATGACAGTGGACTGCCAGGAAAGGCCAAATTACAAGCTGACCTTGAAGATGTACGCTTGGCAGACTCCCTCTAAGACATGAGCCATGACCAATCGAACCTCCAGTCTGCCACACAACAACTGAGAGATCTTATCCTTGAGACTGAACCATGAGGCAACACAAATAAATGTGCCAAATAAATCTTGCGACTGCAAGACACTTTCCCACAGTACCAAAGAGAACTGAACACTACTCTAGATCGAACATCATATTACTTATTAATTTAGCAGACACAGTCACCCCTGCCAACTGCCATAGATCATGATGAGTTCAGAGACAGTCAATGGCTATGCACTACAACAGATGAGGTGGTTAAGTGTGTCAGGCCGCCATTTTGTATCTTTCTGCTTGAACAACATTTCTAATGTGAAATCAAACACTATACCAAATAAGCTATATACTGAATTTTGAGTAACACTTTATAATAAGGTTCCATCTGTTAATTTTAAAGAGAAATAGTTAAAGTGGTGTACTGTGGTGAAAGTTTTTAATGTTATTTATATGTCTCTGTGGTGTTTGTAATGTGCTTTAAGACAAACTAAATTCATAAGTCAACACCATTACTGCGTGTTTTCTCCTTAAAACTGCAGTGAAAAAGTGAAATCTCTGATGTTTCTGACATCACAAACTACCTTGTAACCAATCATGTCAACATGTGGGCGGGCTTTAGCATATCATTAACTGTCCGCTCTGAAGGGGAGTCCTTAAGAGAAGCCAGATTATCCCGGTATATTTTTCCGTTATGAAAAATTGGGTACATTTAACAATACATCAGGGTACATTTGTGTATATTATGATGTTATGATGAACTATATGCCTTTCTCCACAGACATTCTGTGATGTTAAAAGTGTTTCTGATGGTTTCTAAGGTTATTGATTTTCAGAATCTGTCTGACTCCGAGATGGTGAACAGGAACATGGTTTGTGTAGCATTAGCAACACATTATTTACTGTTTGCGTTAATGTAGTCAAGCAAAAGTTTTATCATATTAATTACTTTTATGTGTCAGACTTTGTAGAGAGTGATACATAAATCACATAACCGTTTCGATACATCCAGTGCTGCGCGCTCCCACCACACGCATCACGCGCTGCGCGTAGGGCACCAAGTATCCACCCCCCCCATCAAAGTCGCGAACACTGTATCTGCTGAAATCATTCTGTAATTCTTTACTACAGTAAAGTTGACCAAGTAGATCAGGTAGTCCGAGCTGGTGGTTGTGAATGGAGGCGGGGCTCATTTGCATATTCATCTATCCACGTATAATAAATGAAGAGTGTACAGTTACATTCAAGCTATTTTAAGGCATAAATAAAAAAAAAGTCACAGGTAAAAATATTTAAATATGTAATTCTGGTGATCAAAGTATTAAGAGATAAAAGTATTGACTACAGGGGGACTTATAATTCTAAAGCATTTATTAATCTTAGCTCATTATATATTATTAAAATAAAAAGTTGTATTTGTTAGCATTATTTAATGGACCTGAGCTGACATGAACTATAATAGACACTGAACATATTCCCAATATATGACAATTCCCGAAGCTTTTATCATTGTATTGAATTAAGTTGCAAAAAAGTATTGTTTTAGGTTCAATAAATTTCTTTCTTGTAGCATTAAGAACTCTTTAAATACAATAAAACAATACACACATTTTTTTAAGTAAACTAATATTTCGAACAGATTAACATAAAAAAGATCTATAAAGAACCATAGATAACACTTTACATAAAGGTCCCATTAGTTAATGTTTGTTAATACATTAATTAACATTAACAATGAGCTGTTATTTTAAAGTGTCCTTGTTACAGAGTAATTATACATACGTATTGATTAATAATAATTAAGGGTTAGGATTAGGAATAGGGTTTGGTTTAAGGCCAGTTGCGTGTATTTATGCATAATTTGCCATTATTACTATAGTAAGCACATGTAACAAGGACACTGTAATAAAATAGCGTGTTACCAAATGAGTAATACTGTAGCTAGATTTGTTACAGTAGTTATTATTCTTTGTTAACATTAGTTCACACTATTCATTGTTAGTTCATGTTACATCCATTAAAAGAAACAACTTTTGATTTCTTAATAATATTAGTAAATGTTGAAATGAACTAATAAATTCTTTACATGTTAAATGTTTTGTAAATAATTCGTTAATTTGAGATAATACAATAACTAATGTTAACTAATGGGACCATTTATAAAGTGTGACCAAATTTTGTAAAGAACAACAACAACAAAAAAACTTTGTAGTTAGGTTCAGTGGTAAAGAAGTTTGCCTGTGTAGGGCAGCATACAGCATACATAACATGGGCACAAGTTCAAGGCAGGCACACATACGTATATGTTAAAGGATTCAGTGTTTCTTTATGGGGGCCCAGTATACAGGGCAAGAGGTGCTGAGAGACTTACACTCTCTATCACTCTAATACACATGCGTCCCACTCAAACGCTGATATGGTTGCTGCTCAGCTGCCGTGGGCCATCACGGTTGAGCATCGAGTTACAGAAGTGCGATGACTCTGCTCATTCCAGCCTCACTCGCATCGCACCAATAAACAGGCTAACACGCCAACTCAGCTCCGGCCCACACCTCATCGCCCAACACCTAGACTTACGCATGAGACTCCTTTAACCATCAGAAACAAATAGTCCATCGCTTAGATCCTTCCACTGATTACAGCGCACAGCTTCTTGAGTTTCCACAGCAGGTCACTGTCACTCCATTACCAATTCATTGTAATTTAATTCAGCCCGTCGCTTTTCTTTAAAAGGTTTGTGCTCATAGTTGTGACCAGTGTTGGCAAAAGTTACTTTTAAAATGTATTCATTACAGTCATAGACTGTAAAATATGGACGTAGTGTCCGTGACGTCACCCGTAGGTTTCTAAATAGCATTTTTAAAGCATAAAGTCAGCCGCTGTAATCTTGGCAGCGCGTCACTCCCGGATAACTGAAAATAGACAAAGAGGCAGGACGTGGAGCTGAGGTGCCGGGTTGCTGAAACCACACCCGCCTAGCTCGACCATAGTGGCAATACACCTGTCACCTGCAGAACATTAAGGCTTAATATAATTAAGTTGTTAAAAAAATTACCCCCCTCATAGTTGTCATGAAGGGCAAAATTAGCTATATAGACCAAAAATATTTTTTGAACCAGACTTTAAAAAAAAAATTCTGCTGTAAAGTTGGGCATTTTAACATGGGGGAGATACAGATTTGACTCCCGGTCTCTAGTGGCCAGTCAATGAATTGCAGTTTAAGTCACTTCAGTGTTGGCTTCAAGAGAGACCGTGGGAGGTTGCCACTTGGTTACAATACTGCATTACTCCCCTGAAAGGTAACAAATTGCATCACTTTTTTATGGAAAGTAATGCTTTACGTTACTTCTTGCAAAGAAATTGGTTAATAAAGTGAGATTAAATACATGAATGATGTATTATTCAACATTTTAATGATTGCAGGTTTGCATTTCACTGTTTTTGTTAATTTTGAGAAATACTGATTTTTTTGTGGAAGTGAGATGAGTAAATGCATGCTCAAATTCTACAATAACCATCATGTTTACACGCGCACAGAATGCCTTACTCCCGATTTCTCTCAACATTGGAACAGGAGCGGTGATAATCAATAAAAAAGTAATTGAAAAAAAAATCTTTTTACGTAACTCACATTACTTTAATGTGTTACCCCGACACTGGTTGTGGCATCGGGTCACCATTTCTGACCCATTTTTGCAACTTAGTATCCAACAATGTGTCAGTTTGTCTACACTGTCCAGCAAACCTTTTCAAAAGAGCAAGGTTGACATTATTATTAATAAGAAGAAACTCGTTCACTCCAGAGCCATGGTTCACTCCAATCACTGCATGTATTTCTGCAAGAGATTGCATTACACCGGAGAATTCAAATGTCAGGAAAGGCTGTTTCAGATCTGTTTATTCATCTCTGTCGTCTGTTCAACTCAGCGCTGTTGTCCTTTAGAGACATGCTTGTAAGAGTGCGTTGTTTGCGTTCCCTTGTGTGCATGTGACTACCTACCAACAGCACTATCGTTTTAAAAAAATAGGGTGGGTCTTGAGATAGATTATACTTGTGGGACCTGGAATGGAAAAGCTTGGGAACTCCTGTCCAATATCACTACCGGATGAGACAGAGCGCCACCCCCTCTACACTTTTAAAAAATCTCTATCAGGTCAGGGGCCCAGTTTCCCCCAAGCCTTAAAATATACTTCTTGCAGAGTCTTTATTGAAGATATTTCCTGATTGCATTATAGCAGATCAGATCTTTAACAAGTAAGAGCTATACCAACGGATAGTCCGCCAACTTGCTCATGTAGCTGTCAATAGGGATTTGTGTAAAGCCTGCACACAGGACATGACTAGTGATATTGACTGAAGTCTAAATTATAGGACAGAAAAAGTTATTAATGCTGTCTGATGACATGCTAATATCTGTGGCTTGTATTGAATGTTATTGTACATACACCCAAGAACAACATGCAAATAGAGATCTCATACTGTTATGCACTCAGAATTATAGTGAAAGATTCTCTTCATTTGAGTGATCCTTGCCAAGCTTTTTCAGATGACTGATGCTCAATGTTTGGCTGCAAAACACAGATGTAAAATATAATAATAATGAACCATATAGGAAATGTCCATTAATATACAAACACACAATTGCATAGACTGGAAAAAATCTGTCATGTATTTCGTAAGAAATGAAGATAATAAAGATAATAACTTGAGCTGGGTTAGCTTTCTAGAGATCTGCACCTGACCCAAATTGACCCTAATTACTTCTTAGCCAGACATGCATGAATTACTTTTCTTAAAAAAAGAAAAACCAAACCTTAGACAGACCTGATAAAATTAGACCAGAATTCAACTTTTTCAGAACCCGACTGAACCTCAATGTAAAGGGCAGTGACGTCAGCATAACCAGCCGTCCTGCACACATCAGGGAGGGTTTGTAATTTACACCTAGATTAGATGAGGTTTAGGGGGTATATTAATGTTGTCATGTTTTAAATAATAAATATTTTTTTTCAGGTGCAAGTGAAACTGTAGAGACCCATGCTTCATAAACCTAATTTTGCCTGCAAAAATGGCTCAGAAAGTTGAATAGATAAAGCATTAGATAAGGTGCAAAACAAAGTTTCATCTGCAATTACATTCATACATATTTAGAGCAGCTTAAGTGTCCAAAAATTTTGGGGGGTAACTGTACATAGGGAACAGCTTGAGATTTTAACACATGATCGATGTTGCTCATAAAACAGTGTCACTGACTGACATCCAAAGGGCCTATTTTTACAAGAGAGAACATGCAGCATTCCAGGATTGAAAATCATAAATAGCATTAACACTATCCTGACACAACTGACATTTTAACAAATCAAAACACCTCTACATTTCATATGAATAAGATCAGGAATATCCATGAGTGACCCCTTGACACCTGTACTTATGCATATGTGGTAAGTTGTAAACAAATGATCAGTAGTACAAACAAGAGATTTTCTTACCATACCGTGATGACATGAGGCATGCTCTGGACCTATGTCTTCTTAAAGGGTCATATACATGCCTCTCTTTGCTCTCTTTAACACAGCCGTGTCCACTTAACCTTGCTCTCTGGTCTTTATAAAGCATCACACAGGAATACTGGAGCCTTACTGGCATCAACTAACTGCTATCAACTGAAATCACTTTGTAAATCATGGTAATTTCCTTCTAAATATGCAGATTATTCATATTCTAAGGTCTGTGTATCTATTTACTAAAATGTGAAATCAATACATGATTACTAATATGCATTGTTTTCCATTAATAATTTGTGTGTGAGCAAAAACACACCATTTGTGTGTGTCCCTTTAAATGCAAATGAGAAGAGGGCGGAGGCTTTACAGCTTGTGCTTCGGATACTCTGCAACAACAAAACAGGACAATCTCATGCAGCCAAAAAGTCAGAAATTGACAGTAGTGTTGTTCAGCCTTACATTTTCGAATCTGGTGTCGGACACTGATGGAGAGACTCAGGAAGAAGTTACAACGTTTAAAGAGTGCAACTGGATGATTCTGAATGGATTATAAAAAAGAAGTGGGTGGATGGATTTTTACCATTATAGAAGTTAATTTTGCAAAATAGATCCCCTTTAAATGATTATTAATATTATTGGTTGTAGACTGAACATTGAAAAATGCCTCTATACATTTTGAGGAAATGGTAAAGGATATGTAGCAGAAAGCCACAGCATGTCAAACATACCAGCATGTCAACACTACAGAAATAATTTACTCCCATTTGTGCCATCTAAAACCATTATACTCTTCTGTCTTCAGTGTAGCATGAGATATTTTAAATAGATATTTTGCCTAATGTCTAAGCTGCTAATTTCACAGTGGACAGTGACCATCACGCGCCAAAAAATGCAAAAAAGCATAAACTAGTCCATATAATCATAAACAATATTTTAAGTATTCTGCAACAGCATATCTTTCTGTGAGAAACAGACTGACATTTAAGTTATTGCTAAAAATCCTCCTTCCTCTTTAGCTCTAAATAACATTTAAGCTTGCGCACCTTCAAGACACCGAATTTTAATTATGTGAAAGTACAAAAAGGAAGGCTAGGAGACTAAATCTATTACAACAACTTGCAGTGCTACATACTTAGTATTGGGACACCCCTTACAAATCATTCAATTCAGGTGTTCCAATCACTTCCATGACCACAAGTCTATAAAATCAAGCACTAGGCATGCAGACGCTTCTACACACATTTGTGAAAGAATGGGTCGCTCTCAGGAGCTCAGTGAACTCAAGCGTGGTACTGTGATAGGTTGCCACCTGTGCAATAAGTCCATTCATGAGATTTCCTCACTATTACATATTCCACAGTCAACTGTTAGTGGTACTATAACAAATGTGGAAACAGTTGGGAACAATTGCAACTCAGCCACGAAGTGGTAGGCCACGTAAAATCACAGAGCGGGGTCAGCGCATGTTGAGGCACACAGTGTGCAGAAGTCACCAACTTTCTGCAGAGTCAATAGCTACAGACCTCCAAACTTCGTGTGGCCTTCAGATTAGCTCAAGGACAGTAGAGAGCTTCATGGAATGGGTTTCCATGGCTGAACAGCTGCATCCAATCCTTACATCACCAAGTGCAATGCAAAGCATCGGATGCAGTGGTGTAAAGCACACTGCCACTGGACTCTAGAGCAGTGGAGACATGTTCTCTGGAGTGATGAATCACGCTTCTATGTCTGGCAATCAGATGGACGAGTCTGGGTTTGGCGGTTGCCAGGAGAACGGTACTTGTCTGACTGCATTGTGCCAAGAGTAAAGTTTGGTGGAGAGGAGATTATGGTGTGGGGTTGTTTTTGAGGGGTTGGGCTTGGCCCCTTAGTTCCAATGAAAGGAACTCTTAAGGCTTCATCATAAACTTTTTGGCCAATTTCATGCTCCCAACTTTGTGGGAACAGTTTAGGGATGGCCCCTTCCTGTTCCAACATGACTGCACGGCAGTGCACAAACCAAGGTCCATAAATACATGGATCGAATCGTTCCCAGTTCCAGTGGTGCGAACACTCCAAAAAGTGGGTACTTCCGCCAATATAGCATACCGATCTGGGGTGCGTTTCCCAAAGCCAACTATGGTCACAAGTTCCATCGCTACCAAAACAATTTAATTGAACTTAAGACCACTTGCTTTTGGGTAACGCACTCCTGCAAGTCATTTTCCCTAATAATATTTCAGCAATCATGTCATGTGTGTTTAGAATTAGAACTAATGATGAATGGTTTTTTAAGGTTTTGTCTGAATTTTTCACAAATTAGATTGATTCATTTGCTTCACACACAGTTCACTCAAACACTGAATTGTGTTTGGCAATTTCTCACACAGGATACTCATTAGAATAGACAGAATAATAGTGACAAGATACTTATAGGAAATGTAACCTGCAAATGTCTTATCATTTGAGAACAAGGAACAGCTCGACTGCAAAGCCAATTTATATAAATATATCTGTAACAGTATCCAAAAAAAAACCTTGGGACAGTTTTTGATGGAGGCCAGTACTGATGAAAAGCTACAAATGCCCTTGATCGACAAATATCTCATAGTGATATAATATCTCAAAATATTAAACTTCACGGCTCCGGATGCACGAAAATGTGTGGTGGATGAAACGGGTAAAATGTATGTTTGCACCTTCAACACTGAGTCCCCTTTTGCACACATTAGGAGAGTGCTGGTGGGTGGATTGCCAGAAGATCACATGGTTTCACCGGTGAAAGAAACCTAAAACCAACACCTTTTGCGTCCAAGAACATGTGATGCCCAGCACTCGCCCATAGACACACACACACACTCTCTCAACACAACACATCCTCACCAGAATCAATATTAGTATGTCACTGAATGATGTTTTAAACAGTTGCTCCCTCCATATATACATGACGGTATCACATACATGGTGGTGTCATCGATAAAACTAAAAACAAGCGTCTCCTTTGATTTCAGTCACAAACAATATCCAGTATTAAACAACCTTTAGTTAGCTGGCACCTCTGTGAACTACATAAGACAAAGTCTACTTCCTACAGGTACCTCTGTGAAAGGCAAGAGCATAAATCTGAAGGGGGGGCTAAGCAAAATCTGATCTGAGTGCTTCTGACGAGAGTCTCGGGACCAACAGTCCAAAAGTCTCCATCATCCTAAACCTCTGATCAGGGCAACATGGATTAACATTGGAGGAATGGTGGGGTACAGCTGAGCACTACGAGCATCATCAGCCGAGCCCTGAAATGAAGACCCAGGCTATATTTAACTCTGACTCCATGCTCTGTTGGATGGGAAAAAGATTACGACTACACAGTCAGCATCTGCTGGAACAATAGACCTAACACATTACACTCTAAAAAAGGCTGTGTTGACTCATGTTTGGGTCAAATGTGGACAAACCCAACCATTGGTTTAAATTAAACAGTTTAAACCTATAGGTTCATTTAAACCAATGAATGGTTGGGTTTGTCCATATTCGACCCAGACATGGGTTTAAACCACCTAGTATTTTTTAGAATGGAAAAACGTATGTAGTCTATACATTTATCTGATGGAGAGCAAATAAACATTAGTGATAAAGTGAAAAAATGGAAAATGCTCTTTGAGAAATTAAATTCTTATGTAAAGGATAATGCAAATTTAAAGATTTAAAGATAATGTACATTATTATGCTTTCTAAAATAATTGGCATGTATATTTGATTGAGTTTCAATATTCCTTTATTATTATTATTTTATTGTTTGAAATGAAAGGTCATGGTTTCGAGACATGAGACTAGCACAGCTACACAGATAATAGTTACCCCGGGACAATGTTCAATTACGATTTAGTGGTCATTGTACACAAATGTTTGCCAGCAGACCAATCAATGTCAAGTATTTCAAATAGAAATATTTTTTACAACTTCCCCACTTTCCATTTTAATGATTTAAAATTCTAATTTTCTAGTACTGCTATGTAAACATTCATCAGAATTCATCCTCAACATTCCATTATATGTTCATATCAAGCTTCTTATTAAGCTAGAAACTTCTGTCAAGTCATGGTCAACAGCATATTAAAACAACATCAAAACTTCTGGGGGCCAAAACGAATCCTGCAGCTTTCCAGATAGAGACACAGCATTGCCCTCAACCAAATGACCTATGCATCATGCAGTGCACTTGACCACAGCTTTACCTTTCGCAGTGAGGTAAATATTTCCACAAAACCTTCGGTCTTTGGTCTTCCTTCCAGCTGAAGTCTGTCTCTCTTACCGAGGCCAGCGCGAGCTCCAGGACAGCTGTTGCTGACGCATAAACGTCTTGAATGAAACCTGAGAATGAGCCGCAGGTATAGAGGATCATCACTGGAAAACTCTTACATATGCGGGGATTAAAACACGCTTTCTACTTTACATTTCCTGGGCAGATGCTTTTATGGGTTGTTTTCCAGTAAAGCAATTTCTGTATTGCTTATAGAGAATGATTCGTTCTCCTCCACGGGGTATTTAAAGGGTTTTGGTTGTAATATGAAGGAATATATAAACAATATGTTCTTCTTTGAGAAATGAATCTATCGAAAAGAGCATATACCGTTAAGGGATAGGGATATTATAAAACAGCTTACAAAGAGTGCCCATCGACTGCTAAAGAGTTCAGCCGTTGAAACGAGTAATGTGACCGAAAAGGCGCGAAGAAAAAGGTTTCTCTCCAAGAAGTAATCGATTAAGATTTCAATTAAATTCAATAATTTCAAATAATTATTAATAAATAGTTATGAATAAATAATAGCTTAAATTGTGAGTTCTAACAGTTCAAACAAAACAAAGCATATTTTGTATGAAACATAATAGGCTAAAACACACACACACACACACACACACACACACACACACACACACACACACTCTCTCTCTCTCTCTCTCTCTCTCTCTCTCTCTCTCTCTCTCTCTCTCTCTCTCTCTCTCTCTCTCTCTCTCTCTCTCGCACACTTTCTCTCACGCACACACCGACCGTTTAAAGTAGATCAGGCAGCTGAGCAGAAATGTAATATACTTGATCACTCCCACTGATGATAATGTTGCAGATGCTTCTTGGAAGGGATGAAGAGCTGCACATGCTAATTCAACAACATTCTTTTCAGAAACCCCCTGCACCCATTCACATCATGATTTTGCAGCAAGACCGAATGTCTAATGCACAATATTCACATCATGTTATGTAAAATTGACTGAAAAAGAGCTAATGGTTGAAAACTGATATTGATGACGTAATACATCACACTGAATATTGAACATGTAGCGCCATCCTCTGGTGTCACAAAAAAAAACATACAAAAAATAGTAGTAAAATTAAGCCTTTTTTAATATGAACACATGATTGAACATAGTAAAGTATAAGCCATTGATATTACAATTTGTCAACATGCCAAAACAAATATGGAAACAAACAATGGCCACAAAATGTATTTTGGATACATAAGCCACTTTTAAAGATGTATGGATGACATTGCATCAAATAAAATATCAAACTAAGAGGTAAAATATTAATCAAGTGTTTTTTTTTTTTACACCAATTATTTTTTATTTAATTTATTTTTTGTTGCTTTTAATCCAAGTGATGTCAAAGTGATTGGATAAATGTAGGCTACTCAGTTCCCCTCCAGTTCACACAGAGTAAAACAGATTCATTTTATCACATTAGCTGAAAATGATGCACTAATGTTTGACAATAGATATTTTAATAAATATATACTAAATAAACAATAAATATATACTATATGGACAAATGTATTAGGACACACACTCCTCTTAATTATTGAATTCAGGTGTTTCAATCAGACCAATAAAGTGGTGCAGGTAAATTTCTGGGAAAATGTTTTGATATTAAAACTGAAAGAGTTGTCGGAAGTTTAGTGATGGTGACGTTGAAGTCAAGCGACCGTGTAGTTCGTTTATAGCCTACCTTTAGCTTTTTACTTCAGCAGCTTCATAATTCATAAAAGTTGTGTTCATGGAAAAATCCAATTGTGTTTTTGACAAGAGAACCAGTGCGATGCTAACTGCCGGTTGGCTCACAAAGTGACATCATACCTGCAACACTCTATTGTCAAAGGTGTAGGCTATAAAAACAAGCCCCTATCCATGCATTCTGCATTTACAAACATTTGTGAAAAAAATTGGTCATTCCGAAGAGCTTAGTGAATTTAAGTGTGTATTGTGATAGGATGCCACCTTTGCAACAAGTCAAATTTTATCCCTGCTAGATATTCCACAGTCAACGGTAAGTGGTATTATTGGAAAGTGGAAGCGTTTAGAAACAGCAACAATTCAGCCACAAAGTGGAAGACCATGTAAAGTCACAGAGTGTAAAGCATAAAGGTCGCCAACGCTCTGCTGATTCCATAGCTGAAGAGTTCCAAACTTCCACTGGCATTACTATCAGCACAAAACCTGGGTGGTGGGAACTTCATGGAATGGGTTTCCTTGGCCGAGCAGCTGCATGCAAGCCTGACATCGACAAGTACAATCCCAAGCGTCGGATGGAGTGGTGTAAAGCATGCCACCACTGGACTCTAAAGCAGTGGAAACGAGTGGAAACGTGTTCTGAGGAGTGACAAATCCCGCTTCTCTGTTTGGCAGTGTAGTCTGATGGGCGAGTCTGGGTTTGGCTTATACCACAATAATACCTGACATTATTGTGCAAACTGTAAAGTTTGATGGAGGGAAGGATAATGGTATGGGGCTGTTTGGGCAAGGCCCCTTCCTTCCAGACAGTGAAGGGAAAGCTTAATGGTTCAGCAAACCAAGACATTTCGAACAATGCAATGCTTCCAAATTTGTGTGAACAGTTTGGGGAAAGCCCTTTTTTATTCAAGCATGACTGTGCCCCAGTGCACAAACCAAGATCCATAAGTACATGGTTGGATGAGTTTGGTGTGGAAGAACTTGACTGGCCGACACAGAGTGATGACCTCAACCCCATCGAATACTTTTAGGATTAACTGGAATGGAGACTGAGAGCCAGGCCTTCTTGTCCAACATCAGTGCCTGACCTCACAAATGCTACTGGACAAAAATTCCCACAGAAACACTCCAAAATCCTGTGGAATGCATGACTGAAACATGACTGAAAAAAAAAAAAAAAAAAAACTAACATGTGATGTGTGAAAACATCTACGTAATTATGGTAAAAGACAGTGGTATCAGTGGTAATATAAGTGCAGTCATTATAAAATTTCCTCAAGTTTATGCAGTGAAGTCTTGCGTTGCCATTTGGAAAGTGTTGTTGTCTGTTCGGGACTTGTATTTCTCAATCTCTTTTCTTATTTCATTCTGGACCTATGAAATCCAGTAGTTAATTGATCACAAAAGGCCAGAAAATATTTCTTCATATGCTTTTAAAAATATATTAGATCTTACCTCAGTGTTCAAGAAGCAGTATAACAATGCCACAATGAAACCCTTCAAAGAAATGCCAAAATTAGAATTGTGAGTCATTTCTTTATTGAGATTTTATGGATCTTATACTTGATTTGTAAGTTTCTGCATTTTGCTGAAAGATTATAATTGTTTTATCTAAAAGTGACACTATATTAAGATACTGTAGCTTCTGTATTTCAAGAACATTTACAGTAGAGGGCGCAGTTTCGCTTATGAACAGGCTCCATAGAAGCATTTCTTAGGTGATTGTCTTCACCCCCTCAAACGAGAGAGATAATAACAACAAATCTTGCCAGCTTATTTCTT
The DNA here is from genome assembly GCA_023029165.1 of Gobiocypris rarus. NCBI lineage: Eukaryota > Metazoa > Chordata > Actinopteri > Cypriniformes > Gobionidae > Gobiocypris > Gobiocypris rarus. The sequence goes on along the minus strand of CM040920.1, from coordinate 4,891,803 downwards.
AACGATGGTTGTTCATTAAAAAGACAATCATTTCTTGTTTTGTAGGCTACAATATAGTTAACATTCCTGTGCTGCACTGTATTTTGCATTAAGTCATAAGTGCATGCCTGAACAGTACCTGGAAGGAACCTAGCACGAGTTCAAAGAAGAGTCTCACTTCTAGACCCACATGCTCGGGAAAAAGCGCAAATACGATGTAATGCACTCCAAAAAGAGGGATGAGCAGAAGAGTTGACTTAGCCAGTCGCCTACAGAACACAGAACACACATTTTAGACAAAAATAAATAAATAAATAAGATAAAAGAGATCAGGGCTCCTTATTGTATATAATGTGACGTATCTGTAACATTGCTGAAAACCCAAATAGTAGTAAATTACAAGACACCGTTTTCAGCGTAATATTTAAACCGCAACTGCGTTTTGGCAGCCTGAAAACACAAACATTTGAAAACGTGTTTCATAGTGCACGTTTTTGAATACCATCCGTTATAGCCCCCAGGTAAACTACAAAAACACAAATTTGTGAAAGCAGTGACATTATGTGCATGCATATTATGTGTTCAGTCTATAGGCACATGTTTATTTACAAAGTAACATCGCCAACTACTGGCCTGGCATGAATAATACAGCGCTTTTAGTCGTTTTCATGGATCCGTGTGAACAGTGACCATTTTGACCATGGTGTCATCTGTACATCTTTGTCGTGCAAACTTACCCATAGTGTAATCTATGTGAGATCTACACTCACCTAAGGATTATTAGGAACACCATAGCCTACTAATACTGTGTTTGACCCCCTTTCACCTTCAGAACTGCCTTAATTCTACGTGGCATTAATTGAACAAGGTGCTGAAAGGATAGCATCTTGCAGTTGATGGAGATTTGTGGGATGCACATCCAGGGCACAAAGCTCCCGTTCCACCACATCCCAAAGATGCTCTATTGGGTTGAGATCTGGTGACTGTGGGGGCCATTTTAGTACAGTGAACTCATTGTCATGTTCAAGAAACCAGTTTGAAATTATTTGAGCTTTGTGACATGCATTATCCTGCTGGAAGTAGCCATCAAAAGGATGGGTACATGGTGGTCATAAAGGGATGGACATGGTCAGAAACAATGCTCAGGTAAGCCGTGGCATTGATGACCAATTGGCACTAAGGGGCCTAAAGTGTGCCAAGAAAACATCCCCACACCATTACACCACCAGCCTGCACAGTGGTAACAAGGCATGATGGATCCATGTTCTCATTCTGTTTACGCCAAATTCTGACTCTGCCATCTGAATGTCTCAACAGAAATCGAGACTCATCAGACCAGGCAACATTTTTCCAGTCTTCAACGGTCCATTTTTGGTGAGCTCGTGCAAATTGTAGCCTCTTTTTCCTATTTGTAGTGGAGATGAGTGATACCCGGTGGGGTCCTCTGCTGTTGTAGCCCATCCGCCTCAAGGTTGTGCGTGTTGTGGCTTCACAAATGCTTTGCTGCATACCTCGGTTGTAACGAGTGGTTATTTCAGTCAAAGTTGCTCTTCTATCAGCTTGAATCAGTCGCCCCATTCTCCTCTGACCTCTAGCATCAACAAGGCATTTTCGCCCACATGCAAGACTTCCGCATACTGGATGTTTTTCCCTTTTCACACCATTCTTTGTAATCCCTAGAAATGGTTGTGTGTGAAAATCCCAGTAATTGAGCAGATTGTGAAATACTCAGACCGGCCCGTCTGGCACCAACAACCATGCCATGCTCAAAATTGCTTAAATCACCTTTCTTTCCCATTCTGGCGTTCAGTTTGGAGTTCAGGAGATTGTCTTGACCAGGACCACACCCCTAAATGCATTGAAGCAACTGCCATGCGATTGGTTGATTAGATAATTGCATTAATGAGAAATTGAACAGGTGTTCCTAATAATCATTTAGGTGAGTGTATATTAATTACTTAATAGATTTCACCTGTAAAGCCGTCTGTCTCCTCCATTTGATTCCGGGGTTTTTGTCTTCACAACTATCATCCTGCTTATATTGACAAACACTAGAAAGTTCACCTGTAAAGTTGAAAATTACAAACATTTTATTATTTTGTTCAATAATTCTGAGAAATAATGATGTTCAAGTGTAATCTGGTTTGACACTGAAAAAACTGTAACATTAAATTAATTGGTTTAGATCAAATAATTTTTTTAAAATAACTAAATCAACCCAAATATGTTAATATGTACCAACAAAACAAATTTTTATACATTTAAATCAAGTAGAAATCAAATGGTTCTTTTAAGGTACACTATGTAACCCTCTAGTCTAAAAAACAAAACTACATGCATTTTGCAGAAGAACTATTGTGTGACTGTGCGGATGAATATGACTCTTAATCATATCTCTTAGATAGCTACAAATGGCAATTTATCTGTTCGATTAAATACCTTACTCATCTGAGTAATAAAAATGCCATCTTGCTTTTTCATCTCCAAAAAGCCACTGATTTATTACAAGCTCTGTTGCGTTCTCGTTTTGCTAGGCAGACTCTTCTCTGTTCGCTGTCTTTTAAAACTGTTTTTAACTAAACTATGCCATGCCCACACCATACATGAGTCAATGTAACAGGTGTAATAGGCTTACCATAATAAATCAGGGCAAGACAAAAACATGTTTTGGAAGAAGTATTGATGATGTAATTCTGAACAAAAAAAAGTTACATAGTGTACCTTGACTATAATAATTGCAGGTTACTATTTGTACAGTTCACTAAACCAGAGCCCCAGTCTTTTCAGGCATATAAATCTACAAATACCTTATAGTTTTCACTGAATATTAAACTGGGATAGGAGAAAATGTCTTATTGTATTCTGCATAAACTTACAAATACAGAAAGCAAAATAGGAATTTTGATTATCCACCAGAAGCCACTGTCCAGGTCATCCCAGCACCTACCAGCACATATAAACAGAGGTGTTTATGATACACTCAAGCGCATGCATAAAATGAACAGCTCCAGATCTTATTACTAAGTAATTGTCCAAATGCACTCCGCAATAATCTCATCCTCACCCATGATTGTCATATCTATGCTTGAGGAGTGTCCAGATGATTACTGTGACAGATGGAGTCCCTGTAAGACAGAGAAAAGAATCAAACACTTCAGAATAAGTTGCAATTTGTGTTTAAAATAAGCTTCCTGTAATGTAAAATGTGGTTTTACCCCAGCCAATAAGAGTATACAACCAGAAGAATGTTCTCTTGTGTGCGAAGGTGAACACTAGCAGTGTCTGGAGATAAAGTCCCTCAACGAGAAGCCAGTAGAAATTTGATAACACACAGTACTGGAAGAATGTCACCACAACCTTGCACAAAACCTGTCAGATGAAAAACAGCATTCAGTTATAGAGGGGCAGATGGTTGCTTTAGAATATCTCATTTATACTATGACATTTATTGATCTTATCAGTCATTTGGCCGGTGTAATGTACAGTGGAAACTGTGCAGTGATTGATATTCTCATCGGCGAATAACACAGCGTCTTTTACAAATACAGCCAAAGCCCTCAGGATGAATGTGGAGAAGAGGTTGAGGTGGATGTAGGTCCGTGTACACAGAAGCTTTCTGTTGGATGAATGAAAATGCGACACTATTACATGATATCGACATTCCTTGAAGCAAATATTAAAAAACGTCACCAGAATTGAATTCCAGCATGCAGCAGTAAAAGAGTAAAGGCACTGAAGCAAGAAGTGAATGTTTAATGTTAGCATTACCTAAAGATGCAGAAGATGAAGGCCGCAATACAGAGAGAGCCAATGGACACGCCATACCCAACAGTGTATATCAACTTCACCATGGCAAAGTACTCTCGCTTCCACAGTAAAATGGAAAATATCAAGTTTAGATAGATGATTTTTTTTTCAATATTTAAATTCTTCTTGTAACATAATGGCTTAGGGCAATAGTTTGAGTTTACTTAAAGAAAATTATCCCATGATTTACTCACCCTGAAGCATATTACTCACCCTTCTTTCAGACGAATAAAATAAAGAGTTATATTAAAAATGGCTCTTTCAGGCTTTATAATGGCAGTGAATTGTTGCTCTGTTTTTGAAGTCCATAAGTGCATCTATCCATTATATAACTGCTCCACACGGCTCCGGGGGGTTAATAAAGGCCTTCTGAAGCGAAGTGGCACGTTTGTGTAAGAAAAATATCCATATATTTAAAACTTTATAAAGTAAAATATCTACCTTCCGCCAGATTGGAAAAAAATGTAACTGGTGTGCAGTGTAGTCAGACATGCAGCGTAAGCATTTTGAACTGTGGGAGGCGCTGAATAAGGAAGGCGATCTGGTGGAAGCTAGATAATTTACTTTATAAAGTTTTAAATATGGATATTTTTTTTAGACAAACACATTGCTTCACTTAGAAGGTCTTTATTAACCCCCCTGAGCTGTGTGGAGCAGTTATATGATGGATAGATGCTCTCTTATGGACTTCAAAAATGGAGCAACAATTAACTGCCATTATAAAGCTTTGAAGAGCCAGGACATTTTTAATATAACTCTGATTTTATTCGTCTGAAAGATGACATGGGTGAGTAAATTTTTTGGTAAACTAACCCTTTAAACTTACCTTATTCACATCATGATTTGCAAACTGTTTAATACTGAACAGCATGTTACTGTACTGACTGAAAATGAGCTCATGTTTGAAAACTGATATTGATGACTTAATACAAACAATGAATATTGACCTTGTAGCACCATCCTCTGGTGTCACATACAGTTCAAAGCAAGCCAAAACACAGGTTAAATATACAGTACATTGGGCCAAAAATGCATTTGAACACATAAGCCACAGTTAAATATGTATGGATGCCGTTAAACCAAGTAGAATTTCACACTCCTAACCAACTGTGTTTTTAAAGCCAATAGGGGAAGGGAATTTTTTTATGTTTGGTGATGCTGGTGGTGAAAAAATTACACACTTCACTTTCCACAGTCCAGAAACTTTGAACAGGATCCTAGAACCCTTACAGAAGCACAATAATCTGTAACATTTAGTTAAGTTTGTGGCAAGCAGGGCGGACCGAGAGCTGCGAGAACAGAGCGAGGAGCTCACCCGTCATGGTGGCCAGAGCACCTGGGGGAAAGGACAGATGAGGCGAGAGGAAAGGAGACGTAAGGAGCCACGGACGAAAAGGGAAAGAGAAAAATTCTTCACCAGCTGGGTGAACTACTCTGCAATGCCTGGTGGTGGTGCTGGATAGCCCTCGGTGGACGGCCCTCTGACTCATCTGATGCCTGGTGGACAGTGACGGCTGCACCAGCTTTGGGAAGCAGGCGAGAGAGTCCCTTGTTCCGTGCTCCTCCCCATCCTGGCTCCGGCCTATGGCAAAAGGTGGCGACTCCTCTGCTTCCTCTTGGATGGCAGAACCCAGATGGATGGCAGTGAGTTTGTCCGATTCTCCAGCAAGTCACTCCAGCCCACCACCTCGAGCATCCATGGCAGTAGAGTCTGCTCAGCTCGATGGCACCGCAGATTTCCCACAGTCCATTCTTCCTTCCTCCTGGGTTTTCAGCACAGACGTAGCAAGGTTAAGAGACTCAGACTCAGAAGAAGGAGGCGGGAACCGGCAAACATTCAACTAAAAATGTAATCCCAAAAGAAACCAAACAGCAAAATGACAGTGAAGCGGCAGCACCTCGCAGATTCCTGCAGCATATAAACATAATAAAAAAAACCCAACAACATAAAGTTCAGGCCTCGTCCTTCACTGTTGTCTCTCCTACTTTTATCCCTCCGGAGCTCCTCCGTGAGACTTGAGGCCAGTGTGGTGCGATTGCCGCTCCGTTCCCATGGCTCTCTGCCTTGCCCTGCTTGCCACAACATTCATATAATATCAAATAAGATTTGTTTAAGGTTTTTACTCTGTGTCCAGTGTCTTCCTGCTCTGTGCTGTTGTCCTGAAAGCAGGCATTGTAATAAGGCACACTCAGCCTACTCCATCCCTCAGTAGTGCAGGTGCGGGTGATCAGCTCTAAAGAAGTCAATCAAAAAGACTTTTTTACATTTACTGTACGTCACAGCATTGGACTTTATGGCCACATTCATAGAAAGAGTACAATTAATGTATTGAAAATTGTGATGTGTGTTGGGTCCTAAGAGAGAACTTTACCATGGGAGTTCAGGAGAGGAGGTGGACAAGACACTGAGACTCTCTCCCCTACACTGACTGCAGGCCAGCAATTCACACCATCCCACTCAACCAGACAACCTGAAGACATCCACAGTTAAAGATTACAGAAGTCTTAATCAAATCATCAGCTACATTTAACTGATTCTCATCATCATAATGCTTTCATGTGAATGCTGTTAATGCTAATGAATGATTTATGTTGTTTTAGAGTATATGTATCCTTATTCTGTATAGATGTTGCATTAAAAAAAATACAATGAAAAGCAATGGACATTGACGAGCAAGATTGCATGTGATTAATGACTTTTGGTCTGTTCTTCACACAAAGCTGCTGTATGGCTTCAGAAATCTAATAGTCAATGGTGGTTTTTTTTTTTCATTTGGTGGACTATCCTTTTAACAATACAGGTTGAATTTCAGTCTTTTATAAATCAAAGCATTTAAAAGGGAATTGAAAGAGGAAAATTAAATTATTTGTTAAATGCTTTTTCCATGGTCAGTCCCGTATTTAATATTCATCAGAATCAGAATGAGCTTTAAATGCCAAGGAATTTGTTGTGTTTCCCGGAGCGCTGTATAATGCAAGACAATAGAAAGAACACTATATGCTACAACTGTATATATATATGCAATCATCATGCATATTACTAGTATATTTACTGTTTATTAGTACTTATAAAGCACATATTAATGCCTTATTCTGCATGACCATATATTCTACATCCCTTAATCCTACCCAATGCCTAAACTTAAATGCCACAAAAACTACCTTACTAACTATTAATAAGCAGTAAATTAGGAGTTTATTGAGGCAAAAGTCGTATTTAATAGAGATTATGTGCTCCCCATACTAAAGTGTAACCATAAAAATTTGTATTTACATAGTAAGTATCTATTTATTGTCTAACTCTCAGGTAAGAGTACTGAATTATGAATTAAAAACAAGTCATTTGTGTGCCAGCAAAGCCTAATGATATCGTTTTATGCAATTAACATGATAAAATCAAAGGATTAAAAGTGTGAATCAGCATCTTGATGAAATGCTTTGAGTATCAGTGCTTATCTGTGACTAAGCTCACCTGTATCAGTAGCGTTAAAGTTTAACAAAGACTGCGTTAAACCGATTTTAAGCCGACATTCAGCTTCTTTCTTTTGCAGATGCAATACTATAGAACATTCAGGATGAACTGTCTTCACCTGAAAAGCATAAGTGCATGCACACTATAAGCACTTTACAGAAACATTGATCTTTTGAAATAGTTTTGAAAAAAAAAGAGATAACAAATAACTTACCCCTTCACATGTAACTATAAGAGTCCAGATGATAAAGCCATGATTAAGGTCCATGACGTTTTTAATATTCAAGTCACCGATGTAAATAATTCTTGGTCAGTTACGGTGACCAGCATAAAGTTCCTGTTGTTTTTGTAAGTACACACATATCCCAGTGCTCATTCACAGTAATTCTCATCTATCTCTCCAGCCTATTTCATGCAGCAGATGGTGAGATATACCCTGATGGTACAGCCCACTTTTCAGGGTGTACAGGGCCCTTCTCACCTCACGACATTAAAGTGTCATTGTTATTTTCAAAACAAATCTAATAGTAGTAACTTAAAATATTTCTTTCTATTATCTTTACAACATTCAGCATCTAATAGAACCTTGATTTGAAACAATCCCTATGTTTGTTAATACTAAAAATAGGCTGACTTTTATTTATTTGTCAGGCATTCAAGGTAGTCATCCGTCTTCTACCTGCCTGCTCCATGACACTAGGGAGGTTAAATGAGTCTTTTCGCCAGCACCATTTACTGCATGAGTGAACGTAAATCACTTCTTCTGAGTTAAAATGATGACATTACTTCAGAGGTATGCAAATGACAAAGTCCCTCCAAACCACAGATTGAATTTCATTGTAATTAAACATATTTTGAAAAGGGTTAATTTAAAAATAATTATGATTCAAATGCAGTTTAGTGTGTCCGTTACAGGGTTTGGAATTTAACCGATTAATTTGCTTGTGGACAGCAGTATTTATTTTGTACGGTGCAGATGGACCATGCCACTTTATGTATCCATTTTTAAAGCATGTCCTTTCCCTGAGGAGCTGAGGTTAGGCTGAAAGAAGACAATCTTAAAGATACATTCATACATTATTCAGAGCGAGAGATGTTCTGAGGGATGAAAGTGAGAATTTGAAAATGGCAAAATGATTGTGTATTCATATTTTCTGGTGTGTGTAGAAACAAGCCAGCGATGTGTTTGAATGTGTATCCTGACAGTTATTGATTCATTAGTATCTGTGTGTTTTCTCAACTTCATGCACTCTGACATCTTTAGGTAGATTTTTATTGAAACTAATAAAAACTTTAAGACTTTATATACTGTATGACAACCCATAAACAAAAATCTTATTTAAGGGATAGTTCACCCCAAAATGAAAATCTTGTCATTATTTACTCATTCTTCAAAATATATTATTTTGTGTTCAGCAGAAAAAAAGAATCTCATACAGGTTTGGAACAACGTGAGGGTGAGTAAATGATAACAACATTTTTCATTTTTGAATGAACTATCCCTTTAAGTGAAACAATCATAATGCATTTAATTATTTATTGTATTAATTTCATTTTTTAAGGTATAATGCCTTCATGACTAACAATTTTGCCATAATAGATCTCTCAGTTTAGATGCCATATTGATTTGAATGCAGATAAAAATGAGGTTGTGAGTGATAGACTTACATTCTTTACAATGGCACACACTGTATAAAGGTTTTGTATCACGTAATTTTCACAAATGTGAGTTTTTGTCTATTAAAATGTTTTTGTTTTTTTTTGTTGCCGGATAAACATTTCATCAGTTGGTATGTTGTTAAATAGGTCCTATTTTATGCTTGATGCATGATTGTTCAAAAAATACATAATTTTTCACATATTTTACATTATTACACATGTCTCTCCCCAGTCTGGCTCGATCTTGCCTTAAAGTTTCTGTTTTCCATGAAGCCCCTTCTTCCTAAATACAAATGTGCTGTGATTGGTTAGCTGGCCCAGTGTGTTGTAAATGGCAATGTTTAGTGCATGTTCAGGAAATGTCTCGCCCCTTACCATAACCGCAAGCTCTGCTAAGATGTATATTATGAATGCCGCTATTTCACACCAATTCAAGCCTGATTCAGACTTATAGTGCCCCTATTATGCTATTTTAAAGGCTCCTAATTTTTTTTGGAAGTCTCCTACAACAGGGTTACATGCATCAAAGGTCAAATATGACTCAATGGATGATTTAGTCTCTCTAAACCCCTCCTTTCTATAAACCTACTCTGATTGGCCAGACGGCCCAATCTGTTGTGATTGGTTGTTTTTACCATAAATTAACTTCAGCTGAGGGATTTCTGCAGTCTTCTGTAAAATAATGTTTGAGGGCAGCCAACATACAGCATAGGAGGACATTATGTATAGAACCGTAACGCAGTGGGATTCGATTTACAAACGACTCGTATAGGCAGTTCAGTGTTGATTCTTTCTTTTGGGAGACAATAACTTCATTTATCATGCACTTTTGACTTTACAACTTTGCAGAATGTTTACATTCACAGACAGCGATATTACACACTGCATGAAAGGGAATATTCAAAAACCATAATAGGGACACCTTAAGAATGTTAACAAACAAGAGGATTGTCCAGAACAGATTTCATGTGGTGTTTTGTTGTTGTTGTTATAATTTTCTTAGACATTTTAATTACAATGTTATACATCATTTAATCATGAAATTTGTCGGAAAACTACAAATAGTAATCAATCACAAAACCACGGTTAATTCTCCTAAGGGACGATGAAATCTAAAGTAAACTCTATTTCAACACTAATGTTGGCTAGCAGGCGAGTGGAGGCAAAGCTTTGCCCTTTGTTTACATCTTAGCAACAACATAAAACTGATAATTGAAACTGTTAATAGAAAACACTAATAAGATGTACTTACAAGTTGTGATCCACAAACAACTGCTCCATTTCAGGAGAAGCTTTTGTTACCAAAGACTATAGATATAGAAAGACTGTTCTCTTCTATTAGTTATGAATGGGAGAAACAGCAACATGCAATATGGCGGGATATGCCCCGCCTTCTAAGTAAAAGAGCCAATCACTGATTGGTATAGTCATTGCTGCAGCTGCTGTTAGAAGCTCCGGTTCCCATAGAAACCTGAGACTTGCAAGGACTGCACATGTGCATTAGCCCGTCTAGCCTGAAAAAGCTTTTTAATGCTATTTATGCTTAAGGAACAACATTTATGGGAGCTGTTCTCCATAAAATGTGGAGCACAGATAAAAGTTGGGGTTTTAATGTTCAGAAACAGCGTTTAAAAAATAAATGTTAACCACTCTAAGTTCATCAGCCTTCGGAAGGTCAAACAAATGAGTTTTGGAAAAGGGGTGGAAAAAAACAGTGTCTCTTTGACATAGCAGCAGCTCAAACCGGCCTCGTCCCCTTTTTGCATATTCCGTGGGAGAGGATCCTTTAAATGAGAAACATTGTGACTTCATAAAGCTCGGGAAAAAATGTGTTGTAGTCCAAATGAGCCATTTGTTGTAGTTCTTGGAAAGGGGATTCTTTTAAATAAAATATCTCTGCACTTTGAGCTTTATAACATTCTTTTTTTTATGCTCAAACAGCATCATTACACACTAAAATTGAAAATGTGAAAAAGCATATTAGGACACATGTTTTGGAAAAGCAGAGCAGGTGTGAATGAGGTGTTAATATTTGTGAGTACAGTTAAGCTCCAACATTTGTGTCTATTAAAAGCAGCGGCATTGTACAGTATCCCTACTCCTGATGTCAGCCTTGCAGCTTTTTATGTCATGATGATGATGATGATGATGATATTAAGTATAGCAGAACACAAAATGTCATCCATCTACCCATCTGTAGTGCTTAATACATAGAAAATACTCACATGAGATACAGGACAAATAGGAATATGGATGATGGTGCTCTGAACAGGCAGAAAAACTATAACAATAAGAAGTGGGGAGGGGATTTGTATATCCCGTGAAGTTTTTTGGATGCACAGGAGTCGTAGCATTCTTTCCTTTTTTAGAAATGTGAGTAATATTGGGGAGGTGCAGCAGATTTAAGGGCTGAGTATATAACATTTAGGGCTCCAAATCGTACCGTTCAACAGCAGTCAAACATTTGAACAAGGCTAGATTTTGTCCATTCACTTACTGTGATTACACCACCATGGCTTCACAAAAGCAAGTGCCCAAAAAAGAGGAAAATCCAACCCTAGCTCCTAAGGAAGAACCAGCTCCGGGAGCGGCAGAACCACTGGAAATGGTTGCTTCTGCCCCAACTGCATCTCCAGAGTCACCTGAAAAAGACAGCCCTGCGTCTGGGCCAGCCCCAGTGGCAGCAGATGAGGAACCAGACAAAGCACAAGCTTCTCCTTCAAATCCTGCTGTCAAAAACGCTGTAGTAAGTCTCTGTGTTGTTTAATGTTACTTTATGGTATTTCAGAGGTCCGATGGCCTGGATGGCCTCTACATTTAAATGCACACACTATTTATTTTGTATTTCTTTTTGTATTAAGACTAAATTAATAAGATTATCACTTTATTACTACCCTAGTGAATAATAAATATACCAATATATTTACATATTTATGTATTTAATATAAATACCCTGCAATTGTACTTTTGGTATACTAAATTGATATACTTAAAGTCTACTAAACTGGAACAGCTAATTTTGTACTTAAGGCACTTAGTAAGGTCCAACTAAATATATACTTAAGTATATCTGATTGTGCTAAAGTGGAACTATTTAGGTACACTTTAAATATCTTGCATTTAAAGACTGATGTGATCCTTACTAATAGTGATATTAAAACACATTTTATATTACAAAATTTGAATTGTGCAATAAAGGACTCCAATTAAAGTTTAATTATAATATTTATACCTGCAAGTTTTTAAGTTATATGTCAGTGAATATGTTAATGGATATGTACTTAGTATAAAATAAATATATTTTAAATACATTTTGCTATTATAATAGGTTTTTTATACTTGGGTAATCAAGATTAGTGTTAATCAAATAAAAAGTTCAAATGAGGTATAATGACAAAAAGCTTTTAAAACAAAAAGTCCACCTATTTATAAATTAGGGACATACTGATATTGATAGAAAATTTGGACTAAACCGCTCAATTCATATGGATTCGTGTTCAATCTCTTTATGAACTTTTTGAAGCGTCAAAGTGGTAATTGTGTAGCTGTCAATAAAGGGAGAGAAATCTCTCAGATTTCATTAAATATCTTCATTTGTGTTCCAAAGATGAATGAAAATCTTACAGGTTTGATACTAAATGAGGGTGAGTGAATGATGACAGACTTTTCATTTTTCGGTGAACGATCCCTTTTAGGCACAACATTATAATACAGATTAATAAAAGTTGAGCACAAGAACTCATGTGCACCTAAATCACTATCTCTAAAAAGGTGGAAAGTTAATTAATATCCAATATTGTTCTATAAATATTATGACAAACCCAGGCCAATAACAGTACAGTGTTGTGTACAGTATACAGTATTGTGCAACACGTCTCTAATTTAACAGGTCATAAATATTAATGAGCTCAATACATAACTTCTATTTTGAAATGTACAATATATACCGCTTCATGGATTCCAGTACATGGGGATCTACACACACCTGCCCCTGAGGTCGTCCCACTCACCGCTTTATTCATTCACTTCCCAAGTTAGACTCCCAGGGAGACAGATATGGATGATATGATCTCATAAGCAGCATTTTGAGAGGAGATTATTCTTGGTGCCAGGAAAAACAATGGCAGATCAACTGCGAGAGTGTTATTTAACTTACTGTATGACACTGACATTTGTGCATAAAAGTACATACAGTAGATCAGCAATTAATGTGTTTCAACTGATATATTTTTACTGATGATGCAAATTCAAAATGTCTTGTTCTGGGTTTCAGGGTAATCTCAGTGCAGAACAACTTGAAGGTAAGGAACAGCCTAAAAAGCTCATCTGATCAACTTGATTTTAAATGAACTCTTAAATGTTGCTTTGCACTTATACAGAGTTCAAAGAAGCTTTCCAGTTGTTTGCCAGCACTCCCTCAGGGGAGATGAAGATATCACTCGCTCAGTGTGGGGATGTGATGAGAGCTTTGGGCCGGAACCCGACTAATGCTGAAGTCTTGGATGTTCTAGGGAAACCAAAGCCTGAAGGTAGACACACAATTGGGGATAAATACAACTGCATGACTTTTCAGGGCATTGAATAACAAGGTGCATTTCATGATCTAAAATTACTCAAGCTATTCCTGCATCCCATGGGATCCTTCAGGAGCAAACCAAGGGGAAGACTTAACATACATCTGTCAGAGAGATTACTGAGGTGTTGGTTGTCACAAATGTCAAAGATGCCATTAACAACAGACAAATTCTCTGAATACTGACATCCAGTTAAAGGGTTGCTCACTCAAAATGTTTTATTTGGTCTCTTATCCTCAAGTTGTTCCAACCTTGCATGAGTTTCTTCTTCTGTTGAACAAGAAGATATTGTAAAGATGTTGATAATCAAACAGTTGACAGCACCCATTTTACAAAAAAACAAACAAACAAACAACAACAAAAACTATGGAAGTCAATGGCTACCGTCAACTGGTTACCAACATATCTTCTTTAGTGTTCAACAGAAGAAAGAAACTTTTACAGGTTTGGAACAACTTTTGGGTGAGTAAATGTCAACATTTTCACTTTGGGTGAACTATCCCTTTAATCCATGTCATAATATACGTGCTACTTGAATGTTTGTGAACCCCTTGCAGAATTAGTGAAAATGTGAATAATTGTAATAAGAGGGGTCGTTCAAAATGCATGTTATTTTTTTATTTAGCACCGTTTTAATAAGATATTTTACATAAAAGATGTTTACATATAATCCACAAGACAAAAATAAAAAAGGTGAATTCATAAAAATGACCCCGTTCAAAAGTTTATGTACATTTGATTCTTAATACTTGATGTTTCACGGCTGTTTTTGTGTTTTGTGATGTTGTTCTTGACTCCCTTATTTGTCCTGAGCAGTTAAACTGCCCAATGTTCTTCAGAAAAATCATCCAGGTCCTGCCAATTCTCCAGTTTTCCAGCATCTTTTGCATATTTTAACCCTTTCCAGCAGTGTATGATTTTGATTTCCATCTTTTCACATAAGGACAATTGAGGGACTCAAACACAACTATTAATAAAAGGTTCAAATATTCACTGATGCTCCTGAAGGAAACACAGCGCATTAAGAGCTGGGGGTGAAAACTTTTTGAATCTGAAGATCAAGGTTGTACTTAATTTGTCTTCTGGGAAACAAGTACACTGTAAAACATGTGCAGCCTGACATTTTTAAGTACAATCAACTTCGATGTTTAAGTCATTTCAACTTAAATTACGTTAAAAATACTTTAAAAATAGTTGTATCTTGTATTAAATTTGAAAATTGCTTAACTTATAGTTAAAACACTGTAAAAGCATATGTTGTCATAACTTATTGATCATATACTTGTTTACAGTATAACTATCTTCTGTTGCTTCCAAAGGGGAGTACTAAATAATATATATATATATTTAAAATTAATTTAAAAAAAATTCATCCGGTTCAAAAGTTTTCACCCCCAGCTCTTAACACATCATGTTTCCTTCTGGAGCATCAGTGAATATTTGAAACTTTTTTTTATAGTTGTGTTTGAGTCCCTTAATTGTCCTCAGTGTGAAAAGATGGATCTCAAAATCATACAGTCACTGCTGGAAAGGACAATACATATACATATAATGCATAACATTTACTTTTTACAGTTGTGCTATTGAAACTTAAAGGGATAGCTTGTTTCAATCCTGTGTGACTTTCTTTCTTCTGTGGAACCCAAAAGATTATATTTTATTTATTATTTTGGTAAATACAAAGAAAATTGTGTCTAATGTTTGGATTTTAAGTGAACTGTCCCTTTAAATAATGTTTTTTCAGAATGTCAAATAAAATCTAAGAATCTACTAATTGCTTTATTTGAATTGTGTCGTTCAGAGATGGAATCCAAGCTGATCGACTTTGAGACTTTCCTGCCAATGCTTCAACAAGTTTCAAAGTCTCCTGAAAGGGGCACATTTGAAGATTTTGTAGAGGGCCTTCGGGTCTTTGACAAAGAAGGCAATGGAACAGTCATGGGCGCTGAACTCCGCCATGTGCTTGCTACTTTGGGTATGACGTTATGGAGGAAAAAGATGCCAAATCCATATATTTGACTTACATTGAGCAGTGTGGTTAAATGCTGAAAACATTAAGATCTAAAAATGTACCGTTTTGCTCATTGGAATACTGTCTGAATTTCAGGTGAGAGATTGTCTGAGGGTGAAGTGGATCAGTTGCTGGCAGGGCAAGAGGACACAAATGGCTGTATCAACTATGAGGGTAAGAAGAGTTACTCAAGACTTCCCTCTACTGACAACATTACAAAATGAATAACACAAAGTTTCTTATTGCAATTAATCTCAATGTTCTTTCTCCAAGCTTTTATAAAACATGTCATGGCATGAGTGATCGTTTCTGGTAAGTTTATCTAAATCAGGGCTTCCCAACCTATCAACATTAACCTTTTAATAAATATTATGATTAAACAATGAACGCAACAAATTGTTTTTGTGTGTGTGTGTATACACATTCAATTCAGCTAGTTCAGGACCTCAATCAAGAACACCTAGAATCCCTCTTATAAACCATTGGTTGGGACGTCCTGATCTGAACTATAATATGCTTTGCTGGTACATTTTATTTAGACTTTAATTTATTTTGTATCTTTTCTGTTGGCCTATAGGTACAGTATCAGCCTCACATGGATGTTCGCTGAAGTTAGCTGAAGATCGTGTGTGAGAGTTGACATCAATAAAACATAATTTTTGTAAAATATTAAATAACTCACTAAATTCACCCTGTTCTTCAGTCACCGCTTTGAGGTTGTTTTATATCAAATGTAAATGATCAGTGCAGCATGAAGAGGCAAAATGCAGGAGTCTGCTGTAAACTTTATGCCAAGAGAGAATCAACACAGCTGTCGGTGGATACAACTGTGGCTTTGGTGGGGCTATGGCACTAGAGGTTGCTGTAATCCCCAATGTCAAGAACTTTTATCAGACACATTTAATAAACACATACCCTTTGTCTTTGGGCTTCTCTCAAAGGACTTTTCTAAGAACAACTATGTGTTGTAGCCAAGTGTTACATTCACTGTGTGTACATTTACAGCATCTCACACCAACACGATCTCATGACAATGCGTATAAATAGTACTCATTTTGGCGTCATATGGTACGACGTTTTTGGCGTGCATATGATACGCACTTTATGGCGTGTATATGCAGGGGTGCCGCTAAGGGGGAAAGTTAGGACGATTCTAAGGGCCCATGCACTTTTGGGGGCCCCCAGAGATTGGTTTTATTAGTAGTAACAGTACTAGCAGAAAAGAATCTACCAGAGTAACAAATAAAAGAAAATTACGTCTTATTTCTGCATTTCTGGCAAAATTACCCCTAAATGGTACGACAGGGGGGCCCAACTTCATATTCTTTCATAGGGCCCAAAATTGCTAGCAGCGCCCTGTGTATATGACACGCTTTTGGGTAGGGTGAGGGTGGGGTGTGGGGTTCGCATATACACGCCATAGAGTGCGTATCATATGCACGCCAAAAACGGCGTACCATATGCACGCCAAAATGAGTTTTGGCATATACATTCTACGAGATTGCACACGCGTACTATTACGCATTTTCGTGCACATGGGTCGAGTGTCCAGTCAATTAGAAAGCCATGAGTCATTTGTGAGTGTGTTGTGGGAAAAATGTATTTATTATATAAAGTTAATTTATTACATAAGTGCCTTAAACTACAAGTTTTCCAAACCAAGAAAAACTGAAATGACTATTTAGGCAAGACCAAGGGCTAGCTGTAAAAGTTTTTGGATGACAATTTCTGTATAAAGTTTTGGCAAAGAAAGATAACTTCCCAAACATTGACCTTCTGACATTTGGGGTAAGTTGTCATGATTGGCACGTGACAGTTTTTAAATAAATCAACTAAGACTAAACCTAAAAACAAATTACAAAACAATTAATGAAACTGTAAAAGGTAAAAAAAAAGTCAAACTGTTTGACCAATGAAACGTTTATTAAATAATAAACTAAGACAATACAATACAAAACTTGACGACACACCCCATTTTTGTCTTAAAATCTGTTTAATCTTAAAATCTACTCAATCCATTGACTCTGGTCCAGGTGGTGTATGACAGCATGTTATTTTGTGTTTACAGTTGTAGCAAAATGCATGTAATATAGCAATATGATGATTTCAGAAATCAGAAAGAGCTTTATTGCCAAATATGCTTGCACACACAAGGATTTTTCTTGGTACTGAAGCTTCCAGTGCACACACACAAATACAACAAGAAGAAACATAGTAATAAAAATATAAGAATAAAATATATAATATATAAAGACAAACTAGGCCTATGTGTTTGAAAGCAACATACAAAACTTTACTATTCACAAGAATGTGACCCTGAGAGTCCTAAGGCATCCAAGTCAATTCATATACTGCCTTAACAACTTATCCGAAATGTCCTACTTCCCATTTCTGAAGTCGTGTTTACAAGCTCATTGCATTTAAATTTTGACTTGAGAGGGCGTTCATGTCAAATTTGAGTTTTGTTTAACTAGAAAACTTGTATTTACAATAATTCCTATAGCACATGAAGGCAGCATTAGTCTTCTCTGTCACAAGTTCAGAACACAAACACACAAGAGTTTGTCGAGGAGTTGTCGTCTTCACCTTCACAGCTGATGGAAAGCAATCCGACGGGACTCAAGCAGGAATCATGTTCATTGATGCGCTAATGTATTTATTTATTAATTTATTAATGTTACTGTGGTAGGAAGCAGAGTGGGACTGGGAACCTTTGGCATTTTACGTTGCTGTTTTTATTATGCTTAGGGTTGATCATTTGATCATTTGATCAGGGTTGGAGCTAAACTCTGCAGGGCATTGACCCTCCAGGGCAAGATATGAGGAATCCTGATCTAGACCAGGGATGGGCAACTTTGGTCCTGGAGGACCACTATGCTGAAGAGTTTAGCTTTAACCCTGATACAAACTCACCTGTAGCTTTCTAATAATCCTGAAGACATTGATTTGCTTGTTCAGGTGTGTTTGATTAGGTTAAACACTGCAGGGGAAAGTGGCCCTCCAGGACCGAAATTGCCCATCCCTGATCTAAACTTAAGCAAAACATATTCAAAGGAATTTTTTATATATATAATATATTTTGGATTTAAGTTTTAGGGTGTTTTAGCTGTATATTTATCTCCCGGATATGTTGCCCTATTAAAAACAAAAAAAGCTAGTAATCAATATTTTTTTAAATAGTTTTATGTGAAGCAAAAAAAGTATGTAATATACTAAATATGCTGCATGTATAACATTTCTAGTGTCCTACAATTGAGGCATTGATTTAAATTTCTTGTGTTTTTACACTGCTGAACTGCCTCATCTTCAACATTATAGGGCTTTTACAAAATTTTGCTCCAATCCTAATCAAACACACGTCTGTAATCTCCAAGTAAATCTGAAGACTTTTAGCAGTTTCTGGTGTGTTTGATTGGGGTTGGATGCGTAATGTTAGTTGTCAAATGTCACCAGAACTCAACTGCACTGTGTTGCCAAGTCTGTGTTTTTCTCCATTTCTGCGGGTTGAAGCGACCCCAATTATGTGATATATAGACCCAGGAATGCCAATTTTAGCAGGCAACCTTGCCAAAATAACATATTTTGCCAACCAAACGCTATTTTCTTCCGGAGAACCCCCCTTAGAAAGCTATTGTTCTGGGCTGTAGTTTTGAGTAGCAAGTGTGCGCGACATTACAAAAAAACGTGGCAACCCTGTCTGCACGCGCGCTGGATTAAGTAACGTTAGAAGAAAAGATGAGTGTAAACGATCTTTGCCAGTATTGTAATAAAGGATTTTAAGGATACACAGAGTACTTACCAACACGATCATCATTTCTGAAATAGTGAAGGTGAATGCATATACGAACAAGTTCTCCGTTTAGGAAAACCAAGCGTCCTTGATGACGTGGATGATTACGTGACTGTTTATCATCTGTCCATCATCGTCTAAAGCCCGCCCTGACAATTTCATTGGTCCCAACAGTTTCTGTTCGGGCATAATTACTCCTCTGTGGATCGAGTCCAGACCGAATTCCCAGAGCAAAAATTTTGTGGCATTTTGTGGCTAAATTCGGCTGGCATCCAGGCTAACTAAATATAATAATGTCAGTTTAACATGTGAATATTAACATTTATGTAATTTTTTAAAACTTAAAATACATAATATAATCCACATAATACTGTGGATTAACCAGTTTTCTTCCCCTAATTGCACTTAAAAACACATACAATGATAAATTAAGAATTATTTTGAAAATAGGCTTATTTTCAAGCTGCCAGTATAGTCCATTAATCCTATGATCCTGACAAGTCTCACAGTTCCTGCCGCTGAAAAACATCCCCACAGCATGATGCTGCCACCACTATGCTTCACTGTAGGGATGGTATTGGCCAGATGATGAGCGGTGCCTGGTTTCCTCCAGACATGACGCTTGCCATTCAGGCCAAAGAGTTCAATCTTTGTTTTATCAGACCAGAGAATTTAGTTTCTCCAGGCGGGCTATCATGTGCCTTTTACTGAGGAGTGGCTTCCCTCTGGCCACTCTACCATACAGGCCTGATTGGTGGATGCTGTAGAGATGGTTGTTTTTCTGGAAGATTCTCCTCTCACCACAGAGAAACGTTGGAGCTCTGTCAGAGTGACCATCGGATTCTTGGTCACCTCCTGATTAAGGCTCTACTCCCCCGATCGCTCAGTTTGGCCAGCTCTAGGAAGAGTCCTAGTTGTTCTGCCTAAGTTTTCGGATGTAGCCTTTCCTTATGATTAAGTTTTCTATGACCTTGTCATTCAAATCCACGCTTGTTTATCAATACCGGTAAGTACCCATGAATATTCACTCTGAGCAATAAAGAGGCGAAAGGAAATCGATAGGCTACATTCAACATTAATAAATTATCACCGCAGACACAACGTTTATGGAAACGAAGGATGCATTTGGAGGACGCATTTGAAGGAGCCTTCAAATTGGGACAGAAAAGACAAGTCAGAAAAGATCTACGATGTCTTCAATATCATGCACTCTCATCACCTTTTTGAGCTCACAAGAGAAGGGGCATATGATTGTGAGAAACATTTTATGACCAAAAAACTGATTTCCGGGAGGTTGATTTCCAAAATAATTTTTGCCTTGCAATTATTGTATTACACAACTATTTGACTTGCATAACCTAAAGTAGCTATTTCTATAGTTTAATTTAATGCTTTGCATTCATGTTAACTTCAAACCCACATGATGAAACAGTTAGCTGTGTTATAGCTGTTTGGGGTGGTGATAGTCCAGTTATCAATCACATCCTCTGTGAAGGTAAAGAGGGTTTTTTTTTGCATATAAGGGATTAATGTAGTATAAGTGTGTTTTCATCATAGTTCATGCATGTCTTCTTTTCAGATGAAAATTAAGCGCATTTTTGTATTTTATTTATGTGCATCCTGTAATTTCCATTCAGCTGTTTTGTTGTTGTTGTTATTGTTTTTTTGGTGATATCATAAAATTACAATTACAAATAGGTGGATAGCAACATAATGACTGAATGTGACATAAATACAGTAGCACACAAGCACTGTATTCCTAAAAGAAATATGTTTTTTTGTCACTTTAAATGTTTCACTTTATTCAAAAAGGGATTATTCTTTGTTCTTCGATAAAGTTCTTGCATTAATTAGATGGTGCAGATCTTCAGCAAATCACCTTGTTGTACAACCTCCCAGGCTATAACAACAGAGCTCTTTGTATCTGACATTAACTCACAATGTGTAGTAGGCTACATGTCCAAGTGAGATTTATTAGTAGACAAATGTGGCTAGTGTATCAAAGTTTGGGAGATCTAGCACAAACAACACTGAGTTACTGATGCTCAAGCAAAAAGTGTTTACCATCCCCGGTCTCTCCTATATGCACTTAAGCTTAGGTGTCCCACATTACACGAATCTACCCTCTATATATATATATATATATATATATATATATATATATATATATATATATATATATATATATATATAATTTTTAAATAAATGTATGTAATGTTTTGTTGCATAATGCAATTCATTCGTACGTTTTGAAGTGTCTAGATAGATTAGGAAGAAAGTGGTTGTATCCAAAATCGCTCCCTGAACCCTCAAGCAATACTCCCTACATCAGTCCACTAATACAGTTCACTTGAAGGAGTGAATGAAAACAAGTCCACGAATTCGGACATCCGCTGTACACTCGTTATTGTCGTTATTGTGGTGCTGTCCCCCTCATATATTGCCCTATTTAATATAGGGGGCGATTTCTGATCCAGCCAGTGTATTCTGTCATGTCTCTCGAGCGCCCCCTCTCTTGAACAGGCGGCTATAGGAACTGCATCTCTAGTCTTGCGCTCAGTGAGCGACTGCAGCTGGAGAGACAATAACAGCGACGCGTGCACACAGGTAAGTAAAACCTGTCAAAGCTGCCATTTGTGATTTTAAATGCGATTTCTTAGTGTTTTCATGCACTGTATTCGAAGGGGATTTGTATCAAACAGAAAGCATGCGTATCCTTGTCGCAATTTTAAATCGGTGTTGGTCATGTTGTTAAATCGGGCCTGCGCGGCTTTGGTATTAATAAACTAATGCTCTGAATATAGAATATGCTCGAATATTGACTTGCTTATTAGGAGAAAATGTCCGACCTCATAAGAAAAATACGTTTAGTGCCTAACAAGATTATTCAGGCTGAACCGAGCGTACGTGTAACGGTATTTATGGTACATTTCACCAAATGCCAATCTATTAACGCGTTCATTTTCAAGACCCTTAGACGTGTAAAACCTTGCATGTTACCTTTATTTTCTTATTATCAGATTAACTAAAATCGCGAGCGCTATTGTCACAATGTGTCATTTTAATTCCATTGCTAATTCACGGACTGCTTCGAAGAATTCGAATAATGAGAATAATTCCAAATGGAATACTGTATTCAAGCGAGGTTGTTTCTTCTGCTTATTCAAAAAGGGAATGTGTATGCAAGTTCAAGCACATGTAAATCGATTTTGGTTGAAGGATGCTTTGTTGGAACGCGCCTCCTCCCTCCGTCTGTGAAGAACAGAGATGCGGCCATGATTCCAGCTCTTCATGTTCATGAATTCAGCCATCACAGTGTCTCTGTGTCTGATATCAGTCCTGTCGAAATTATAGGCGACTCGCTTTTTTTACAATTCATGGTTAGGCTTTGTCGCTGACCGAGTGCTGATGCTGTGTTCTAATGCTATGCAACACCTTTCTTCATCGACTGTACAGTCTAATCATGGGATGCATGAGTTCATTTAGTAACCAGCATTATTCTCCATGTTCAATGCATGCTTCGCACATGGGGTCGTTTTGGTAGCGGTACCCACTGTATTATCACTGTATTAAACTGCATCCCATGTGGACTGTAATCCGATTTAAAATGGGGGTTGAGGATTTTAAGGTGCCTGCAAACGAGTCTGGTTGTGTTATCGGATTGCCTCGCCTTTTTTCTCATTAGTTGACGTTTTATATTGATTACATGCATTGCCAGTGGCCGATTACTGTTTGACGTTTTGAAGGAATTGTCATTAATCTGTGTTATTTGACTGTGTCTCAATAGTTAATTCAGAACAGAATCAGTTGAGCCCTTCTTATGGGTTAGATGCCCTGCAAAGAACCCTTGATAGGGTGTATCCACAGGCATTATCCACCTTTGTTGTATGGAAAAGTCTAAGAGCAGCTGCAACATTTTCATAGGGATGCACGATATATTGGCCACCATATCGGTATCGACCAATATATGTTCATTTTTTATGTTTATCGGTACGATAAGAACATTTGGCAGATATATATTAAGGCAGATAAATTATGGATTTTTCCTTCAGATGTGCACTGTTCACCATGATGTTTTTGAAATTGCTTGAAATATGATTGGAAAATACGGTTCAGCGCATATAGGCTACAAAAATTACAATGAGAACATCATAAGTGTGTGCTTGGGACATGGCGTTAATGGTGAGACTTGGACTTGTAATCAGGCTCTCAAAAATTATTTAAAAATTTGGATTTAGATTTATCGGCCAATAGGTTATCGGCTTTCAATTACAAAGAATTGTCGGTATCATCCAAAATGTTCAGGGAATTTGTGCCCAAAATTTACACTAAAATCATCTGTCGAAGCTGTTGTAATTTAATTCATTAAATGGTTAGTTATTTAAACTGACTAATTCGGAGTATTTTTCAAACACTCTTCTGATGGGGAATTTCAGCAGAAGCCAAATATGTTCATTAGATACAAAAAGCATTGGATTGATTGCGGTTCTGTGCCATTTGTGAAAACATGCTGCATGTCACAAAAATTATAGAAGATAATTGTTTAGCACCAGTATTATAGAGATTAGCCATGTGAGCTTATTATTTTTTAAATATGTCTCTAAGCCCCATGAAAACATCTGAGCAAATTCTTTTGGTTTAGTTATATGGACAGGCTTACAAAGAGCATAAAATCTCTGATATAATGCCATATGAAGTCTCTCCGACCAGTATGAGTGCCTAATTGGCATGGAACTAACAGATGGGTTTAGTTTGCTGCAACACCAGTCTCCTCAGACTAGTTGGCATGAGAGGGTGTGATTGGGATCTTTGCCATAGACCTGGTGGTTCGTGTAATTTGAGGTGAATTTGCAGCTGCAGAGACTTAGGCCATTACCTCTGACAGAAGCGTGATGAGCAGAATTCCAGAATTCCATGTCTACATGCATCCACATGGTCCTTTGCCCCGAGAACATAAGCATGACTGTTCTGGAATGCTGTTAGCCATGAACCGAAGCACATGTAAAGACCATTAATAAAAATGTTTCTATATTCGATTTTGGCAACTTGATAAAATCACTATAAATTATATGATCGAAAGTATATAGATAAGTTGAAAATTGAATAGAGATTTCACAATTCAGTATTCGGGTTATCCTTTTGCTTTAATGACAAAATTACCCATAAACACAACCTTGTAAAAAGCCTTCCCAGAAGAGTTGAAGCTGTTGCAGCTGCAAAATATTAAACCCTATGGATTAAAAATGGGATGTCATTAAAGTTCATGTGCATGCCAAATTTGGCAATAGTGTACAATCGTTTAGCAACTTAAAAGCTACATGACATTTCACACTAGCAAGGTAATAACGGCTGTTCTTGAATCTGATAAAGTAAGTTTCGCTATCAGTAGAGACGCGACTGCCGAAACACTATAGAGACACACAAACTGACTCAGGTAATTGAAGCCTCCATTTCTAGCTCTAAAATGACATTTTGGAATTAGCAACGGACATGTGGGATGAGATGCGTAAGAAATAAGTCCTACACACAAGAGCGTTTTAAGGACAAAAACCTGATAAATATCTTTGAAATACAACATTTGAACAATGTCTTGAGGTATGGTAACCATAGAATAATTGACTCCGGTCCGTTGAATTATTAGAGAATGCACACCCAAAGTGTAACTCCGCTTGTGTCGTGGCTGCATTACCATCTAGGGTATGCTTTATTTTAACAGACCAGAGTCATTTATTCCTTACATATAAATAATATTATAATATATGCAGCAAAATGTCTTCAATATAATACTGGACAAATAATATATTTAACAAAGTGCATCATTTTTTGAAATTAATATTAGTCTTTCCAACACAGTAGAGTGACAGCATTCTACACCCTTCTCATTAGGGAGTGCCTCATCATAAGAATCATTCGCATGCTAGTGGGATAATGGAAATTGCTTATGTCATCACAGCAGTCAGAAAACATTTTCTGGCATGAGATTTACTGTCTGTATTCTCGTCATCTTATCCAATATTGGGCTTTACATACTAGACTGCCAGGGTCTTATGTAATCTTGATCTGGTTGATTTCATAAATAAGTCATTTTGTGATGGGCCTGTTATGTTATGGGACTGTGTTTGAATTAGAACATAACGCCCTGCCCGAAAGGAGGTGGGGATTGAAAGCAGTGAGAGAACATGAGAGCGGAGTAACTGTGCTTCATAGCGATGCTGAGCAAATTTAGGTCAGGGATACAAGGGTAGTCAGCCGTGATGAGAGCATCACAGACTTTCAGCTATTCTAACGCACAAACCCAGTGCGTGCCAATGGAGAGCAGTGCTTTTCGTTTGGTGCCAGATAAACAAGCCATAACCCCTAAGGAGATACTCTCTGACTTTTCCTGGTGCCATCCATGGATTTATTGCTAAATCCAACCAAGCAGTTGTTGGACATGGTCAGATCTACTGATTACAGATTTGCCTGCTTACATAACAAATAATACCTGTTGAGTTGGTGTACACATTTTTTTCTTTTTTAGATGTTGTGTAGATTGTCAGCCTACAGGACCTCAGAGAGTGGCCATAACAATCTTAGCGCCTTAGCGTACACAAGGGATGACAATTATAGCGATAATGATATATATAGTTCTAAATATAATAGATTAGTAGAGTTCTTACCGAACTATAACAGCACAGAGTAACAATATCATTGGAATATCACTTTCAGAACGATTGTTTCCAGCTGATTAATGATAAAAACATGGACAGCCAATCAGAATCCATCCCGCTTTAAAGGTTCAGTGTGTAGTATTTATTAGGCTCTATTGACAGAAATGCAATATAATATACATAACTATGTTTTTAGAGGAGTATAAAGACCTTACATAATGAACCGTTATGTTTTAATTACCTTAGAATGAGTTGCAATTCACAACCTCATAGCTAGATGTCTCTAAAAATCACACACTGCACACTGCAAGTTAAAGAGCTCAATCATTTAAAAACTGCAGCGCATGCTCAGAATAAACAGGGCTGTGTTTCTCAAAAGATTTATGAGCCAACGTAGGCTTACGATGCTTTGGGGAAACGCTGCCCAGAACAATATAGTATAATTCTGTCACACCACTATCGTCAAAGATTTGTTAAATGAAAACAAGGAACGATTAGCAATAAAACAAATTTTTATTAGTAATAGCAATTTTAAGGTTGGCGATATGGAACTGTTCTGGGTAAAACTCCCCACTCATTCAAGCAGCCACGCCTGGACAGAGCAGGGAGCGCAGCGATACATTCCCCCCCAGAACAGTTTTAGCAAATAATTGGACTTCTCACAGACTGGTACCTAGAATTTAAAATACTCAAACATCACCTGAAAGAGAAAAGCATACAAGAGAAATCAAATATGACAATAATGACCCAGAATACATGAACAGATGTGTAGTACTGAACCACGGGGCAGTCCTATATTGGAGGAGTAGGAGATGGAGGCGGGTAACAAGCTGAGCGTGGCGATCAAGCAGCTCTGAAAGGCTGACGGGTGTATTTAAAGACACAGTCTAATCAGGAACGTATCCCTATTGGATGGCATGTATTAGCTGAATGTCATCTGACACAAGCTTGACTGACGTGTCTTGCCAGAACTAGCTTACGCTTGATTAGTGTCAAAATGTTTGAGATGGCCAATCAAATCAAAGAAGTTGTGCTTTACTGTTTACACTATGCACGATGAATCGCGACCATATCGACATCGGCCGATATATGTTTTCATTTTATCGTTATCGGCCCAATAAGAAAATGGCAGATATATTAAAGCCGATAAATAGCTGAGACACTTCAGCTATTACACTTCAGCTATTCAGCTACACTTCACTTCTGAGACACTTCACTTCACTGTTCTCCATGATGGTTTTGAATTGCTTGAAATATGATTGAAATCACTTCAAAAAGGAAAATATGGTTAAGTGCAGCAGAAGTCTGTCATATAGGCTACATAAAATTACAACGAGAACCTCATAATTGTGTGCTTGATGGTGAGACTTTTGTTTTTGTAATCAGGCTCTCAAAAATTATTTAAAAATTTGGATTTAGATTTATTTTTTACTGTAAAAGAGTGCATGGTAGTGCAAGTAGCTAAACATAATATTGGACAATTTTGTTTTAAGGATAGAAATGTTAAACGACTCTGGCTATTGAAATGCCCCACAAAACTACAAACACGACACACACTGACAAGGGCAGCATAAAAATTCCTAAAGTTTGTTGACTTCCTTTCAGTAACTGTGGGAGCTTTGTTTCATAAGACGTCTTGACACTCCATGGGAAGAATCAAATCCTCCCACGTCTATTAGAACTATCAGTTTCACAGAATTCAAAGAAAGGGGAAGTGTATGTTTACAAGGAAGCATTCAAGCATCTATTTGTAGCATACAGTCTAGTTTGCACTCTGAATCATCTCAGTCGCCTGGTTTAAGCTTCAGTTTCATGCTAATTATTTGTGTATTGGAGAAAGCAGCAAGGCCAGGCCTATATGTTTAGCATACTAACGTACAGTCAAACCAAAAATTATTCAGACACCAGATATATTTTTTTACTAGTGGGTGCAGGACACTATAGTTCATTTATGTAAGTGAGGATAGCAAAATAATGTGACATATTATACCCAAAAAATCTTCATACAGTGACTACCAGTAAAACGGATTAAACATTCAGACCAAAATGATTCAGACACTGACCTGAGCATGTTAAGCTGAAGTGTTTTTCTTTAATTGCTAATGTGACCTTTGACACCACAGACTGAACAAAAGGAAGCATTGCATGGTCATTGGTTGACCTAAATTGGTATTATCTAATTGTGTACTTAAATTTAAATTTAACATTGGTTGATTGTAATCCATTACATACCTCTCTTACAAAGTTATCTGACATTATCAAGATGATTTTTATTACATATTACTAGTATATTGGCTGTTTATAAGTACTTATAAAGCACATATTAATGCCTTATTCTGTAAAACCATATTCTACATCCCTTAATCCAATACCGAAACTTAAATCCTACACAAACTACCTTACTAACTCTTAATACGCAGTAAATTAGGAGTTTATTGAGGCAAAAGTCGTAGTTAATAGTGAATATGTGCTCCCCATACTTAAGTGTTACTGAATATTGTGCAGTGTACACTTTATAACAGTATATGTGATTTAAAAATAGTCAGTTCATAGTAAAACAAAGAAGACAAATATGCCCGATACTATAGTAGTACGTATGTATAAAAATGGTATGTGAGCTGATTAGTATATCCAAATTCATAGTGTTCATAAAACGGAAGGCAAAAAGTACCTGGAAGACCAACTGCTTATTCCGGTGTGGTTTGGTGCATATGTTGAACACTTTACTAGGGCTGTGTTCGAAATCACCCAGTATATCCTCAAATAGGGCATTATTTGATGGGATAGCCTTTTGTAGTGGTGTCCGAAACCATGGTGTATGTTTGCTCAACAGCTAGAGAATACCCATAATGCATTGTGATGGTCACGCTGAATGAATCCCGTGCCAGAAAATGGCGTTCGCAGCTGAATCCATCACAGTCTATCCATCCATCCATCAATTTTCCAAACCGCTGGTCCAGTGTAATATCATACAGGTATAAATTCCCTTTTACTTGATTATTAAATAGTTTAAGGTTATACATGCTAGTTTCCATGACAGAATTCAAGATAAATATTTTCATTACTACTGACGTTCAAGCTGCCACTTTTTCGGCGCACTCTGTATCGTCTTCATTCACTCCTTCAAGTGGACTATATTAGTGGAGTAATGTAGGGAATAGTGAATAGGGTATAGGGGGCGATTTTGAACACAGCAGTGACAGTGACAGTGAGGTGACAGAACTGAGGCCTTATAGGTCACATGACAGTGACAACATGGTGGATGTAGTACTTCCGAATTTCATTCATACTATATATAGAATGTACTTCTCTAACAAGAGTGAAGGAAGTCTCAAACCAAATACCTACTATTATCATATGTAATTTGGGACGCAGCTCTTGACAACATGCTTTCTGTTATTAACTCAAAGGCATATTCACATCTGCACCATCTTTGATCTTTTAACGGGAATGAAAGCGAGGCTGTGTGGGATGGACATACATCTCTTCATTGGGTTGTACTGTTGTTTAATGTGTTTTTGGATCGTTCTGCTGATGAAACACTGCAGAAATATCTTTCCAAGAAGACTAAGTAGACAAAGAACTCCAGACAACATGAGCTGTGGAACATTATAAGTAATTAGGGAGCTTTACACAGCTTTTTGAGTCTAATCCCTCACAGCCTTGCTTTCATACCTGTCATGGCGCTTCTCTGAATAAGGTCTATAAAGAAAGGAAGGACTACTGCGATCTGATCTTGTGTTCAGGCAACTATCCATGTTAACCCTCACCTCGCCTTTGAACATAGGAATCCAAACTGAAAGTCTTTTTTCAGTTACTGACACATTTGATGGTTTTATATGTGTGCCCTGAGGTGAATGGCCTGTGTCTTTGCATAGTATCCCAGGTGCTGTGTAAACATCTATGTTGATCTTGTGCTTTCTCTAGTCACACCCACCCTTGTAGTATCGCTGTTTAGGTTGGTTTGCAGAAGGGCCATGAGCATGCCAAGTTCATCATTCCTGTTCCTTGAATACACACACACAAGAGAGTCAATAGTGCATGTTTGTTATGCTCTAACACTCACAACAAGGCACTGCTACACAAAAACCAACAGACTTTAGTGCCTGGTTAGACAGGCTCTTCAGCTGCCCTTGGTGGCATGTGGTCTTATGGTACGTACACACTTAGTGGTGTCAGGACATGTGTAAAAGGTCTTTCAGCTCATACCATGGAAAAGTCATTGGATATACATGGGGTCTGGAGATCACATAAAAAATCTGGGATTTAAAATGTTATTAAATTTGGAAAGTTATCTCATGAAACAAATTGAACTCTTTGAACTCTTTATGTCGCCAATCAAATAAGTTCATTTGTAGAAGTTCACATTATCAATGTGACAAACAGTCTTTTATAAATTAAGCGGGATTAAAAGACCATGATTCATGATTTTTTTGTTGTTGCTGTAATTAATATGAAATGGTGACATACCAGATACTATTCTGAAATGTACATCTTTTCACTGCAAGTGTGATGATCATAATTTCTTTTGTAATTAAAAAATAATATGTGTAAATTAGAAAAGTGCAGAGGACTTGTGGATCCCATGGTCTCTTTTGTTATACTGTAGAATTCATTTGTTCCACTTGAAGATGTTGCGCAGTCATTCACATTCCCAGTGTGCAAAAAGCTTTGAGGAAAGGTGAGAGAGCAAAGTTCCTGAATCCTTGTGCAAACACTGTTCCAGACAGTTTGTGTGCCAGATGCACATTAAACAGGTGAGATTTTTCCCACTGCCCAATGCAGTGCCATGGAGAATCCAGACAGGATTTTGTTGTGAACTATGGATTTTAGTAGATTAAGAATTTTTTTAAATGTATTTCTTCTGCTGAATGAAGATATTTTGAAGAATATGGGGAGTTAAACAGTTGATGGACCCCATTAGAAATTCTGTGGAACTATGGAAGTCAATGAGGTCCGTCAACTTAGGTCTACATTTTTCAAAATATCTTCTTTTGTGTTTATCAGAACAAAGAAATTCATGCAAGTTTGGAACAACTTGAGGGCGAGGAAATGACGACAGAATTTTCATTCTGTGGTGAACTATCCCTTTAAGCACTCTTAAAGCCAGGGAGTTTATATAGATATATCATGTTGAGAAGTCATTACATTCCCATTGTTGCACTAAAAAAATATAAATGAAAAAAAAGCTGCTTTTAAGTGCTACAAGAGTACACATCAGAATGAGCTGTCAGGATGTCTGCAGGGCTGGGCGCTGTGTTGTGCATCAGGACGGCTGTGAAATATATGTATAATCTTCTTTGGGCTGGGTAGCTCACTGAATATGTATCACTAATCAGATGGACTTTCAGTATTAGTCATTATAGTATTACAAAATAATTAACACCTCAATGTTTTGGTGCCGGAGTGTCCCGTGTAGAAACTACAATTGCAGTCAGTCAGTCAGTCAGCAAAAAGGGGTGTTTTCTATCATTTCACAATGTGATTGTTAATAACGTCGTCATTATGTAAGGCGTGACTTGTTTACTTTGCAAATAAAAACTTTTCCAAGTGCAGTATATGTTATGTTGTGCGTTACAATGGTTTAAATAAAGTGGCTACAGAAAGACTTGCAGGAGGTGCATGGGGACACATTGGCTTGACTGCACTATTTTAAGCCTCATGGCAGTAACCTTAAGCTAGTCCTGCATGTTTGGCAGTATAAATATCCAGGTTTGCACCGGCACTCTGGCTCTGTTTACATTGAGCTTGTGACAGCCTTGTGTGAAGCCAGCGGAAGGGACGGATCCTGATGATTGGTTATTGAATCAACCCATGTTGTCCTTGGAAAAGTTAGTGGAGGACGCCACTACTGTTGACTCATTGAGAGTTGTTTTGGAGGTTTCTGTTAATGCATTGTGGATTTGGAACCATTTTTTTTCTTCTGCCAGCACTGAAAACCATTTTTGCCGCGAGGAATCAGAACATAACTGCTTTTCCCTCGTACAACCACTTACTTATTCTTCCCTTTTTTCCCCTTTCTGCTTTTTTTCCCCTTCTTACTCTATCCCTTCTCCCTTACCTTCATCCCCCATCCCCACCCCCAAGTATCCGCATTTGGACTTGCTATGGACCAGCAGCACGATTTCATGAGCTCCTCGCCCAATAGCCACACAGCTCACTACAACTCCGGCGATACCATGGCAACCTCCCTTTCTGGAATGACCATCAATGATCATCACCATGGCAACCAGTTCCATAAGGAGAATGGAATTGCGGTGGGGCTTGTGAGACCAGGGGATTGTCCAATGAAAGGTGAGCTTGCTTCTGTGGGAAAACAGGACCATTGTGTCACAGCCAGTCAAAATAAATACACACATACTGATTATCTGATTAGTCAGAATTATTAAACAAGCTCTGCAGTGTGAACAGGGTGTGTATGTTTTTATGACACATTCAAATATAGCTTACGAACCAGTTTAATTGTTCTTGAAGGACATACTGGTTTGGAATATGATCTATAGTCTAAAAAGAAATTCAGGGGACCTATTTTGATGAATTATGCTGACATCGTAATCAACTTTACATTACATCAATGTAATATTGTGTGTAATTTAAACTGAAGTTTATGTTAATTATTATTATTATTTTTTAAATGTAAATATTACTTTGATCATTGGGGATTTCTAGTTCCCATCATGCTTTACATTGGAATCGATAAGGATAATTAATGTTTGACATTTAAAAGAGTTAATGCCAGTGACAAGCAATATTTAACATAAAATTTGCTGTTATTCTGAATTGAAATAGATTAATAGATTTCAGGACCACCACTCAGTTGTGCTGAAATTAGTTAAAACGTCAAAAAATTGTTTATGCTGCGAATTCCTCTAACTCAATATTGTTTGTTGTTTGAACATCATTTTATTAGAGTTAGCATTACTCATTTATGAACATTTGTTGAGTCTGAATATGTTTTTAGACTGTATTAAAGACACTTTCTTTCCTCCACAGCCAATAGGAAAGAAGACATAATTCATAAATAATATCTATTTATATGTAGCGCACACTATTAAATATTACAAGGGCAAATGTAATGATAGACCAAATCAAATAAATCTTGGCTGCATGACAGGGGAAGATATTATCAGACAGTGTGGTTCTGTATAATACACCAGAGAAACATTTGCACGTGTTCCTACTAAATAATGATATTATATTAATGATTTCATTAGCACATGAAGTCACCGTGATACTGCATGCGTGGCGATGTGTTATCCCAACGAATATCAATTAGCATGACCGCTAACATGCGTTTACTGTCATGAGAAAATAAAATGAGGGGGATGAAATGATCAAAAGCATTGCAGGGCGTATGATCTTTACACATATTTTAATGTTGTTTCAGATTATGAATGTGGCCGCATTGGCTGCAACTCTTTGATAAATCCTTGTGTATTAATTCCTTTACATAAACCACAAGGCTATGCTTGACTGGGCCCTCAATCCAGGCTTTGCAGCTGCGTCGTGTTGTAATCCATGCATGTGGGTCACGCTCTTCTCGGGATGCTCTCTGGTACTAATTCAACGCCTTCACACAACCTGCCTTCTTCTGCATGTGTGAGGTTTTGTGTTTTTTGTGTACAGACCATTGAGGCTTTTTGAAAAGCACACAGTAATTAAATTGGTTCTCAGTTGGGTTACAGAAAATGTAAGGAGACAGTGTATAAATGAAGGCATGAAGACACAATCAATTGACGTTGAGCAAGTTTGAAACCCCATCATTCACTATTCTACAAAAATAAACAGTTGACTGTAACTGAATTAAACCAATGAAAAATTGCCCAGCTGGCGTACTTCAGTGTGATTACTACAGTCGTTCTAGCGTATAGCGTAATCTGAACTAGTCATCTAGATTCTAGGTTTATAAAGATATTGTGCCATGAGTTATTCGCTTATGTCGTTCCAATCCCATAAGACGTTCATTTTACTTTAAAACACAAATGAAGATATTTTTTATGAAATCTGTCCTTCTATTGAAAGCCTATTCACGGTTCACAAAATAAATATCCCTACAAACTGAACGGTTTAATCAAAGTCTTCTAAAGAGACAATTGATTTGATCAATAGATTATTTATTTTTATTTTATTCACATATAAATAGGGCCTAAAACTAACTTTTTGACACACCTGCCAATGGCCGGTGAAAATGTACCATCCCATAATATTTTTTTACCAGCCATGACACAAAAACAGGCAGTTATGACACCAACATTTTAGATACTAGATACCAATTTCGATACCATAAACTACTAAATAGCCTACATAAGTAATAAAATAAGAACAAACAATGAAATTACAGGCAATAGATAAAAGCACAAATAAATACAACAAAGATACAAATGTAAAAAACCTGCTTTTCAGGCAGGTCTAATAGTTTTCAGGTACTGAAATTGAATAAAGTAGGCTAATCAAATAAATAACACTGCATAGTTGTCATATTCTTTTTAAGGTTCAAGAGCATTGAGTATTTATTTATTTTTTTGTCCCTTTGTTTGGATTTACGTTAAAACGCAGACAGTAGCAGGATTATTAGGTTGCTGTCACTTTAAGGCCGAATGCACGCACATATCATGCGTTTTGTGTGTGCGCTCACTTGAGACATTACCGACCATGTTTACTAGGATACTGAATTTGTCCATTTAACTTTGCGCGCTGTCTGAGGGCAAGCGGCTTTCAGGTCGCGCTTTGGGTGTTTAGACCCACACAGCGTGTGAGTAACAAATTCCCTTTTACGCGCTCCAATGCTTGAATATTTACACTGGAATGGCTGAAACTTTCGTGATGAAGCACTGACCCGTTAACCGTACAGTGTGTCGTTCACTAACATTGCATTGTTAGAATTAAAAAAAATGTTCCCGGCCAACTGGCGACTATAACAGTTTCATATACTCGCCAACGCCGATTTTTACTCACATTTGGCTCTTGGCGAGTGTTCATTTTAGGCCCTGAATATAAACATTGATCAGCAAACATACATAGAGCACTCAAGTATGGTAAACGGAAGCTCAACTGTACTTGTTTGATGTGCAAGAAGAAACCTCATTGGTTCTTGCGGATGCTCAAATGTGCTGGCGTAACATGAGGACAAACCTCATTGGTTCTTATCCGTCAAGCGCACATGCAAGCAATTTTGCATTTAAAAGATGTTTAATAGCCATCCTAACACAGTCCTGATGTCTAGGCTAAAACAAGGCCAAATATGGGCTGTCAGTGAAAGTTTAATAGACGTCAAAGAAATGAAATCAAACACCTTGTAATCACTGTTGACTTTGCTTTCATGATGGAATATTATACATCTTGCAAGGTATTTTGGCAAAAACGACATGTAAACAAATTCAAGGTTATTTGGCTAGAAGTGGGTTACTCATAGCTGGACTATATCGGGTCTATAGTTAACCGAGACGTGAAATGGCGTCTATTGCTTGCTTGCTCAGAGACATTAGCCTATATCTGTTTAACTTATAAATCAATCATGTCTCTTCAGAAGACCATTCAATTCATATGGATTTCTTTTATGATCTCTTTATGCACATTTTGAAGGATCTCCAATAGTCTTTTTTCACTAAAAATATCTTCATTTGTGTCCCGAAGATGAATGAAAGTCTTATGAGTCTGGAACGACACGAGGGTGATTAAGCGAACTATCCCTTTAAATGAATGATGTTGAATGATAGCCCTGAGAAAATCTGGGTTTTTTTTTTTTCACTGCCAATTGTTGAACTCCAAGCGTGTGTACGGAGGGGAAGGACAAACACAGTCGTGGTATTGACTGACAGTCTTTTGTAAAGGTGCCAGCTTCAGAAGGAGTCTTCTGTTGTGTTGTATGTGTTCACATGCCCTAATGGGACCATAATGCTCTCTCTTTTTTTCCTCTGCGACCCCCTGCATTCTTTAGTGCGTAGCTTATATTTCCCTAGTTTACAGCCTTCGCTAGTGCACACTTTCTCCCCGTTTGCTCTTCCTGTAATGGCCCACACAAGGAGGAAACATTACTCAGAGCATCTTCCACAAATAAATGGCACATACTGCAATGGCACAGCAGAGAGTGAGTATGTTATAGATAGAAAAACTTGTACATTAGTGGCTCTAGAAGCGCAGTATTAAACATTAGCCGCTTTCGCACATGTAAAATATGGCCACTCAGCAGAATACGATTGTCAGTTCGGTATTTGAGTCCTTAATATGGTTCCGTTCACACACAGTTCAGTTATTTATGGGAGTGACAATAGCTTTCTATAACAGAATTCACACCTGTAGATTGGCCATTTAGTCACTGGTTCATCATAGACAAAGAACGCCTGACTGTACTAGAATCATTACATATCAGAAATCACTGGTCACAGATCAGGCATTAGAATGAACGCAGTCTATAAAAAGCCTGTTTGCAAAGCCTGCGCCGAAACTGCGACTGATTTACCAAAGAATCCACAGTGAAATGTATAAAATACAAATAAATAATGCTCAACTGAGACATTCACATTGTAAATAAATAAATAACTACATTCCTAGCATTGGGATCCTTTGGAAGCTGATGTTATTTGTAGTCCATCCTGTATCTCTTCTCTCCTCGTCATCTCACTAACACACCAGTGGGTGGGGACAAAGTTGCAATGATGAAGTAGTCATTGATTTCTTTTACCAAGATAACAGACATTCTTTTACCACATTCCACAACGAGTCGTTCTCTGGGTTTGGGACATAATAAAAGCTGTTTTTGGACTAACAAGGAAGTGTTCAGTTCTGAAACTTACAGGATACTCATAGAATGATGGCCTCTCTTATATGTCAAAGAAAATGTTGAAGAAAATGTTGATTTGTCAGTTCATGACCCCTTTAAAAGAAATGTGTGGTTAATAATAGTACCTTTTCATCAGGATGTTTCTGATTGTCATGGATGCTCAAAACTCTTTGTCTTGTCCCACAAGGTGTATGCGTATTATATACTCAGGGGAAAAACAGTATAATAATAGTATGATTACAAGAAACAAACACAGTGGAGTTGCATGTCTAATGCAATGTATCTCTTTTCAAAGATTTAGCATTTATACTGTTCGAGTGCGAGAGTTTTTGAAAACTTAAAATATTGACTAAATTATTTTTAGATCTTTTGCACAATGTTTGTTTCTTGTTAATTGAATAAAGCAGTTACTTTCCAACACTGCTGGTTGTTGTTTTTATGGTTTGCCAGTACATTCAGCTGTCATCTGTTACTGTCCTTATTTTATTTGACAGTAAAATTAGCAGTGTCTTTTTAACTTTACACGTGTCCTTAAAACAAACATTGCTGAATTAATAGATTTTTTTTAAGTTCAGGGATCCAGTTGCAGCTAGGGAATTTCTGTTAAGGTTAAACTGAGATCACAGTACAGTCCAGGGTGCGGGATGTTTGACTTTAATTTCCTGCCTTTAAAAAATCTAATTATGTCTTTATAAGTATTGATTGTGTCAAACAACTAATGTTATTTTTGTTTTTTAACCAAAATTCTCTCGCAGAGGAGTTTTCAGAAGAACGTGTGGATATTGAGCTCAGTAAGGCTGAAGGAACCTCCTCTCCTGAGGAGAAGCAATGTGGTATGCATTGCGGCACTTCTCACAAAGATGCTTTGAAAATGCAGTTTGTCCCTCTTTACGTTTGCCCTTTTTTATTTATTGACTTTTATTGATGTAATGAAATGCCTCTTACTAACTTTGCCTAGTTAAATATACAGAAGCTGCATCCTTAACCGAGCCGAGCGTACATAATAAAGAGTGTAATCGCTCTCTCTCTCAAAAAAAAACTTGTTACCAGCGCACAATGAACCTTGTGAACCTTGAAACATGTTTGTAGGTCGTATTCAACAGAGCTGTATTCGAATTGGGACGGCCTTTGTTGCGTCGCTGTGATGCATTCGCCCTTTGAAGGATACAGCCTCTGATTTTAAACGCAGTAAAAGTTTCAAAACCCTAGTACCATCTATTTCCTTTATAATTTATGTTGTGTCATAGTGTTCATGTTAATCATCCAGTTAATCAACCAGTTATTTGCTTTCAGCAGAGCTCCTCAGAACTCATTCACAGTCTTACTGTTGCTGAGCTGTGGAGCTAAACCTTTCATTTCTGGCTTGCTTTTATGATGTTAACAGCTGCTTCACTTTCATAAGAAAAACTGAACTTCCTTTGGTAGCTTGGTGTGTAAATCTGTTGAAATGATGTTTTATAGAGTGCCCGCAGGATTCAAGAGCAGAAGAAAATGAAGATCAGCCTGTTGTGGAAGTGGCGAGCGGTATGGACCTTCTGTTCCATCCACTGCTGCCTCTTTTTATTGACATGCTTTGCTTGAATGGCCTTTTGTGCCTTCATTTCTTTGGATGCTATTGTGCCTTGCACCCTAATATTTCTAATTTTCTAGTTTTTTTTGTCATATTTTAAGCCTGCAGGTTGCATTTTGCTTCTTCTGTTTTGGCCTAACGGGACTGCCATCTTAGCAGTTGTTTCAGATTGATCTACGTCTTTTCCTGCTTTGATAATCTTTTTTATGTAGCGTTTACGAGCCGAATTGTAAGATAATATGTATGTCTGTCAGTTTAATTTTGATACCACAGCTGGGGCATGCTGAGAGTTTTCAGGCTTTTAAATCAAAATAAACTCAAGGGAGACTCCAGCCCTCTTCCCATGTGATTAGTGACAGAGACCTCCGCTCAGCTGCCTTTGCCACGCTAGGCGTGATGTTTTGCCAAGACTGGAATTAATGCCTTAAGCCAAATATGATATCTGCCAAAGCTCTTTCTTTCACAGGTCACAATGCTTTAATTGCAAGTATTTGTTGCTTTTGTGTCTGACGAAGAGCTGACGTGCTTGAAACATTACCATCTTTGTGGGAGTCTACTATTACATTTTTCACATTATTAGAGGCGAGGTTTGCTGACTTTTCTCAGCTTTTTAATATTTCCCTCGTTGAGCACCCAATTTCAGCAAAAAATTCTGGAGATGTGGG
The DNA here is from genome assembly GCA_023029165.1 of Gobiocypris rarus. Classification (NCBI taxonomy): domain Eukaryota; kingdom Metazoa; phylum Chordata; class Actinopteri; order Cypriniformes; family Gobionidae; genus Gobiocypris; species Gobiocypris rarus. Next base: position 4,852,846 of record CM040920.1, on the reverse strand, counting down.
TGTTTTGGATCTGGTTTTGCTCGCTTTTGTGATAAAGAAATGAAGTGTAGTATATTGATGGTGTGATTTCATGCTAGGTAATAGTGTTTGCCTTGCCGTCCTTTCATGAAACAGAGGTCCTGATTCTCTGTGGTCATTAAGGCCCTGTTTACAACTGGTATTAAGATGCGATTTTGGTCAATCGGATCATAAGTTGACGATGCTAAATACAGGTGTAAATGGGATCTAAAATGTTTTGAGCATGTCCACTTTCAACCACTTCCAGAGGTAGTCGAAAACGCATTCGACCGGATTGCTTTTGTTTTGTAGGCACACACGATCGAATGTGTTTGAACCATAGACGCACATTCACTCTCTTCCATTGTAGAAAAGTGAATCCGCCGTGGTATCAAGGCCCCGCCCATACTCACGCAGAATCAGTTAGTACTTCGTCTACTTATGATCCAACCGACCAAAACGCATCTTAATTCCAGGTGTAAACAGGGCCTAAAAATCCCATGGCAATTCTCGTAAAAGAATAGGTGTAACCCTGGTGTCCTGGTCAACCTCCATTGGCCCTTATCAATCATGGCCTAATAATCCCCATCCTCTGAATTGGCTCTATCACTCTCTATCCTTTCCATAAGTGTCGAGGAGATTCCCCTGATATGATTGTAAAGCGCCTTGGGCGTACAGAAGTACATAGGAGAAATGCGCTATATAAATACCTCATTCATTCATTTATTCATATGTGCAGCTGAAATTGCCAGATATTATGCTGTACAACTCCTTAATTTTTGTCTTTTTATGTGTTTCTCTCTGTTTGCCGCATATCCTGACCGTTATTAAGCTGGAGGAATGGCGCCCATAGGTAAAACACTATTTTTACTCTTACACAACTTATTCTCATATTATACCACATTATTCTCATGCTTTGTAGAATAGCCATTATGCTAGATTTCTTTATTTTTTATTAAAAATATATTTTTAAATATTACACAGTTTGTGTTTTCTATGTTTTGGTAGTACTCCACCTCACTGATCTTTATCTTGTACTGTTATTTGGTTTCGTGAATAAACAGAGATGTGTCCATTTTATTTTATTTTAATAATCAGGAGCAACTAGGTACTTTTAAAGAGCAGGAGTTTGGTGTGGAAACATTTCTGTTTTTCTGATCAATGGCATGAGGGAGGAATTCATTAATATAACCTTTTTTGTTAGTTTAGTTTGTTAAGCGCTACCCTTGTGAAAAGAAAGTGTGCTTGAATGTACACGTATAGTGATCTTATTATTATATTTTAAAAAAACTTTACTTGCAGATTCTACAAGTAATTCAATAAGTAATAAAATGTGTACTTTGTAATAATGTCAATTTTAAAGTGTATATTTAGAGTACATTTAAATCATGTTTTAATAATCTTCTGTCATGCTTTAAAGAACACTTATTTGGATGTCTTGACTTACATACTAAAGCATATGTTATGTATTTGATTATAATTTTAACTGTAGTTTGATATTTGATATTACATTTAAAGTTATCAGTTTAAATGTTCTAAATTGCAACCTTATCATTACAAATGTGAAATTACACATATGCATGAAATACATGTTTCAATAGGAATAACATTAAAGTACATTTTAGTTTACTATAAATGCTGTCAGTACATTCGGCAGTACACTTTAACCATATCTCAAAGACAATAGGCATAATTATGAAATTACATATAAAGATGGACTTAAGTCTCACTTAAGTCAAAAAAGCACTCTTCAGCTATTTGCTTTTATTATAAATTTACACTAATAGTTTTTCATTTAATTGCAAAAAACATGCAATTTAGTACATTACATTCAGTTCACGCTTAAGTATACTTAGGCCTGGTTTTACAGACAGGGCTTAGAATAAGCTAGGATTAGACTTTAGTTCAATTCAGGCTTTTAAGTAGCTTTTATAAACGTGCCTTAGGAAAAACATTACTGGTGTGCATCTTGAGACAAAACAATGGTAATGACATATTTTAAGATATGCCAGTGCATGTTGCTTTCAGTTAAAATAGCTCAAACAAGCATTTTAATCTGGGACCGACTTAAGCCTTGTCTGTGAAACCTGGGGCATAAGTATTTTATTTTTCAAAGTATGCTAATGTGTACTTTCACAAGGGTAGTGGCCCAGTTTAAAAAAAATATATATATATGCAAGCTATCATGCTCTTCGATTGTACCTATCGGCTCATATTTCTGTGTTCAGTGTGAAGTCTGGTTTCATCACAACTGTCTGTTTTGTATGTTAGCAAAGGCCAGCAAACCAGTTTGTTATATTTGCTCGTTGTCTTTCCTCTATGGGTTTTTGTTGTTAACGTGTGACAGTTTTCTTAGAACACCTTGTGTTTTTAGAGAAGGAAAAGTAATATAGATGTTGTCATTGCTTTCTATAAAACATCTGACCAGTCTTTGTCCATGGTGAATGGGACATGCATTATTATTAGTGCAAGTATAAGGCAAAAGCGGCTTTGTTTCCAGCTTTAGCAGCAGGGTTTTCATCTGATGGTTATGATCAACACTCGGACTGGAGCTGTGTAGACCACCAGAGAATACAAGAGCAGGACGAAGACCTCCTCAGAAGCAGTTGGGCTGAACCACCAGTCCATTCCCATCATCGGCGGACAACTGTCAGTCCAGACCGCACCAGGAGCCTTTCTCTGGAGAACGAGCCACCTGTGACTTTCCTGGTTCGCAGTGCCGCACTGGAGGACCTGACATCCGTCGGGGAGAGGATTGCAGAAGCCAGGGCTCCTTACAGTGAGACCCTTCAAGAAGAGGAAGAACTGTCCTTTTACGGAAATGAGAGCCATGCTGAAGAAAAAAACCTTCCAGCGTGGGCCAGCAGGGCTCAAACAACTCTCTCTGACTCTATATATGCACCTTCTGAAACCAAAGAACATAGTTTTACAAGAACTTTACCTCATGAACACATGGACACAACGGACACAGTGAAGGAGAACGTTGATGCTATGTTTTCAGGGGTTAGAGCTGCTGCTGAAGATGCAGAGATGAAAAAGACAGAAGCCACTCATCCTCCTACGAGCACAAGTGGCTCTCCAAAAGGTGTCCACGGCTCCCCGGCAAGAAAATCCCTGGTGCCAGTGGCTCAGTTTAAAGGTCTGTGCTGTTAAGCTCACAGAATCCCAGTACAGTGTCTCTTCCTTGGTTTCCCTCCACCTATGTTTTACAGAGCCGCTTAGCTATGCACCACTTTCTTCTCTATAACGAACATCCTACAAAATAAGCGGCGTGCTGAGGAGAACGGTCTGTTGTCCTGCAATTGTTTGCTACACGTCGTCCTTTTTTGGGCACTCAGCCTCACTCTGTCATTCTTTTGTTTCCTCTGGTGGTCTTGCAGCCTGTTTGCGCTGATTGATGAATTCCATGTTTGCTGGCCGTGTTTTAATAAGTTCAGTCTGGCATGTCTGTGTGCATGAGTGTGTTTGCATGCGTTCACAGCACCATCATCTGGTGCAGCGCTGCTTTAACAGATTCCCTCAATTTCATTTACAGACTTACGTTTCTTAAATGTTTCTTTAGAGCATAGAATTGCAGAAAGTATTTTTTGAAATTTTCAATTGAAAAACAATACCAATACATTTAGCAAACTGTAGTCAGATTAGCAAAGGCATTTCCACACTGTTAGCATAGATGCAACATAGTCAGCTGCCTAACTCTTAAAGGGGTCATGAACTGCATTGTTTTATTGTTTTATAATGTTATTATGGTTTTTACATCAAAAATTGTCATAATTTAGAAATAAAAGGCATTTTTTCCTACCCTGATTTTAGCCCTCTGGTTTGAATGCTCTGTTTAAAGGGGCGTGTTTGCTGTGAGACTTCGGTGAAAATGCACTGCTGTGATTGAATACCATCTTTGCTTACTTGACTCATTACATATCAGAAATCATTGGTCACAGATCAGGCATTAGAACTAACACAGTTAATTACATGTTGTGGCATTACTGTCGAGTCCATGTTGTAAAGCCTGTTCCGAAATTGTGATTGATGTACCAAAGAATCCACAGTGAAATGTACCGAACAAACACATAATGCTAAACTGAGACATTCACATTGTTGAAAATAAATAACCACATTCCTAGCATTAGGATCTTTTGGAAGGTAATGTTATTTTTAGTCCAGTGACCCTGTATCTCTTCTCTCCTCGTCATCTCACTAACACGCCAGTGGGCGGGGCCAAAGTTGCAATGATGAAGTAGGCATTGATTTTCTTCTGCAGAGGCTGTCTTTCACCTATTTATAGGCACATTCAAGACGTTATCTGGGCTTGGTTACAATAAAAGCAAGGAGGTTTTCAGCTCTAAAACTTACAGGATATTCTAATTGTATAATGACCTATCTTATATGTCAAAAGCTCAAGAAAAACTTTATTTCTCAATTCATGACCCCTTTAAAAATAAAGAGGTTTTCACAACAAATCTTAGAGAAACATTTAATTTAGGAACTTTTCAGTGAAAAGTTCTTTGGGGAACCTTTTCCACTATCAAGAAACTTTTGTGCGATGTGAAGATTCCATGGATTGTAAAGGTTCTGCATGGAACCATAGATGCAAATTAAGAACCTTTATTTTTAAGATTGAGGCAGCGTTTTAAGAAAGCACATGTGCATCTTATTTATGCCTTTAGATTTTAAAGTAGCATCACACATATCTTTGACAGAAAAGGCAATCTCAGGATGCATTATGATGAACTCGGTGATAAATCCAAGATGGCAGGCCAGGTGAAAGAAATGTTGATTATAAACCGAAACTATTGGATTCAGTACTTAAAAGAAGCCAAATTTGAAACAAACTATTTTATATGTGCAATGAATTTGTATCGCTTCATTGGGTTAGGAACATGTTAACATCAAAATCCATTGTGTGCCAAATCGCCAGTGTTCCAAATTAGTTTTTGTGAGGTTTAGTAATGGATTGTTACACATGTAGAGAGTCCAGTGTTTTCACTTTTCACGTTTATTCAAATCTGATTTCTGACATACTGATTGGTTTTTTTTACAGCTCAGTCCAAGACCAATGGTGATGCTGAGAAGAGGGTGAGTGCTAATAGCTATTCTGCATCAATCTTTTGTTCGCCTCCACTTTCATTTTTATTAATTTTTTCTATTTTTCTATTTTGAGTTTTCATCCACTACTGTTTTGCTCTCTATATAAAGACCAAAGTCAGACCCTCCTCCCATAAAACACCTTCCTCCCTTTCGAAAAAGTCCATGGGCTTATCCTCTAATAGATCTCCCTCAGTACCTGCCACCAGTGCTGGGCCCAAAGAATCCAGGCCTAGAGTGAGTACAGCTGCTGATGTCCTGCCGCTTCTGTGGAGAATGGTCTTGAAGTTTGCGCCCCTTTTACTGGCAGTCTGTGCACTGCAGTCTGGTGTCATTAACATTATCTTTTTCTCTCTTCTTGATAACTGACAAGCATCTTGTTCGCACAAATGCCTGTCGTTCATGTTAATTTTCAGTAGCACTGACATCTGGAAAGGCAACTAAAAATAGTCAGCATGATTTTAGAATAATTGTATCTCACAGCTTCACCTGCAGCTCAGTTTTCCTGCTTCCCGTGGATGGGTTCATAATTATTAAAAAGTGCTTTCAAAATCTGTTTGAGCAGGCAAACATGTCATAAGGCCTGTTTATGAGTGCATCTTCATCTTTGAGTGGTTTTGGCTCTAGTAGTTCCTTTAATTTGTCTACTAACAATGTCCAACAATGGGTATACATGTATCACTGGAGAATTTTGTTATTTTTGTCATTTTCTGAACCATCATTTTGATAACAAATGTCATTTCCAGCACATCTTTATGTGGTTACATTTAAAAAAAATTGAGTAAAAATGGCAGACTCCATTATCTTGTTCAGTGGGTTAGTTAGACTCTTTTGAAGCATCGACAATACATTTTGGTCCGAAAATAACAAAAACTATGACTTTATTCAGCATTGTCTTCTCTTCAGCGTTTGTTTGACAAGAATCCTAGTAAACAAAGCCGGTTATGGCTTTAGTGAACGTAAACAGTCGAGAAAGACGACGCATGTGTATCAGTATTGGAGCCGTGCAGCTCTTAAAGTGACAGAAGCCTAATATTTCTGCTGCTGTGTGTTTTTAATGGTAATCAAACAACAAAAGACAAAGAAAAAAATCACTCACTGAATAATATCTTGACTGAATAACTTTTGTACCTTCAATAAAGATTAAAACACGGTTTATTTATACAGTGAAGACTATCCAGTGTCATTTTACATTTGATTAGTTTATTCAATGTCTCTAAATGAAAACTACTGTTACTTGTCTTTAATAATATTTTTTAATTTATATTAATTAGGTTAGTAGTTTTAGCTGTGGTATTGAAATCCGAATAGAGAATTGTGATTTTTCACTGCTATCTAAAATTGTTTAATTTTATTGCTGGTAAAAAAATCTGCAGTTGTTTTGTTATCTATAATTTCATGGTATATAATTATTAATGATTTTCTCTTTCTTTCTTTTAATATATTCATGTATTTCTTTAGGCTCTTAATAGCAGTAGACCTCATGCTACTGGAACAAAGATTCCTGCCATGACTGCCATTGCCAAAAATGGAAAAGGTAAGTGAGATTAGTTTTTAGATATAAATGTGTCATATGCAGTAGTGGCCAAACGTGATGTCCAGAAGGGATATTTGCGCAATATTTGCTTTTAATGACACTTTGTATTGGGAAGAAGAATACACTTAACTTGATTAAGGTATCAAAATGACAAAATTATTTGAAAAGAAAGGCAAACTCCAGCCTATAATTAAATATGGGTTTTATTGTATTATGCAAAAAAAGGCATCGAAAAACAAAAGCTCATGAAATAACGCTGATCTTCTATACTTATCTACATTGTGTTCCTTGTCTTTAATATATATTAAGTTGGATTAAGTGTGAAGAAACCATTTTTCCTTTGTCAGGTATCACTTTTGGCCATTACTAAATATTACTATATATATTTTTGAAGAATAGAGCACTTGATTGAGATAATTGTCATCGTTATCATAACACTATACTGTTTCCCAGACTCTCCGAAGACCCCGGATACCAGTGGGCACAACAGCCCTGGCACTCCCAAATCCCCTGCCAGTAAAGCTGCGGGTGGCAAGCCTCCAAGCACAGGAAATGAAATCAAGAAGATCGCAGTAATTCGCTCGACCCCTAAATCTCCGAAGAACCGTTCACCTACATCGCTGTCCGCCGCTGCCCCCCTCCCTGATCTGAAGAACGTGCGGCCCAAAGTCGGTTCCACTGACAACCTGAAGCACCAGCCTGGAGGCGGCCGGGTAATTCATCTTGAACTTATTCTCTTCAGTGTTCTGTTTAAAGTTGGGTTTGAGATAAGATTTAAATTGGATGTTCCGTTTTTTAATTTTTTTATTAAAAATTTATATATTTTTGCAATGTGAAAAAAATTCCACCTACTTCAACTTTGAGGGCCCTAATTTACAGATCTGAGCGCATGGTTTGCAGCGCATAGTGCAGGTGCACTTAGGGTGTGTCCAAATTCACATTTGCTAATTTAATGAAAGAAAAAATGGTTGGCGCGCCAAGCACATGGTCCAAAACGGTTGTACCTAGTCTCTTAATGAGTCATGCGTGTGTTTTGGGCATACTGTGCAATAAACCAATCAGAGTCTCATCTCCCATTCCCTTTAAAAGCCAGTTGTGCCTGCAAAAAATGTGCTATTTAAACAACGTGGCACAGGACGTGAAAACGATAACTATGTTGGGCTGAAACTAGCAAAAAACACTTGTGTCGGGTGTATGATAGGGCAGCAACTTAAATTTTAATAGAAGTTTTTAATAATCAAATTGGCTGTACTTGTCATTTCTACTTACATCATATTAAATATGTATGATTTTTAAAAATAAAGTTGAAATTGTTTATCATGATGAGAAATAGAAAAACATACAGACTTGGTCGGCGTCATGTCATAGCTGGGGGAACACCCACATTCGCCATATGCCGTGGGGGAAAACAAGCCATTAGAATGAATGCAAATAGACCTTGTTAGACGCTTTAGCTTTACTCTTTGTAATGATTACGATTTATTTTTGTTTGGTGCAGTCCCGAAAAGTTGCCATGTGGCGTTCTGCACCTCTAATAAGTTATCTGAAGTTTTAGAGTAAAGATAAAGTGTCTAAACAGGTCTATGTGCATTCATTCTAATGGCTTGATATGATGTTTTGTGGGTGTTCCCAGTAATTGCCACGACCAAGTCTATTGCCATGACTTATTGATGATATAATTTTTCTACAGTGTGGTCAAAGAATGAGTGTGTATGGGAAAGGCAATTTGTTGTTAGTATTTATTGTTAAATAATCTCACAGTTATGTATAAATCTAATTATGTCATGAAACTCTAGATGTCACAGGCTGATCCGTTACATGCAATCTGCTATCACATCATTACCACATGGAACAAGCTGATTGGCCTCTGCTGATCCTGCAGCCAATGAGATTGCTTGCTCAACAATTAAATAGTCTGGTTCAGTGTTTCTGCAGCGGATCAGAGATCCTCTGAAACCCTCTACCTCCCCCAGCTCCACCTGCCTAGATTTGCTACGGGTTATGAATGTCTAGTTATGCAGCAGCAGCATATCTTACATGCTCACAGCAGCGTGTCTGTGTATCTATTATCAGTAGCAAGTCCATACTTGCTCAGGAGCAGCAGAAATAATCAACAGCAGCAACATCTAGTCACCAAGGCCAAATGCGTCAACATTGCCATATTCAACAACACGCTAAAAATATTCCAAGAGTTGTCATGATTGTTATATCAGTAGTTACAAAATCACTTGCATATTACATGCATAATATAATCTTTTTCATATTGTTCCAATCTCATCAGCTAATGAAAATTCACTTGTTTATTACTCAAATCTCTCTCTCTTCCCTACAACAACAGCTAAGTCAATTATCCCAATGTTCTGCCTTTCACAGGTACAAATTCTTGATCAGAAGGTGGACTTCAGTAGTGTGCAGGCAAAGTGTGGCTCCAAAGCCAACCTCAGGCATGTACCAGGAGGTGGCAATGTGAGTTACTACGGAATGATTCAAACAGTTTTATTTCTTCATTTATGATCACCAAACGGTATTTGTCAGTGGCTGTCCCTATGGAAGCTTGTTTCTGCCACTGAATTTTTTTTTTAAATGTAATTTTGACATTTTTATCTCACAATTCTGACTTTTTCTCAGATTTCTCAGAAGAAAAAAATCAGAAATGCAAGTTCATATCCTGCAATTCTGACATGATAACTCGCAATTGCGACTGTATATCAAGCAATTTTGAGAAAAAAAGTCAGAATTGCAAGATGTAAACTCAAGTCAGAATTTGCAATAATAAACATTCGTAATTATATTTTACATTATTGTTAGTCCGTGGCGGAAACAAGCTTCCATAGTAAACTGTCACTAAATGGCAAATTTTATTTAAGTTTATTTTAGTATAATTGAGATACTATTATGTCTTTTATGTCTTTTAAGTATTTTGAATTTATATAATAATTTTCATTTTAATTTTGCTTAAAGCTTTAGTGATTTTGTTGTGTTTTATAAGATAAGAAAAAAATGTCTATAGTGTTTTATACATTGAATTTCAGTTTTAGTCATTTTAGTTCATCAATTTAAACATTGCATTTCAAGTTTTTTTAAATATATATTTCATTTAAGTACATTTTTATTTTAAGTTCTGGACATGTTTTAATGGTTATAGTTTTAGTTACAGTTAATTATAATAACCGTGGTGAGAATTGACCAATGTATTATCTTTAAGTCTTTTTTATGGTTACATTTCCCAAGAATGGTGACTATCGAGTTGTCCAAACAACCTAAAATGTGTCATTCCTAAGTCTATTCTGGGAAAGAACCAAAATACGCAATAATAATATGTCTTTATGCTTCATGAGAATCAGGGAACCTTTATCTTTTTTATGTTTTTGTTCATGAAAACTTCCAAACATTTGCTTTAAACAGGTACAAATTCTTGATCAGACGTTGGACTTTAGTAATGTCCCTTCTAAGTGTGGCTCCAAAGACAATATCAAACACACACCTGGAGGAGGCAATGTGAGTTACTGAGATAAACCATTAACCAGACCCAGTTCACTCCTAAATACACCATCAGTCATTCGTTCCTTACCAAACAATTTAACAACCTGCTCCTTTTCTACTGATGGAAAGAAGTCAACTAATCAAACTCCCAATCATCCCTTACTGACTTGAGATGTTCCTGAGATGTTCCTCATGAAGTTGGAAACACTGCATGACTTCAGATGTTATAAGTGAAACAAATCTCTAGGTTCTGTCAGAAGCTTTCTGATTTTGGCCTCACCAAAAATGGTAATTCTTCTCTTCCTTGATCTCTGCATTCTTTCAGGTAAAAATTCTTGATCAGAAGGTGGACTTCAGTAATGTCCAGTCAAAGTGTGGCTCCAAAGACAATGTGAAACATGTACCGGGAGGTGGCAATGTGAGTAACTATAGGTTGAACTCAACACCTTCAGTCTTGGTTCTTCCTGAAGTTATGACCATTTGTGGAAACCTTGTAACAACAGTCTCATTGAATGTAGTAGGTCTGTCTGTTACACAGTCACTTTTGGATTGATAATGAATTGAAAAAGAGGGTCTTTACGATTGTTGAGTTAATTATCATAAGTGTCAAAGCCATTATAGTGAGTTCATGTTTTTCGCTTTACCATTCACAAACTCATGGCTCTTCCTTACTAGCAGTTCTTTCTGCCTCTAAGATAATTAGAAAGATAACTCCTGCTCTTCCCCAACTTTTTCATTTTCCAGATAAAAATACTGGTGGTCAAAAGGTGGACTTCAGTAATGTCCAGTCAAAGTGTGGCTCCAAAGACAATATCAAACATGTACCGGGAGGTGGCAATGTGAGTAACTATGGGTTGAACTCAACACCTTCAGTCTTGGTTCTTCCTGAAGTTATGAACATTTGTGGAAACCTTGGGATTTTCAATTGGGACACCCCGTCACAAAGTCCTACACATTCATCTTAGTTTCCTCTGGTTGCTCTCTGGTCCTGAACTAAAAATACAGATAACTCCTTGTCTTCCCCAAACTGTTCACTCTTTCAGGTGCAAATTCTCGATCAGAAGTTGGACTTAAGTAGCGTGCAATCTAGGTGTGGTTCCAAAGATAATATGAAACATGTACCCGGAGGAGGAAAAGTGAGTAAACAGGGGACCGTTTGTTGTTGTCTTAACCAAAAGTCATACTAAAGAGACTTTAATACTAGAGATTCACTGATATTACAATTCTGGCTGATACTAATATGCTGATTATAAAATCTGATAACCGATAAATCGCTTTTGTCATCAAATCGCTTTTTTTTCAATGTTTAAAGTGAATTTAGGCATGTCAACATCATAATGTACAGTAAAAAGATGGATATTTATTTTGAGAGAGTGTAACTTATAGTGAGCATTAATTAATGGGTTAGTTCACCCAAAAATGAAATTTCTGTCAATAATTACTCACCCTTATGTCGTTCCAAACCTGTTCATCTTCAGAACACAAATGAAGATCTTTTTAATGAAATCTGAGAGCTTTCTGTCTCTCCATTGACAGTTTACTTCCACTTTCAAGCCCCAGAAAGCAGACATTGTTGCATTTGAGATACATATTGTCAGGGGATTTCTGTCAATGAAGGGCAGACCGCTCTCAGATTTCATTAAAAAGATCTTAATTTGTGTTTCGAAGATGAACCCAAGTCTTACGGGTATGTAATGACATGAGGGTGAGTAATTAACAACAGAATTTTTTTGTTGTTGGGTGAATTACCCCTTTAAGATAATATAAATGAGCATTCATAATTAAATAGTCATTGTACTGATTTATTGAGTATCTATTTTTATATTAATGCATGGTAAATGCTGCTTGGTTTCTTAGCTATGACTATATGTCCACTCACCCTCTGAAACTCATAAACAGGATTGTTTGCATGCACTAATTTTCGTCAATCAGAATGAATCTAATCCGATTTCACAGTCTGAAAGTTGTGTTTATATAAACCCTAAATGATGCAATCCGATTCATATATTTGATTACATGTGCATTACATTTATTCCAAACAAAACGTTCAGAACCAGAGAAAGCCACTGCAATAATGTCAATGGAGGTCATTGTCGTTTTTGCCTTGATGACATATCCAAAAAAGCTGGCATTTATGTTACTTTTTAGCAAAAATTCAGACTCCACTGAACAGTTTGTAGGACATGAGACGCAGGTAAACATACGAATGCTCACAAGCCATAAACACACATTTATATGACGTAAGACTTTTGTTAAACATATATAACGTACACTGCACGTGCGCGCAAGGTATTTTTGAATACATTGAGAAAATAGTTGGATTCAATCGTTTACATGCTTGCTTCTTTCCTGTTGATCTGATTATTTTAGATCCACACCACCCCTTCCAATCTGATTGAAATTGAATTCAGATCAAGCTCAATTGGATTGATAGAGGTGTTTGCAATGAAGGCATAAATTATACATTTATTTGGGTGGATGTAAACGTATTGTTTTTGTGGTGAGTATTGAATTGCTTAGCTTCAATGTGTATTTTTCACACTTTCATTTCCAAAACGCCTAGAACAAGAACAGCAATTAATTGTGACCCTCGATACAGCTAAGCATTGGCTCAGAAGGACATTGCTGTTTTGTGGCATTGACATTCAGAGCAATTACATTTCCCGCAAGACTTGTTAAAAACAGAAACCTCCCTTACTTCAATAAAGTTAAGCATGTAATAAACAATTCTCCATGTAATTAGAAGACTTTGATTTTTGACTTTTAGGAAACCCTCTTTCCTTACAAAAACAGATGACCAGGCCACCTCTAAAATCCTAGCCCTTAATGCCAACTGGCTTGTCATTACGGGCAGTCATTACACTCACTAAAGTACCAGCGAGGGATCCACAGAGATCCTTATGCACTCAAGAGGAGCTGCTCTCCTCTGCTGTTGAAGGCACAGAGGGGTTTTGTTGTAGCGCTCTGGTCAGCCGAGCTTTTCTTTGTGGTGAGCAGTTGGCTCGAGCTGAAGGTTGACCTCACTCTGAAGACACTGAGGCCTTTTTATACAGGAAAAAAACCCAACAGCTGTGGCTATGAGGTCATTGCTTCTATTTTTGGGAGCAGGAATGGTACACAATTGTACCGTTCTCATGTTGTGTCCTCAATCCATAGTCTAAAATGGAGAGCGCTGAAGTACAAATCTTTGTAGAACTGATGACCAACTAGATCATTAAAGTGGTCATGAACTGCATTGTTTTATTGTTTTATAATGTTTCCTGGGGTGCACTTATAATGTTAGTGTGGATTTTTCCTAGCCTGATTTTAGCCCTCTGATTTGAATGCTCTGTGTGAAGGCGCGTGTTTGCTGTGAGACTTCAGTGTAAACGCACACTAAACGTGTTGATTATAGCATTATATTTAGATTGTGACATGAAAGGTTGCAGTGATGAGCATTGTAGCCGATCACAGACATGAGGAGTGCATGAATGCTGTGATCTCGATTTCTGCACACTAACGAATGCTTTCATCATAACTAACAGCGCAAACACAATGTAAATAAGAGATTTGTTAATTATTACGAGAGTTTTGGTTAGAGTTTAGAACTCAGTCACTGATAATCTCACGCTGTTTGATTGACAGCTCCAGTGATTGTAAAGGGAGCGTTCTTTGATCGCTTTCTATATATAATTTAATCACAGTGTAAATTACAGATTACTTTCATCCTACTAAGAGAAATCATGTGAAGTTTACAATTTAGTCACTGGTTTGATTTACTGACACATAGACAAAGAACATCTGACTGTACATGAATCATTGCATATCAGAAATCACTGGTCTCAGATCAGGCATTAGAATTAACAGAGTTACTTACATGTTGTGGCATTACGACTGATTTACCAAATAATCCACAGTGAAATGTACCGAACAAACGCATAATGCTATACTGAGACATTCACATTGTGTATCGCTTCTCTCCTCGTCATCTCACTAACACACCAGCGGGCGGGGCCAAAGTTGCAATGATGAAGTAGGCATTGATTTTCACCTGCAAAGTGCACCTGAAGACCTCTTGTATGTCAAAGGCTCAGTTCATGACCCCTTTAATGTTGTGGTTCATCATACTTTGAGGTTAGATAACATTAAATATTGGTTTTAAAAATAAAAACTAATGACTAAACCACCAAGAGGGGTGTTGCGTTCAAGGGACTGAAAAGTTGTATTCTAGCAACTGTCTGCCATTTTCGCAAGCTTTTACTCTTTCTTATGTAAATGAAATTGTGTTTGGATAGTTTTTAACAAATTAAAATTTAATTGCTTGAAAGAATACTAAAACCCTTGTTTTTGTTTTGTTTTGAAAAGGTCCAAATCCTCCACAAAAAGATTGACCTGACCAATGTGCAGTCAAAGTGCGGATCGAAAGACAACATTCGTCACAGACCAGGTAACCGTAGACATCCATTTTGGATTTTAGATGCCACAGACAATCAAGGCTCAAACTTTGGACTTGATTTTCTTAGCGTTTTGAATGCATGTACATAATTAGCCATATCATTTAAATCATGAGGAATTTCAAATGCCTTTTCAAGGTGGAGGAAACATTGAGATCAGGTCTGAGAAGCTTGATTTCAAGGCTCAGTCAAAGGTCGGATCTCTGGACAACATTAAACACGTGGCTGGAGGAGGCAACAGGAGGGTAAGCCGACATGTCCTCCACTGATGGGAAACGATGCTCAAATTATTACCTCGGCTGTAGAAGCTACACCCTAAAGTTAAATATGAACGTTTATGAATCCTTATCATTTTACAACCATGCCTGTGTAAATCTGTCTCTGGGTTTGAAACATTTGGTTCTTTAGATGTCTAGGCTTAACGAAATCCCCTGAACTAATTTAACTCCTTTAAAGTCTCATCTCATTGCCATTTATTTTGATTCCGTGAGCTTCGGAATTTGAAGACGAATGAATATTGCTTATACTTGTATTTTAAGAGAAAACATGACATACTTCATCTTTAATTTGAATATTTTTTTATTTATATTTTTGTTACCATCGTTTTCCATTTTGTTGAACCCATATCATTTTGTGTTTCTTTCTGTTTTGGTTGACCATGGTGTTCATTTCACACCCATTGGCCACCTTGGGGTCCATCTCTAGAGAGAGAAGGGGAGAGGGGCAGATACGCCCCAAGATGAGGGCTTCCTCACCCCAGACCCCTCTGATACCCCCACCCTCTCATCTGCCAGTATGTCCCCAGAGCCCATCCTCCTCAGCAACCCTCAGATAAAGATTGAGGACTCCAGTAAGTATTCAAAGAGGGGCGCATGCCCAAAATAGACAGAGAGACGTCCACATAAAATTAACCATCACTGTGCTCATATATTTTTATTATATAATATTTGGAGAGTGCTCATATGGGGACACATTACTATTCAAATTAAATTGAAGTCATCATTTACTCACCCTGGGGTTGTTCTAGTGCGGAATGTCATTCATCCTTTTTAAGACCACAAAAGGAGAATTTAAAAGAAATGTCCCGCTCGCACTCTCATAATGGCAGTGAATAGTGACCAGCATCAAGCTTTTGAAAAATGCAAAAGTAGGCTATCCCGTGTGACGTGTCAAATATTCCAAGTGTTCCGTGGGTATACGATAGGGTTTAGTGAGAAGAAACTAAATAAAATGAATGTATTATTTAATAAAAAATCCTGACCTTCACACTTAAAAATAAATGTTCTTTATTGGAATACATGAAAAACCTTTTCAACTTTTAAATGCACAAAGAGTTTATTAAAATGTTCTTCACACTTTTAGGAACTGTTCACTGAAAGGTTCTTCATTAGGGAACAAAAAAGGTTCTTCTATGGCATCACTGTGAAAACCTGATTTAGTTTTTTTAAGAGTGTTGGCCATTGGTCTTCTGTGCTCGACTATGTGTTCATAGGACTATTAGCGTCTCAGCTCACTCCGGCTCGCCCAGAAAAAGCAGACAAGTTGTGAGAAATCAAGATGATTAATACATGACATGAAATAACAATGCCTAGAAGTTAAATATCTCCAGACTGGAACTCCATTTGCTGTGACGAACACAACGGATATATTCAGCTCAGAGAAGAAAGTACATGGATTATATGTCATGTTCGCACAGATGCAGTGGATCATTTCCATAATGACCAATGCAATCTACCAAGAGCAGCGCAAATTGCTTTTCTTGGGCAGTAATTACTGACGCAAACACCAGTAAATTGAAAAGCGCAAACCTTATTAAATCACCTTGCACTCTTCTCCCATAAATGTTGCGTCTGAAAAGGAAACTCCTACAAATGCATATGCATTAAGTGCCTTTTCAGCGCTTGTTTTTCTCTGCGTGTCTTTAGTAAATCCTAACGGTAGTTTTTTAATGACAAAAGAAGGTTTGCGCTGGAGCAAGCTGCTAGTAAATCTGGCCCAATTTTTGTGTTATGTTTGTTTTTCACCAAACCCCATCGTATACCCCCAGAACACTTGGAATATACAGCATGTGTCGCATAGGATCATTCTGTGATACTTTTGTGTCTTTTTAAAAAAGCTTGATGCTGGTTGCTATTCACCATTATATGGATTTTTTTCAAACATTTCCCTTTGTGGTCCAAAAAAGAAAGAAGGACAGACTGCATTAGAAAACCACCAGGGTGAGTAAATGATGACTTGATGAATCACAGTACATTGGTTTTGTTTTACAAGTTTTCTGAAATTTTATGTTTAAATATGCAAATAAGGCATTGTCTAATTTGCATATATTTGCATGAAATCTGAACATTGGATAAAGTCAGGTTTAAAATTCTTTTCATATTGTAAACATATAGATATCTCTATTTATCACTGAAAATACAGACAGCAAAAAAAGTTAATATAATTTTAATAAAATGTTATCAACAAACTCTTTCAGAACCTTCAGAATATATAGGAATAAAACTGGAAGGATTTGTGTATATAAATGCTGCAGAAGTGGAGATTTCTGGCTTTGTGCACGAGGAAATCTCGACACAGATGAGATATGTATTGTAATTAAAATCTAAAGTGTAAAATGTGTATTTTAGATGTTTGCTTTACATTAATCTGAAAGAAGATAAGATCCAAAAGCCAAATAACCCAAAATCCCCAAATTGACCAGTGCCTGGAAAAGCAATGGTTTTGTCTGTAGTGTCTTAAAAGTCAAATAATCACATGATAAATCCATTTGCAAATAAGAAATCACTTAGTGAATTAATGTGCAAATTGGTAGATGAATCAGTAATCAACAAATTATTTCAAATAAATGAATTCATAATAAATGCCTATTGCTTATAATAAAATGCATCTTGGGTACCATCTCCTGGCTCAGTGATGGGAAATCAACAGCAACTGACCAAAAAATTTAAATACATGTTTAATTTATATTGTTTATATTTATATTATTTCAAAAATCTTTTATTGACTTATTTTCCCATGATTTTGTATGCTGCTTTATCCCTTTTTAACACCATCTTACACATTTTTTATTGTTTGATACATTGATTATTTATACATTAGTCATTTGCGTATATGTCATTATTTAGCATTTTGACGGTACATTCTGAAATATTTCAGATTTTATAACATCCAAGTCCTGACCTGTAGCTTTATGGCCACTAGAGAGCAGTGAACAGTGATGTCAAATGATGGAGTGCAGGACTTAGATTAGTATTCGCTTCAACTTCTAGGGAGTTTCTGATACGGAATGATCCTGGATGCCAATGCATGGCTTTATGGGAGTTTTCACTGTAGAATTCTGTGTTAATCTCCATCCAAGAATCCCTCCGATATCCAGTTCACCTCAGCCATTTCATTTGCGCACGTTAGTTATAATATACTTCCTTTCCCCAGATTGAGTCGCACAAACTGTTGTTCCGTGAGCAGGCCAAAGCGCGAACCGACCATGGTGCAGAAATCGTGTCTCTAGACGAGTCGCCACACGGCCTGAGCACCGTCTCCTCTTCTGGCAGCCTCAACATGGCAGACCCTCCGCAGCTCTCCACCCTCGCCGACCAGGTGTCTGCATCGCTGGCCAAGCAGGGCTTGTGATTGGACCATGCCACCACCCACCCACCCGGCCACGCCCCTAAACCCCACACAACAGAACACACACGTTCACCTGCCTGATGGTATTCTAACCTCTCTCTGAAAGTCATTTTGTGGCCCAGAAAACAATGCCAAGTAACCTTTGGCTATCACTGTTCGATTTTGTACTACTTCAGATTTGTTATAGGCCAATGAAGCTGTTTTAACTGTGGATTATGTATTAATTTGCCTGTTCACGCATCCTTTGCTTTAAAGCAGGGAATTTAACAATTGGGAACTTCTTCCAGCCGCCCTCCCTTGACTATATTTAGCAGCACAAAATCAGTTCATGTATTTGTATGCCTTTCGTTGCCCATTTTATATTTTCATTAGGCATGCCTGGTTTTTGGTTAGCTGATTTAGGACAGTTCAGACAGAACCCATTTTTACTTTCAGAGAGGATTGTTCTCATTTTTAAATCAGGATCAAATTAGATAGAGATTATGAATAAGTCGCTTAGCAGTGCTTAAAATGAAAAGTAGAGCATTGAATCTTAACTTTGAGAAAGAAAGAACCTTAAAGCCCCACAGTCCATTTCTGAAATGATTTGCAAGGCTTACGCGAAGAAACACAGGTGCATAACAGCTTTGTGTAGAAGCTGAACGCTTTTCGTTCTTTCAGTCTGTTGTGCTGTTGATCAGAGATTACACTTCAGAGCTTCATAAAGAAAGCTCTCTTGCAGTATTATTCTGTGGATATGGGATGTTTATGATATGAAAACACTTTTTTTGTGTGCCTACTGGCAGTCTTAAATTATTGAAAATGCCTCTCCAGCTGTTTTTTGGAACATTTAACTTGCAATTATTTTTTTAACATAAGCATAAAACAACCGAGACATCTGGGCCGACACCATGTTGCTGTCAGGAAAATATCTTCAAATTGTAGCTACATGTTTACGCCATTTTGGACACTTTTATTGGCAATGTTTAATAAGTTTCACGTTTTTTTAGCATTTATTAATGCAGTAGTCATCATGAAATAAAAATGAACAATACTTCTACAGCATTTATTAATATAGGTAAATGTTCATTTCTACATATACTAATACATTTTTAACATTTAATCTATCTACTAACAATAAACAGTTCAAATGAACCTAGATTATAAATTGCTGTAAAAATTAGTTTGATTCATAATTGCTGTAAAAATTAGTTTGATTCATAATGCATTAACTGATGTTATCGCGAAGTGTTGTTTAATTGATGACAGGTTGCATGTGAGAAATCTGAACATTAATTGTTATCTCTTGTGGAAAAACCCCACCTATGCACCTGTCATTGTTTCCATAATACTGCCAACAGTTCCTCTCGTTTCCTGCTATGAAATCCAGCTCTAGCTGAGATATCATTTTTCAGATGAATTGCCAAACTGTTGTTCGTCAGCCACACACTGTATTATAAATTTTAAAATCTTCACGGAAAACCATCACCTGAGCACAAGCATGCCGTTAAACATTGATCCGTCACGCCTCCTCGTGAACACATCATCCGCTTCCACTTTAGAGCTGTAAAATGTTAAGTCAAGGTATTCTATTCTACTGAATGATGATGTAATGTCCTTAACCAATCATATGGCTTAAATTCTCTCCCCTGCACAATCGCAGAATGTTTAATGAGCTTTGAACCACTCCACACTATCTTTGCTCCTTGCATGCATTTCATGTGAGTAGCCTGAGATACTGCGTTGCCTCTTACACGCCTACTTACATGTATCCCGTAATCGCTGATGTGTTTATTAGGAGTCTGTGTAGATAGTAGTGGAAAAGAGCACTACTCAGACGGCGAGCCCTGTTTCTTTGTGTTGGAGAAGGAGCTGTGTAACTACCATTAGATATTTAATGTATGTTTATTGTCTGTTTATGACTGTATGTTTATGAGAAAAAAAAAGAAAAAAAAGCAGAGAAGTTCAGAGACCATGCCTGCAACACTTTAATCTGCATGCTGAGTTTTTATATGGATTGGCGGCACGTTTCTGAACGTTTTCTGACTAGGGTGTTTTTGGAAAGGTGGGCAGAGCTTGGATGTTTTGTTCCGCTTGTGATGTTGTGTTGAGGGGGGAAGTGAGTGTTTTGCAGACAGAAGAGGGAAAGTAAGTCGGTCCTTTGGTTTAAATGTCTCACTCTATAGCAGCACACCTGCAACATGGTTCTGAGTGCAGTTTTGCCATCCTGTTGTCATTGACTCCATACACCATTTTTGCAGTTGTACATTTTAGCTTGGGAATTGTGGTTGTCAATATTGTTTGTGTGTTTTATTAATAACTGGTTTACAATTATTCTTGTTGATGTACATGTGAATTTGGAAATAAAGGATATTAAGCAAATGTCTTTTTTATTGTGCTTTTTATTATTACACTCATATTTTATCAATACATAATACATCAGAGCACATATTTAATGTTTTATATATAAAATGTTATATAACATAACATATATTTATGGCTCACACCAGCAGCCATATCACCCTGAAGCCCAAGACTGGTTTCCCACTGAAGCTAAGCAGGGCTGAGCCTGGTCAGTATCTGGATGGGAGACCTCCTGGGAAAACTAGGTAGCTGCTGGTAGAGGTGTTAGTGAGGCCAGCAGGGGGCGCTCACCCTGTGGTCTGTGTGGGTCTGAACGCCCCAGTATAATGATAGGGACACTATACTGTCAGAGAGCACCGTCCTTCAGATGAGACTTTAAATCCTCAGAGACTTTAAATCCTTGGAGTTCCTCAGGGCTCAGTGCTTGGACCACTTCTCTTCTCCATCTACATGTCATCTCTAGGATCTGTCATCCAGAAACATGGCTTTTCCTATCACTGCTATGCTGATGACACTCAACTCTACTTCCCATTTAAACCAGATGATCCCACAGTTGGGGTTCGGATCGCTGCCTGCCTGACAGACATTTCTGCCTGGATGAAGATACAACACCTTCAACTCAATCTGGCAAAGACAGAACTGCTTGCGGTCTCAGCCAACCCAGCACTTCAACATACTCTCTTCATTCAGCTCGGTTCATCAACCATAACTCCGTCCGGGACAGCCAGGAACCTTGGAGTTGTGATTGATGATCAGCTAAAATTCAGTGACCACATTACTGCAACAACCCGGTCCTGCAGATTTGTGCTATACAACATTAGGAAGATTAGACCCTTCCTATCAGAGCAGGCCACTCAACTCCTGGTCCAAGCTCTTGTACTCTCCAGCCTGGACTACTGTAATTCTCTTCTAGCGGGCCTTCCAGCATCCATTGTTAAACCCTTGCAGCTGATCCAGAATGCAGCGGCGAGAGTGGTCTTCAACGAGCCGAAGAGAGCACACGTCACGCCTCTCTTCATCAGTCTGCACTGGCTGCCGATAGCCACACGAATCAAATTCAAGGCTCTGGTGCTCGCTTACAAAGCAACCGCAGGCTCTGCACCAGTATACCTAAACTCGCTTGCTCAGACTTACACACCCTCCAGAAACTTGCGTTCTGCAAGTGAACGATGCCTAGTGGTGCCATCTCAAATCGGCATGAAATCCCTCACTAGGAACTTTTCCTGGACCGTTCCCACCTGGTGGAATGACCTGCCTGTCTCAGTTCGAGCAGCTGAGTCTGTAGCCATTTTCAAAAAACATCTCAAGACACTTCTTTTCCAGCAGCACTTGACCAAAAAAAAAATAGGACTTATCACTCTATTTGTTTCTGTTTGCTATTTAATTTAAAAAATAAAAAAACTGATCAATGTTTATAGTAGCCTATGTGAATAAAAGCCTAAATTAAATCTGTTCATCATATAAAGCGATCAAGTCTTATGGACTCCATAGCAGTTTTCATTGGCCAAAGATCAGTTTTGTTCATCTTCATGTTTAGGGGCGTCAAAATCTCCCTACAATAATGGACGTATTTTAGTCTACGTCGTAGTTTATCCTGAAAACCGCTCATTTTCACAGTTGTAAACATGACAGCTTTCTTCTTACATGAGGTTTGGCATCACAACGGCTTTGTTTCCAGGTGGACCATTAAAAAACATGAAACGTCTCCCTATCCTGTAAAATTCAACCAACCAGGTGATGACTTCGAAACTCCTGAAGTGATTCCATTTTGCCCCATGTGCATCAGACGATCATCCAAAGGTTCGTGGCCGTGACGTCTGAGGCTATAATGGATTCTACTGGCTTCTGTCGTGCTGATCGCAGCCAGTGCAGACACGGAGTCAGAATCGTTTCAGGTTAAATGCTGAATCATGTTGACCGCGTTACATCACAAACAATGAGACGTACAAACTGAATGGAGTTTGATTTGATTTAATGGTACTATTTACAAAAGGGTGTTTTTCTTTTTCTTTTTTTCTGCAAATGATTTAACTTCTGAAACAGTCCAAATTACAATGAAACCTGTCTCAAATAGCTATGAAGAGAAACACACATCGAAGAAATAAAAAAAGACATTGTGATTGTATGAAAAAGAAAGACAGGGCCACAACAATAATGTCAAGTTGCATAGCAAGTAGATTTTCGAAGGGGCGACAGTGCTGAGTAAGAACACTAATATGGGGTCACAAACATTGACTAAGTGAAGGAAAAACAGACACCTTGCAAACACAAGATTCCGTAAAACTGCATAACCTGAGAAGGGCAGGTCTGTGTGAAACATCTGGCTCCTTTAAGAAGGAATACAAAGTACAATCTCAACAGATGATGTAGAAAGATCCCGGAACATTTAAGGACCGAAGTGTCAGATCTAAACTAATGTGCACTAAAGGCTTTGTTTTGCAGAGCTTGCAATTTTTCCATTACATTGTGATACATGATGTCATGAACATTAGCATGCTCCAAATGCTGGTGGGAAGTTTTTTTAAAAGAAAGAGAAAAGGGGGAGGGTCGAGGAAGAGAACAACATATTGACGCCCTGTGAAGTGCTTTTTAACTGAGGAGAATATCTCTGCTTGGTGCATGACCATCAACTGAGAATAATGCGGCAAGTATTTTCGACAGGTTTTGGTTTGTCACACAACACAAGCATACATATATAACAAGTCAGCAGAGAGGCACCCTTTGGTCAAGCCCTCTTTCTGTCTGCTACACAGTGCACTACATAGTGTTCACCTGACAGGTTAGAATATCACACTAAGTCCCAATGATATATTTAGCTGACTATGAAAACATTTATGGAAACAACTTTCATACATCTCGTTTACATTTTCTTTCATTTTTCGTTTTAGACAGGTTTAGCTTTCTATGTTCGGTAATATTCACTAAAAACTGTGAAAATAATTGGCTGATGTTTGAATATCAAACAACAGAAGTCCCGACAGAATCTTTTTTTTTTTTTTTTAGTATGAGTTTTTTTTCTCTCAATTAATGCCATAGGTGTGGTTTTAAGGTTGTTCCCGTTAGTGGGTGGGTTTTATTCAGTTCGTGGTCACGGCGAGGAAGCATCACTCTCTGACTCCGCCCCGCAGTGGCCGTCGGCTCTGAGGCCTGTAGGAAAGCTCAGCTGATCCGTGTCCATCTCAGGCTCCACAACTGGGTCTTCAGGCAAAGGAAAACTCCTGAGTTCCCAAGGCGGGACCGTCTGCCAGGAAAACACGCAGAGTGTTAAGAACAGCGTGTGAAATCGAATCAATGGACAAATCTATATTCAGCACTTCTCAACAACGGTCACACCGTTTAATAATCCAATCATTTCAGGCTGTTCTTTAGAAAGCAGAATGTAAAAAGAGTATTTCTCACTTTAAATTAGGGATGCACGATATATCAGCCACCATATCGCTATCGACCGATACATGTTCATTTTTATTGTTATTAAAGCCGATAAATAATGGATTATTTCCTTCAGGTGAGCACGGTTCTCCATGATGAGTTTGAATTGCTTGAAATATGATTGAAATCACTTCAAAAAGTGCAACATGTGCAGAGCAAGTCTGTCATATAGGCTACATAAAATTATAATGAGAACATCATAATTGTGTGCTTTTAATAATGAGACTTTTGTTTTTGTAATTTGAAAATTTGGATTTATTTTGATCTATCAGCCAATACATCGCTAATCGGCTTTCAAATATAAAGAATTCTCGGTTATCGGTATCGGCCAAAATGTTGGTATCTGTGCATCCCTACTTTAAATGCATTTTGTTCTATGGAGAAAATGAATATGATTTAATTTCTGGACTGCTGAGCACAGTTGAATGCACAGCCAGAGGATGTGTGTATGTTACCTTCTCTTCAAAGGTGCAGTCTGAGGTGGAGCCGCACGTGTCTTCGCTGTACAGCAATCTGTATGTGTCTCTGGTATGCGGTGTGTGTGCATCCCGCGAGGAAGGCGTGTCGGGGCTGGGTGGGCTCAGGGGTGACGGCACGGGCCCGTAGTCCTGCAGGAGGTGGAAGTGACTTGCGTCTGGGGAAGAGGGCTGGGGCGTTGAAGGGTTCGTTCCGACTATTGAAGGTGTCGTCCGCCCGTCCAGCGATTTATAGGACCTGAGGGATGACATGGTTAACTATAAACTCGATTTAGGAAAAATGTTCTCTGGTAAGATCAAGTAGGACAAGTACCTGCTGCCTCTCCTCTTGGCGGGTGCGAGAGCCGTCCATCGCCAGCGAGAGCGTTCCTGGTCCTCGCACGGCTGATGGAGTTTAGAGAACATGGCATCTGAAAGGTCCTCCACCTACACGGAGGAATCATTAGACATCGCTAATAAGGATCGACAATAGCTTGATCTGAAATGCTTGAAGAGAAATAAAGATGGATGTTTTACCGGAATGTTATCGTCTTCCTCTGCCAGAGGTTGGGCTAAGGTGTCCACTTCCCTCCATCTGAACAGAGTGAGTATATTTTTTAACAGACATTATATTAAATACATAATAGATATTATAATGTAGATTACTCCGCTTAAATGAATTAACAGCAGCATTGTGAGTCTTAGAGACACACCTGGGTGTGAGAATTTCTTTGTACTGAAGTTTCTCCACTCTGGTGGTGGCAGCCACTGACATGGGAATGACGATGTTGTTGATATCAAACGGACTCTCGCCTCTTCTCCTCCGTATGGGCTGTAGAAAAGAACAAAAATGCAAGTAATAAATGAAAAATGATCATATGAGCTACTTTGTACCTTAAATCCACACTGGCATTTGGTGGCAACACTGGCTCGGACTGTTGTTTCACAGTTGAAAAGGAAACGGATGAGACAGAACAACGATTTACTAGAGACGCATGTATACGCTAAACATTCACATCAACACTGAAGTGTACTTTGGGCTTTAGAAGGAGCAGCCTCACTAATAATGTATCTGCAGAAATCAAGACCATTTTTAAGGCCTGTACAAATAAAATTATTATTCTGTCCATTCAGTACAAACGCGTACAATCTCAAGCAATTAGTAGTTACAATACTCAAGGCATGATATATTCAATACATACCATACACTTGAAATTAAACATTACACACAAATTAGAGGTCAACCAATATTGTATTTAACTGATATGATGATAAGGTTATTGTGCTGATAGTAACATCTATATTGAATGTGTTAATGTTCTTAGTCCTTTCTTCCTGTTAGTGGCCCAGAAAGAAGCCACAAGATAATATAATATCCAGAAAAAAGATTTTATGCATAATGCAGGACTTTCAATTACACACAAGCCTGAAAATACACTGTGACTCTTACTTAGAAATGTCTATGCTTTTCTACTTCCAGCTGCTCATTCAAAAAGATTAGTGAGATAAAATATGCACTCTTACAACCGTCTACAACGTATCACATTATAAGAAGTGGCACATTTAGACTTTAAATGTGTTTTGAGGATTCACATTTAAACCACTGCTATTGCATAAGCCCTCTTAAATGATAAGACTTTTTAGATAAAACTGAATTTAAGTACTTTTATAAGTACTCTGCACTAAGATTTATCTTTGGCATTTTTTTGTGCTTTTCTCCCCTTATAGTATAGTGGCAAAAAAGAGAACGGGATCGGAACGGACCACAAGCAGGGTTTCAAATTCCGAAGTCGCCCAGAGTTCAATTGTGCCACGTTCCAGAGCGCTATCGGCTGGAAATAATGAACGTACCACACTGTTTCCCAGAGGAGTGCTGCTCTCAATGGGGAGGGAGAGCTGTCTGGTCAAGGGACTGGTGTTGGAGGAGTGAAAGCTGGACAGAGACGGACATGGACTGCCTGCATCCATCACGACTTTTGGTGCTATATGAGAAAAGGAAATATATACACGTGTATAAGACACTGATGTGTGCTTATTGAACGTTTAACTTCAAAACTAAAGCTATTGAGCTGGTAAGGGGCTTCATAGAGACTGGAACTAAACAGAGCATTACTGACACACTAGGAAGAGAGGAGCTTTCTTGAACATTCAAGCATGAAAACCTATTCTAGTAGAGCTCAAAAACAAAATCAAGACATAAAAAAAGACAAAAGACTGCTTTAGGACATATTTGGAGTTCTTTTTGAATGGAAGCAGTGCACTTACAGTCTGCTCTGTCCAGTGAGAGCTCTCTAACTCTCTTCCTGCTGTGACTCCGGTCCAGCACACGATCCGGCCTGCAGGGTGTGAGCGTGTCCGGCTTTGGGACACATGAGATGTTGTCCACCTGCTGCCTGTGCTGCTTCTCCATCCTGCTCTTGTGACGAGCCAATCCTGACGAAGAGAAAGAATTAAAAGTGAATGCCTTTGGTCACTTTGTCGCAGACTGTGAGAATCAACATGTTTGTGTACTTACGGACTGCGGCCGCATGCGAATTTGACAGTCTGAATTTGTGTTTAGAGAGGAAGGATGATGATGAGGATGGGGTGATGGAGAGCTTGTGTTTGAGAGAGATCTTCTTGAGCGGCTTGATCCTGTCAAAGGGACGAGTCTGCCAATGAGACCTCAACACCTTCTGCAACTGTAAGTTAAGGGCCACGTCTGAGAGACCAACCAGAGGAGGAAAAAAAGAGTTGAGACAGATTTGTTACAATAAATGACATTTTATCACATATAGGCCCTGTTTACACCTGGTATTAAGATGTTTTGGTCGATCAGATCACAAGTGGATGACACTAAATAAAGGTGCAAACGGGGTCCAAAACATTGAGCTTGTCCACTCCTGACCCCTTCTAAAGGTAGTCGAAAACACATTCGGCTGGATTACGTGGAGGAATGTGTTTGAAAACGTACTCTCCACCTACGGACTTAACGCGTAAACATTATTGGAACCACATTATTGGAACCATATTAGCCAGGCGGGATTTAAACTTTGTGGGCTGAACACCCAAGTTTGCTTTGAAGACGACAAATGTCCCAAGCACAATGTTCTCTCACCATTCCTGACTTCTAACACACACTCAGTGTTTGGCTGGCCTTGCAGATGTCAGAGCAGCAACGAAAGCTGTCGCTCTCCGTATGTTTTTCAGCCGTCTCTGGGTCTTCATATATTCATTGCACAAGCTTATTTTGTCCATTACATCAAAAGATCTGAAAAGACCCATACTTCTACCCACCCATTGACTCTCCTCTTGACGAAATCAGGACAGAAGTGGTTGAAAGTGGACAAAAGAGGCAATTAAATCACCAGGTGTAAACGGGCATGTGTCTGCCTCGTCTACTTGTGATCCGACTGACCAAAATGCATCTTAACACCGGGTGTAAACAGGGCCTAGGACTGCATCAACTAATTCATAAAACTGATAATCTGTGGATTGTGAATTTCTCACACTGATAACACATTAAAGTACATACATGTTTGTGGTCTAGTAACTTATTTTAAACGGTTGTTTTAAAAAAAAAAATTTATATATTACTTTTTTTTAAATCATTTTATTTTAATACATACACGTGCGTAATCTATAGTGAAATTAAATCATTTAAAATTGTTGTACCTATATATATATATATATATATATATATATATATGTGTGTGTGTGTGTGTGTGTGTGTGTGTGTGTGTCTATCTTCATCTCACCCGATTGCATGGACAGGACAGGGTGGATGCTGCGGTCTTGATGCGCAACTCTCTCCAGCAGAGGGCGATCATAATGCAAGCCTGGTTTGGAAAGGGGACGAGCAATCCCACACATGACACACGAGCCGTTGACCTCACATACTGGAGCAGGTGAAAACGACGCTCTCTGAACCTGATAAAAGGAGGAAACTCGCTTCAGATACACTTCAAAATCAGCAAAAAGGGTGCTCCTGGAATATTAAGACATTCATACCAAGAAACTTCACACATACCTTGGCATTGAGATTGTGAAAAGTGTTTGGGTGAATTAGACGTCGTCTTCGGCAGGTCACCAGTGGGCGTGTTCGTGCGGACGTAGAGCTGCTGTCCAGACTCGAAGGACATGTGTCTGACATTTCTGCCACGCTACTGAAATATGAAAATGTGAAAAAGATGTAAAATCCAGTTTTTGCCAAGCTATTGGATAATATGACATTGTGAAACAAGACACCAGTGCATTCACCCTGTCTGGGTTTATTTTGCAATAATAGCTGTTAATAACGCTCATATAAAGTTAAATATTAATTTTATATAATAATGTTAATATAAAGTTTTTAGGTCGTATTTATATTAGATGTCTGGATGTACTTGCATCAAAAAATGAGCAGTTATACATGTTCTTATTTTACTTGTATCTAAAGTATAAAGTGTGTACAGTGTGTGTGTATATATATATATATATATATATATATATATATATATATATATATATATATATATATATATATATATATATATATATATATATATATATATATATATATATATATATATATTTATTTATATATTGTGTACAGTTTGACACAATAAGTGCTTTGTATGCAATGATTAATTTAAATGTCAGTACATAGTAATACAAGACACTTAATATAAACTGGGTCCAGTTATAATAATGTGTTAGCATATTTATATAAATATTTAATCCAAACATTTAATCCAACACAATATGAAATATTAGCATTTTTCCAGAACCTAAAAGAGATGTCGTTTTCAGATGTGTTTGTCAAACGAGACTGGGATTCTGTGAAATTCTGGGATGTTGATGAGGTCAGGACATTCTCTTTAGTCTCCATTATATTTATGGTTCTCTGGCAGGAAGGGGCGGAGTCTCCCAGCTCCAAAGGACCCTGCAGAGAGCATGTGAAAAAACAACAACTTTATTAACAGTTATTTCCATTCAACTAATTCCCAACATTCCTGACACTGGATGCGGTTTTCTTTTCTTATAATACAAACACTTTCTCTCTCACACACACTGCAGATATCAAGCGTCTGCTAACCTTGCTGGCGCGGAGTTGGCGGTAGATGTCGACCTGCTGTCGGATGCGGTACTCCAGGTCTGATATCTGAGCCTGAAGCCATGTCCAGTGACTGATGATTGTGGCTCTTTCCTGGCAAACCGGCCTTCTGCTCTTCTCCATCTGAAAGAGAAAAGTGACCAATCCGGTTAAACAGGTTTTAGGTTAGATATGTAGTTGTTTAGCCAACTAGGAGAGTCATTAGAGGGTTAGTTCTTACGGTCTGTTTACGTGACTGAGTAGAAACTGGCTGGGAAGTCACAGATAAAACAAACAGGAAACCCTTTAAATTGCTTTCTGTAACCTTTCCAGCCCTGATGGTCCAGATTACAGACAAAATCAATCATTTTGACTGTAATAATTATGCATAACACATAGATGGCACTGTTAAACACATTCAGCACAGAAACCCATCTAAGAGTGTCACTTACAGACGCCACAATACTGTTCATCCCTTTTTTAAATACAGTCATAGTCTTTATGTCACAGCCCCACAAAACCAGACTTGCCTGCCTGAATTTCAACCACTTCCTTTGCAACCAAGAGATGGCAGGAAAGGGAAATCATGTAAGACTAGGGGTAGACAATAAGATCAAAATATATATCACAATATGAGTTTTTTTTAAACCAGAAATAAGGTTATGACGCCTAAATTGAAATTTTACAATTCTACACATAACTAGACTAACTAATGCAAGCAAAAGGTTCAAGCTAACCGAAGACAAGTAAACAACAGTCAGTAATATAATCAAAACAAAGAATCTAATTACAAGTAATAGGACACATAAATAAAATAGAACATATTAAATAAAGAGTGGTCTACCTAACATTAGTAATAATGCAGTATTAAATACTACAGATTAACATAAAAAACAGACAGCATCGTGTATATGAGGCTTCTGTCACTTTGAGACCTAACACACAGATCCAATATACTGGTACACATCCGATTTTATCCCAATTGTTTACGACTGTGTTCACATGAATACTCTGCAAAAATCCCATTTTGACAAACTGTGAAATACTCACAAAGAAAAAGCACAAGAAACTGCGAAAAAGAACAATATATTACACACACTGTGTGAAAAACCATCCGTCAGATCCTATCATGACTTTATCTTATTGTGCTTGAATGGTTTAAACTTGCATGGCTTAATAAAAATGCATAAAAATGATCATCTTTCATAATGACACATCACTGCAGAGTCATGAGTGAAATCGCAATAGACAATAATCCAAAATGTCTATTTTCCCCACTGCTCTACCCTTTTGTGTGTGTGTGTGTGCGTCTACCTGTTTATGTAGGATTACAATACATGATTTTCCATTGCTAGTTGGAAGGTTTAGTAGCTTAGGGGAGGACAAGCTTTTCATTTGGCCAAAATATGTGTAGTGCGAGATTTTCAGTCAACATTTGAAAGAGAACATTCCCGAGCAAGGTGTATATTTGTGTGATGGGATAGTATTGTGACTACAGACATGACATTGGCTGCCCATGCTGGTCTTTCAGGGTTTCATGACACTCCTGTAGTGTGATCGGTACACTCCTACACAAAAGCACACCACCATCTCATGGTAAACGTCCCTCTCAGCACATTCCCACTGTGTCATGCCTCAGTATACACGGAGCACTGCCTCATACGGTCATATTTGCCTACGTGGAACCCGGCAACTCGCTGTAAGAAAGATAAATGGAGTGGAAACATACATGTGCACTGTTGAGCCTTATGAACCACCAGCACAAAATGGATAAATCGAAAATATTACTCAGGTCTGACCTGAGGTCAAATGTTTTTGTACAATGACATATTTAATATAATTACGTACAATTGTTTGAGTTGCGCCAAGTCTTTAGTTTCAGTCCTGCTCCAAATAAAGGGACCGAATTATTCATGCTATATAACAGCAACCCATTTAAGGGGTGTCACACTAAACTTTGAGCATGCAAAATCTCTTTGGACACTGCACAGTCTGTGGCGTCTTTTTTGCAATGCTGCAAAATTACGATGCTTGCAGGTCAGATTTCACCGAACTTTGGGACGCAGTGAAATGCGAAAGCTTGCATTGCATATGAATGGAAGTCAATGGAACAAAGTTGTAGTGTGATGGTCTCTTTAGCCACTGCAAGGGTTGTAATCAGTGCTGGGTGCAGGGCTTGACATTAACACCCGCCAACCTGCCAAATGCGGGAAGATTTCTGCTGAGGCGGGTAGGCAGTCGCTCCCACTAGCCACTTTGGCGGGTTGAATATAATTTCAGCCTACAGTCAAATGAAATGCCAATACCGTCGTATATCACAAAATTACAATTCAATTACAATTCTTTATCAATTAACCTGCAGTTAGTGAACGCGGGATAGGCGTAATCGCGCTGAATGACACACAACAGAAGCGCGCTCTCTCTTTCTGTCACATGCGCGATCAGTCCTCCTTGCGTCTGAATAGTCAAATACACGCTCACACTGATGTCAAAATGTCCGTGGAGTATCTCGCGTGAACACAGTCGAATATGGCTTAAGTGTATGTAAACAGGTGGGTAATAACTGGATGTGTGTCAGAATATTACGTCCATGCATTCAGCCTAATTAAATACCTGTCTGTCATTAATGTTAATCGAACAACTACAGATGTTAAATAAATGTAGCCTATACATATCAAATAAACCTACTGTATCTGTAAAACATAGATATTTTTAAATGTACTATTGTTTTTGTAATTTGCTTCTTTGTTCTTTTATATAGCCTAAAAAATTACTCATATCATATTAAATTTCTCATATTAGCCTATGCTCATATTGCCCGCACGCTCATACCAGTTGCGCTCATATACAGCGTAGTCTTTATTTGGTGGTCACTCTGCATTTGAAAGTTTGAAAGGGTTTTAAATCTTCTAAATCAAGCAAAATGACTCAAAATCATTTTTCAAACAGCAAAATTGTGGCCAGTGAAAATGCTGAGTGGCTAGTAACTTTGGAAAACCACTAGCCACAGTGGCTGGTGAGCAAAAAAGCTAATATCAAGCCCTGGCTGGGTGTAATTGCTTAGTCACTGTAATTTAATTACTTTTCCCTTGAAAAAGTAAAGTACGGGATTACTCATTTTTTTCTGTAATTTAATTACAGCAACTTCTGATGTAATTGAACTAAATACTGTGTATAGACTGTAGAACAATTATATATAATACATTAGTGGCATTAACATTAAAAAATATGTTTTTATGCATCCTTCTCACATTTGTAATACTTTGGTCAGTTAATAAGAATAATTGATGTAGTTTTATATTATTTATTTCAATTAATTAAAAGAGCCGTTTCATGTCTATCCTTGAACCACTTACCTAGTCGAGGTTAATATGATTTAGAAAGTAATTAGTAATAAGTAAATACTTTTTGGATCGAGTAATTTGTACAGTAATCTAATTACACTATTGAAGATGTAATTAGTAACTAGTATTTAGTTACTTTTTTGAGTAACTTACCCAACTGGTAGTAATTTGATGTCAAACTCTGCGGCATCTTTTTTAAGAACATAATTCAACCTATAATACATCCGAAATGTAAAAGCACTCAACTCTACTGCAGTACTACTAATGTACTAATTTTATTTCAACTAATGCCGTGTTCAGACTACACGATAAGCCTGCAATGCCTCACGACGTCCACCAGAAAGAATAGCATGTTTAATTTCGTTTTAAATCTCCAACAGGAACACAGCAGCTTTCAAACATGACAAAACAAAAGAGAGCCGATATATACATTATGGAGAAAAGGTTTATGGAGCAATGGCAACAATACTCATGCCCTAATGATGCTTCTTTAAGGGACTACCATCACAGAGTAAAAAAAGATAAATGCTGGCGAATGAAGGCGGAGGCGCTTCAGTAAGCCGGTGAGTACTGGAATTAGCATTAAGCTAAAACGCCGCTTTGGTAGGAATTGTTTGTGGCTTCAATTACATCACACGCCATTAAAGACGCCAAGTGATGATAGACCCTTCTTACATACTGTGATGACGCGTTTTAATGGTCATCTATATCATAAATCATGTAATGTTTTTATATTCCAATTTTTTATTTATTTATAACACTGTACTTAGCATTATATCACCTTTGCATTAAATTACAAGAAACTAGTTAATGCTGCTGTGAGGGTGTTTCTAATACAGCGTCTATGGAAGTGACATTACAATTTAAGTTTTTCTCACTTCTGACTACCGTTATCAGTCTCTCTATTTTTTTCCTCTTTTTTAAAGTTGTGAAAACATTTTTTTTATATATTTGAGCAAATGGGGAAACAAAAATATATTTAACGTTAGTTTCTCATTCACCGCTATAGAAATTAACCCAACAATGACGACTACCGTTTCTGAGAAACCCGGAAATGTGAAAAGGGTCTATTGGTCGGGAAGAATTCTCAGCCTCAGATGTGACCCACGGACCGTTGGTTGAACGTCTGATGCATACGGCACACTTCAGGGGTTCGGAGTCGTTATCTGATCGGCCTTATTCATAGCAGCGCCATCTTTAATTTTTAACGAGAATGAAAGCGAGGCTGTGAGGCATAGACATACATCTCTTCAGGGGGTTGTACTGTTATTTAATGCGTTTTTGGATTGTTCTGCTAATGAAACACTGCAAAAATATATTTTCAAGAAGTTTTAGAAGACAAAAAACTCCAGATGAGCTGTGGAAAATGATAAGTGATTTATGAGCTTTTTACAGCGGATGCCATTGAAAACACGGTAAGTGTGTACCCTCACAGCCTCGCTTTCATAACTATCATGGCGCTGCTCTGAATAAAGCCTATTGGTTGAATTCAACAGGATGTTCGCGAGACGTGTGTGTTGTGTTCTTTAACGGTCGTGTTTACAACTGTGACCATGAGCAATTACCAGGATCAACTAAAGCTGGATTTTCAAAAGTATGTGAGGTTCGCGGCTCCATTGTTTTAGTAAACTTACACAACGCTCCTGAATGAATCAAGCGGAACAAAACGAACTGTGATTGGTTGCGTTACATATCAGTCAAACGTCTTCTTGGGCGGTTCTTGACCAATGAAAGCTGCGATAGAGTCCAGACCTTCTGCTGTCAGTCTACCTTCACATGCATATGAACGGAAGTCAAAAGAACGAAAAGTGTAGTGTGATTGCCCCTTTAACTGTGATTATATATAACAATTGCTTGATTCATTCGTCAGTCTACTCTTCCATACGTGCACGTGTGCGTTTGGACGACGGGGAGGACAACAAAAGGAGTCGTCCTCCCTCACTGTGCCTGCTGTGAAGTGAATCATCTCGTAATTGTGTTTCATAAATCACATTGGGCTGATGGAGGGAGTACAAAGACAAAGTCATTTAGCATGAATGTTCTACTGCCTTTGTTCTTGGGTTTCAGACTGTGAGACAGAGGGACTGGATGAACCAAAACACAGATAAATGCAAGTTGGCTTATAAAAGCTGTTTTATATGGAGGACTGCCTGTTAGTTTTCACTCATACATATCCAGGGTTACACTGTATTAAAGGTTAAAGCGAGAATGAAGGCAGTTAGAACAGGGAGGGATGCATTTCTACGATACAACTAAGTGACTAGTGTTGTCTAATGAGCTTTTTCGCTGCCTACCGCCTGCATAGGTCTAATTCAGTATACTAACTGAAATAAAACCTGAATAAAAGACTTGACTCGCAAGTGAGTTTTAAAATCGCATCTTGCAAAGCTAGCACACAAACTAATAGTTCAAATAGTCCATTTTAAATAGTACAGACCTATATTAATGAATACTTTTCCACTGACAATCATGTATATTTTTCACTTTGTTTATTTCTACTGAGCTCTGCGCAATGCATTGTGAAGTGGGATTTTATGAAGAAATCTAAAGCCAAAGAATACTTCAGCTTCGACATGAATGCTTAGTGTATGCGTTAGAGCTGCACGATTAATCAAAAGATCACAATCTCGATTCAAACACCCAGGCGATCTTATTCCTTAGTGTCAATGATTCATCGATGTCTATTAAACCTTTTAAAAATCACAGCTGAACAATAAAATCTGTGTTCACGCTGCTGATGACCCAGAGAGAGAAGTATCAACCACACAATGTCATTTCTGTCTTACAATAATTCATATTATCAGAGTTTCTGGGATAAAAGGCTACTGTTCGGATATAAACACTGATGTCTTCAGTAGCGATCACTTTTGAAACCAACTTGACGCTCCAAATTGTATCAATTACACCGTTAAACCAGTAGGTGGCGACAAGTGAATGTAAAAAAAATGTTTTTGTCATTGAATCATTCAAGAGATTCGTTCTAATGTGTCGCCAAAATGTGTCCGAAAAGTAAGATAATATACTCCTGATATATGTTTGTTTCCCCCTTTCATGATCTATATAACCCTCTAATCTGGTCATATTTGTAATATGTTCGTTATTTAGTCTGTCGTGCTCGTGCTGTTGAGCTGCTCATGAGAACGGTTTGTGTTTTTATGATCGCTATAACTCTCTAATCTGGTCATAATTGTAATATATTTGTTAGTTGGACTGTCGTGCTCGTGCTATCGAGCTGTTCATGAGAACTGTTTGTGTTTTTGTGATGGAAGGGATGACTTTTTCATTGAACATTAAACCTGGATTACCATAGTAACACACAGATTCCGTCATAGTCGTTGCCTGGGTTACGTATGTGTGGGGCGGAGGCTATCAAAATAGAGGCGTGTTTGTTTTGGTGATTTGAAATATTAAAAAACAGTTACCAGAAAGCACTTACCCCAATAGATATATATACATAGATGCCTCATTAGCGACTGTTTCTATGGGCCACTGTACGTTAGCCGTCCGTCATTTTCGAACAGTCCAAGCCGGTCGTGAACGCGCATTGTAAACATTTAAAAGAATCGTGAAGCCTGTTATTAACTAACAAACGTGTTTTTGTGTAGGTCCAAACATTATAATTGTTAAACTAACACAATACACAAAGAACGCATTAGCTAACACTACATTAAAAAGTAGCCTAAAACGTAGTTAAAACCCTGTAATATTGAGTTAAAACTATATAAACTATATATTAAGGCTATAAAAACACATCACATTTTCACTTGTAAAATGTTATCCCATTTCTTCTGGAATTTAAATCGCGCTGGGTTTTACAGAGGCTGCGCAGTTTGTTTTTGTTTTTTAATGCAAGTGATGACTGACAGCATCTGAAGTGTTGACCGTTCTAAAATGTCGGGTCATCTACGTGCCTGGAGCGGTCGAATGAGGCATCTACGTATATAAATCTATGCTTACCCCACCTTTAAGATGACACTAAATATTGGTATTGTAATTTTACAGTTGTAAACTTTTATTTATATTTTTCTGAAATACATTTCCAGTAAAATATTATAATAGTAATAATTCTTATTTTTTTTATATTATTATTTAATAAATAAAAAAAAAATATTATTATTACTTTTATTATACAGCCATTTTGATCATCACAAATAGAGCAATCTTAAATCGCAATCATATCAATTTCAGGTAAAATTAGTGCAATTAGATGCAGCCCTAGCTGTAAGCGTAGGCTTGTTGAACGAGGGGGAAATATAAAATCTGAAAGAATTTAAGCACAGCTGTAATTTTTGAGTCATGACGCAAAAACATGCACAAGGATGAGAGCAAAATGGAACAGATGGATGGAGAGAAAGAAAAGGGGATAAAAAGAAAAGAATGTGAGGTGGTTAGGCTTGGCAGAGAAAAGCAGAGGAATTATGGGGGGGAAATGTGAAAAGGGGTGGAGGAATGCAAGTGGAAAAAGAGAGCGTCTGAGAAAGTGAGAGAGGAAAAGGTTACGTAACACAAGTGGGCTCGGCTCAGACAGCGGGAATGGGAGGAGAACATAAGAGACAATGGAGAAGAAAGACTCAACAATGAGAGAGATACAGACATGACAGAGAGACGACAGCAGGACAGAAAAAAAGGAAAATCATAAAAGGCCTGACAACATGACAAGTGTTTATAATGGTTTACATTTCCAAACATTATACCTAAAAATATATCAGCTTCAGTCAAAGGCCAACAGCAGATCTGGGGATATTATGAAAGACTAAAAACTATTTTCATAAACGTAAACACAACACCGATGAACATGACAGGCACAGTTTATGCATGAAGGACTAAATCTGGATCGTATTTCCCAAACGCAAACAAATGCACTAATACTCGTCTTTAACAGACCAAAAAAGGCACTTCCTGATTAGCTAGTCTTTTTCTCACATTTATGTGTGAATCTCATGACAAGAATATGTAGGGTGATATTTCACAACCCCTCAATTTCTTGTCACCATAAATGAAATATTGCTACTGTATTTCTGTTGCAAAAAGTTGTTCCAAACGTTTATTCTGCTTAAGAGTCTTGATAATCAAACAGTTTGTGACCATTGACTTCCATTGTATGGACAAAAAATAATAATAATTCTAAATATATTTTTTTGTTACACAGAAGAAAGCTGTCTATGAAGGGGTCAGAGAGCACTCAGATTTCATCAGACACATCTTCATTTGTGTTCTGAAGATGAACGAAGGTTGTCTGGCTATCACCAGATCAAACTCAATTTAAGATTGAACATTGGTCTGGGGAGTCTGCTCTGTATTTTCTACTGCACAAGAGGCGTGATCAACAGGCATAATTCAAATGACTCTGTATGCAATTGGATAATCCTTCAACCAATCAAACCACAAGAGGCGTGATCAACGGGCAACGACCCTGGTGTTAAACCCGCCAATAGCTTGCCAGGTGGATAAGCCAGTCTGTGATTGGTTCCCGCAAAAGTGTAACAGAAGCAGGATAAATGAATGTACAGGTTAGGGTAGGGATGTCACAATACCAAAATTCCAATAGTTGGTACAAATACCATAAAAATGTTACGATTCTCTGTACCAATTGCAGTACCACAGCAACATGTTTTTTTAATTTTATTTAACTATTTGTGAATTCCATGAATTTATTATTTATGATGATAATCATTATAAGTAAATAATACAAATAAACATTTAAAGGCTACATGCTGTTTAAAAGTAAACATTGTTTAAATATATATATTTACAAAAAAAGATCAAGTGAAAAATAAGCAACCATCTAGGCATAATTATTATTATTAATAGTAGTATTATTTTTACATAGACACATAGCTAAATCTACTGTCCAACAGTAGCCTGATATATTTCTGTTAAAGTTAAACCAAACTTTTATTTTGACGTGTTGCCGTGGAGAGGTTCTGCGTTCATGATAATACTATTTTCTCAAATGAAACGGTAAATGCTCATGAAGTGACGGTTTATGCGTTCATGTCCTCATACAGTGACACGGCAGAAGCTTGCGAATGAGACCGTGCATCTGCACCATTCGTTCACACAGAGACGCAGAACATGAAGGATTAATATTTGAACAGTATTTTGCAGTTTAATATTCACAGACACTATATTTGACTACTGTCTGGATTCCTGTGCTTAGATAAACACAGAAGCGACTGAACGCAGCTCCGGGTACCGAATATTCCTCGGTACTACAGAAATGCTGGTATCGTCACACTTTTAAAATTTCAGTATCGACTTGGTACCAAATTACCGGTACTTGTGGCATCCCTACTTACGGGTTTGGAACGACATGAAGGTGCCTTTCATTTTGGGTTGAACTATCCATTTAATGACCCCAAAATGTATGCAAAATATGCTAAAATGTTTTTGAAATTGAATTTGAAGTGAAACATGACCTAGGCATGTCTTTGTGAGATTCACCCACACTATCATCAACATCAGCCAATAAACACAATCTGTCAACATACTCGTCAAAGCAAAGTAGACACTTTTTTTCTTCAATAAATGGAAGATTTTAAAAAAAGAAAACCTTCTCAGTAAAGCACTAAACAGCATTCACTCCAGCTTTCGGTGGATTAAAGTGGTCTTTAATTGCAGTCAAATTAAATCATCCATTTGCATAGCAGCTGCGTTCCATTAAAAGCTTCCAATAATAAGTGTGGGTGTTTGGGATCAATGTCCTTGGATGCACAAAGTTTAAATTCATCTTGATTTAACTGCAGTCAGAGGTCAACAAGCAGCAGTTCCTCATGCTCCAATTTCCCAACCGTCACACTGTGATGTCATAAGCACGTGCCCAGAATGATTAGTCAGAGAACGTTGCTTGCAAATGATGAAACGCCACTGAAAATCAACAACCATGGACACACACACTTATTTAGAGCAGGATCAGCCAGCAAACACACACCAGGAACGGATTCAGGCATATGTGATCGTGCTGTTTAGTCAAACTGGGGCATGTTTCAGTGAGCTCAAATTTGACATCCAAAATCTGCATTCACGGATGCCTGATTATTTAGGTCAAAGGTGCAAAGCTAGCTCAGCAAGCTGCTAAACGGCTCCTTTTAAAACAGCTCCCATTAATAAATCAACCTAAAAACCTACCATCGCCTTCTATCCTCATCCTACGTTATCTCCCTAAATATTAAATCAGATAAAATATGGTCAAAAGGAATCTAATGCTCACTTGGCTGATCTGCAAAGCAACGGGATTTGAGCAGCAGAATATTTTGGTCACAAATGTGTAAGAAATGTGTGTTAGACAGAGCTTACAATGCCTAAACTGTTATTCTGTGCTCTGTATATGCATACGAAACACAGGAAATAGGAACAAAGTACACATGAAAGTGAAACAGCTAGAAAAACAGTTTTTTTATTCATCACCTGTGGCTTACTTTGTTTTTAATATTAACCAAACCATCAGGGTTCTCTGTTTCACCCTCTCTATTTTCACCTACAATGAATCAGACTCTCCCTCGGGGGCCAAGCAGGAAATTTAACCTTGCTTGAGTTTTCAAGTAAGTCCACAGAGCTAAGGAGGACAGCCGAAATGACTTCAGACTAGACTCGGTTATGACAACAAGATCTATGATCTCACAGTACAAACAAGGTCGGAGTGGAAATTAACAGTGACTCTCTACAAGGTTCAGGGCATGAACACACAGGCCTAGAGTCACAAACATGCCCCCACACTCCTTTGGGACTCCTGTGAAACAGCACATGTAACGTGGCTGCTTCATGATAGCAATGGTTTGATGAGACTAACTTAAAAGGTCCGTCACATTTAAGCACTGTTCTATGCCATTTTGTACATAAATAGTGTGACTAGTTCACAGAAAATTTCAAAAAGAAAAAAAGTGCCAGATGTTGCACTTAATTAACCAAAAAAAATTACATGTGGAATGTTGGACACTTTATGCACTCAACCATCGCAGCTGTTCTTATGTGGCGTAGGAGCCAAAATAACCGTATAAAATTCATACACTAGACACTTCAGTACACCGTACGTCACTTGGGACAACTAACAGCCTCGTTCCAATGGAAATTCCAGTTTAATAATTACAAAAAAATCTAATTCATTAAATACCTAAAAAAAGTCAATCTAAAAAAGTTTCAAAACTGCATGTACACAAACATGTGGCTCACTGGGAGCTCACTTTTACTTTTAGTAACACTTTAGAGTCCAATTCTCACTATTAACTAGTTGCTTGTTAGCATGCATATACTAGAATATTGGCTGTTTATTAGCAGTTAAAAAAGCACATATTAATGCCTTATTATTAGGGGTGTAACTATACTCTCATGTCACAATTCGATCACAATACTGAACTCATGATATGATTTTACTGCGATACTCCATGGTAAAAGATTTATTAAAAAATGTACTGTTGATTAAAATGCTAAATTTGGTATTGCGTTACGGGTGGAAGTGAATCGGCTTGGACTTGGTGCTGGTAAACAAATGCACAGGACAATGGTGACACCAGAATAAAAATACAGAACTATTTTAGATGAATATGCTTGCACTCTGACACTGACTAGATATAATTAAAATAATAATGTAAGCCACTTTCTGATAGGACATTTGGCATTATCAGGACCTACAAATATTCCCCCATTGCATTTTTACACATTACATTCAACATTATATAGAGTACTGACACTAAAACTCTACTTAAATTTCTTCTCACACAGTAATTTTCATTTTGCGTGAACTATACACAATACAGATAGTCACTATCCACGATACATATTGTTGGATTTTTGCATTGTGACACGATATATTGCTACACCCCTGCTTATTCTACATCCCTTAATCCTACCCCACCTACACTTAACAACTACCTTACTAACTATTAATAAGCAGTAATTAGGAGTTTATTGAGGCAAAGGTCGTAGTTAATAGTGAGAGTTAGACCCCAATCTAAAGTGTGACCAAACTTTTAATAGGAAGTAACAGCAGATCTTTTCTTCTATATTGTGACATACATCTGAGTGCAATGTATTATCAAAAAGAAAAAATATAGGGCGTGGACATGATTGTTGATTGGATTTTGACGTGTGGGGGTGAGACTGCATAGAGGCAGATGCACAAATGAATTCTTCACAATAACAATTTTACATTTCATGCTAACTTTAAAATTAGGCTCTAACTGAAAACAAATGTTTGACTTACAGTTTAATATGACACTGGTCCACATCCACCCTTGCAAGCTCCTCCTCCTCGACGTCACTCTCTCCTCCTGAACTGCTCTCTGTGGCATCCGAGTCAAACTGGGTCTCAGTCGCATGTAAATGTGTGGTGCCGCTGAGATGCAGTCGCTCCAGTTCCGAGGCCACCCTGCCACCCTTCAAAAAACGATTCAAATTATGTGTGTGTGTGTCCACAGAAGCACGAGACCCTCTCCATGCTCCTGGCTCCGCCCTACGGCTAGATGTCGGGGTCAGAGTGCGGTCCAGAAAACCAGAGAGTTGCTGTTTGAAATGCCGTTCCACCTGCTTGGCCTGCACCACCTGCAGCCGCTTGCGAAGACGCAGCAGACGGCTTTCGATGTCCGATTGCCTGTGCTGGCTCTGTTGAACCCGATCCCTGAGCAGAGCCTCCAGGTTGGGTGTTGGTAGAGTTGAGTCGTCATGGACTGGGGAAGAGCTAAGGGATGAGGTACAGTTTTCAAGGCCAACAATATTGTTACTGTTTGTTTCGACAACCATTCCACCAACGGGACTCTCCGGTTCTGCTTTAACCTCAGACAAAGCAGTGAGCTCCCTATGTGATGACACACCTTGAATGCTTGGTGTCAAATTCTGTTGTGGCTTCACATCACCGTTCTGTCCACTGGTTGTAAAGGTACCGACGGACTTTGAGGACACAGATAA
Organism: Gobiocypris rarus; assembly: GCA_023029165.1. Classification (NCBI taxonomy): domain Eukaryota; kingdom Metazoa; phylum Chordata; class Actinopteri; order Cypriniformes; family Gobionidae; genus Gobiocypris; species Gobiocypris rarus. The sequence goes on along the minus strand of CM040920.1, from coordinate 4,810,160 downwards.
CAACGCTTCCCCATTGGTGGAAGGCTGGTTGCTGTCTCCATTCACTGTGGCCACACTGCCTTTCTCAGCCACCGCAGCACTAGGGACGGCCACTTTCTTGGAGAGTCCGTTCACAGGCACCATGGTACTTCCAGCTCCGCCACCGTTGACAAGGCTCTTCAGTTGACCTCCAGTCAGCTCAAGGGCGTGGCGCTTGCGCAGCAGGAAGTCGCTGCCTGCAGCAGCGCTGGGGAATATGGAGCCGCTCAGCAGGCTGTGGCTCTTTAGCACCGACTGCTTGAGGACACCTTGCAGCTTCAGCGACTCCTTGACTTTGATGGACGAGGGCAATGATGTGACATCCGAGCACAAGTAAGGTGCCAGTTTGCCCAGAGATGGGGCTTTCGACAGGGGGTCCTGCTCCTGACACTTGACGTTGTGGTAATGGGGGAAGTTCTGTACGTCGTCGGTGTTGACGTGACACTTGCCGTTGCTGTGAGCACCGGCAGAGTCCGAGACCGAGTCGGAGATGAGGATGTTGCTAGCGTTGCTGTTATTCTCGGTGCTGCCGGGGACAGGGTGGATGAGGGAGAGGCAAGTTTGAAGCGGATGTGGCGGGCTTCGGCTGGGGCGTCAGTCAGAGCGGGCGCCATCGCAGCCATGCAGCCTGCACCTCCAGAACTTCACTCCAGCCCACCTACACAGCCTGGCTACAAAGGAAAAACAAGACATTTAGGAGACTGCTAATATGAATATTTTGAAAATGAATTTTGGTAACACTTTACTTAAAGCCTTTATATATAATGCATATAAAATGCTTTTTAATGCATTAATAATGCCTTGTAAAACACCTTATAATGCATTGTATGGTCTCATGAATAACTACAGTGCAACCAGTTATGATGCATTATAATACTTATCTATTCATTGAGCACAACTTTAGAAAGTATGAGTTAAAAACATGACAACCAGATGTAACAAGATATTGCAGATACTCTATGCAGTTTACCTTTGGTAACAATTATCTATCAAAAGATATAATACATTAACATACATCATAAATACCTTATAATGCACAAGGGTAAGTTTTTTTAACGTAACTATTCATTAATAACCTGCTGGAGACAAGCGATTTAAACAAGCCCACTTAATTTCTAATACATCGCCAGAAAACACTCAGAATTTGCAACCCATTGCACTTCTGTAATCTGCATATTTATGACTGAAAAATGTTATTTAATTAGCTGGGCTTGAATATCCATTTATCCCCATGAATTGTGTTAGGACATTACTACTACAAGGTTTTCTTACGACAAGGTCCAGAGCCTCAAGGGCTCATTTAGTGCCTGAAATTGTGGAGGCTTTAATGAGCTGAAACCCAACTTCAATCTCTGGACGATATTCCTTCTCCAAAATTCAATCCAACAAGATTTTTTCAGCCATTCTTAACCCAACTATTCATTAACCTTTAATAATAACCTGCAGGAAAGACAAGCCATTTAGTCCACTTAATGTCTAACACTTTTAAAAAATGCCTTAAAATAGTTTGCCACCCACTGCAGTTCTGTAATCCACCTCTTTATGTTTGAAACAGTATATTTAATGGATATGAAATGAATTGTGTAAGGAGTTCTTACAACAGGGTTCATTTTAAGCCTCAAATTTCAGAGGCATTCATGAGGAAAATAGCTGAAACACAACTGAAGCCTCTCTCCAATAGTCCCAACAAGATTAGTTTTTGGAGGGAAACACCTTGGATCAACATGCACTGTTGAACCATTCAAAATTAGACCAGGAAAGTACATTACAAAAGTAATTGGGTCAATTGTAATGCCATATTGATTTATCATTTTAGTCTCAATACACCAGCTAAATAAAAAGAAATACAGGCCAGAAGATAACTAGAGACAACATAGCGAATGAACACAAACAGGAATCGTTTTTATCTAGACCAGGAATTTATTTGCTCTGGTGCTCTTCACCTTAATAAACTCATTGACCTCAAATGAGAGGGGACCATTATCATAGTCTTTAGTAGGAAAGACCTACTCTATTCAAGCTTATGTAAGAGCAAGCCTCCTCATTGTCCCCTCCTCCTCAGCGGACCATCTGTGTCAACGGAATTAGGGTTATGCCTTTAGGCCTCAACAGATAAGAGACTATCTCTTCATGAGTACATGTAGAAGGTTCTGCTCATGAATTACCGCCTTACAAATACCATAACTCAACATTAGCATTAGAGCATTTTACTTCTATGTTGCATCATAATTACATTAATAGCCTTTACATTACTAAAGGAAGTATAATGACATGGCAGAAGAGGCTGATGTATGGTATTTCATTTTACTAATGATATTAATTGGCAGCAGTCTCACATGAGAATCACACTCAAGGTTAAGTTAAAGGGTTAGTTCACCCAAAAATGAAATTTATGTCATTTATGACTCACCCTTAATGTCGGTCCACACCCGTAAGACCTCCGTTCATCTCCGGAACACAGTTTAAGATATTTTAGATTTAGTCCGAGAGCTTTCTGGTCCTCCATTGAATGTATGCACGGTATACGGTCCCTTTCCAGAGAGGTAATAAAAACATCATCAAAGTAGTCCATGTGACATCAGTTAGAATCTCTTGAAGCATCGAAAATACATTTTGGTCCAAAAATAACTAAACCTATGACTTTATACAGCATTGTCTTCTTCTCTTTCGTGTTTGTTTTCAATCTGCGAACGTTATGAATCAGTGAATCGAATCATTCCAAATCATGAATCAATACGCTGATTCATAAAGTTTGAATCTTTGTTTGCGGATTGAAAACAAACATGGGAGAGAAGACAATGCTGAATAAAGTCGTAGTTTTTGTTATTTTTGGACCAAAATGTATTGTCGATGCTTCAAGAGATTCTAACTAACCCACTGATGTCACATGGACTACTTTGATGATTTTTTTATTACCTCTCTGGAAAGGGAACGTATACCATGCATACATTCAATGGAAGACCAGAAATCTCTCGGACTAAATCTAAAATATCTTAAACTGTGTTCCGGAGATGAACGGAGGTCTTACGGGTGTGGAACGACATGAGTGTGAGTCATTAATGACATAAATTTGATTTTTGGGTGAACTACCCCTTTAAGCTCGCTTTTATTCATCCCAATACTACCAGTGGTGATGAATGATATCTGTTTTCTAACTGCTGTAGCTTTAAACAAAAGCAGTTTATTTGTCTCTGCATCAGATATGCTTTGTAAGCACAAGCTGATAACACTTCATAAAGCAAATATATTATTAAAGCCACAATATGTAATTTTTCGCTGTTAGAGGTCGCTCATTCAAAACAGCTTGACGACACCTGGATTTCGTGGAGCTTTTATTATGCCGCAGATGAGCGCTTCTGCTTCTTCCGCTCATGTGTATGTGGGGAACGCAGCGCTGTTTTATCATATTAGATACATTTGAGTGTGTTGAAAATTGTTATAATGCTACTGTGTGTGTTCGCTCAGTGGCTGCTATGAGACACTTGTTCACACTGCAGTGAGCTAGATCGATTTTAGGCGTAGTAAAACATGGTACTTGCGGTAAATCAAGAAAACGAGGTTTAAACAATAAGTCAAGTCAACTTTATTTATACAGCGCTTTTTACAATGCTGATTGTTTCAAAGCAGCTTCACAGTGTTAAACAGGAAAATAATGCAACAGAGCTCCTGAGAAAACAGTGATGTCGTCTAGCTCATTTAAGTTATAATTCAGTGACAATGTGGGCAGATCAGTTGATAAAGTTAATTTAGTTTACTAATTAGATTAATTTGGATATTTAGTTGAAAATTTGTGTCCCCTAAGTAATAAGACTGTGTTGAGCAATATAACAATGATTCGTTTGCTGTCGATTAATGTATTTAAACAGTTGCTCACCTATCTGATAAAACACAAAATATATTAAAGCGTCTTTGGTTTTCCATGGTTTAAAAAACAAAACGGAAATTGAAACGCGGGTATGATGTCATTGACAGGTGACACAGATGCAGCAGTGTCCTAGTTAAAATTGCTTATTTCTCTGGATTTAAACTTTCTAGGAAACATTTAGGATAATGTAAGTACACAATAAAAAAAAATATATATATATATATATATATATATATATATATATATATATATATATATATATATATATATATATATATATATATATATATATAGATAGATATTTTAGTCCAAAAATCTTACATATTATAAGCTAATATTATTGGCATCACTCGCATGACATCGCTTGAAATGGACTGGTCATGTGATGTCAACATGGTGGTGCCCATGAGGGGGCGACCCCGCGCTATGTAGAATAAACACAGCTTTTTCTATAACACTGCTGTTTCAATATTTCTCAAAAGTGTACTTTAGTCATTTTTAATTTGCAACAGATTACCGAGAGCACCCATAAACATTAAAACAAAAGTATTAAATTATTATCCGAGAGTTCTCGCGTTTGAAGATCCTAACTAGGTTAATATGTCAAAGTAGTAAACATGACAAATCCGGTTACGGTTTAACAAAGAAGAGGCGAAGCGAGCGTAACGTAAAGGACGCACGTTTCTGCCTTCGCGCTAGTTATTTCAAATAAAATCAAATAGATGCGGGCTTTTCAACAGGCGAGCTCCTCCAGAAAATAATACAGGGAATACAAGAATAAACAAACACTTCAGATCGCCAACAATAAGGTGTATTAAATTCGTTCATAAAAGCTCACACACGAATGCCTGTCTGGCTCTTACAACCAAAACACGCAAGTCTTAATTTTCAGCCCACATGAACATTCATGCCACTTCCGTGCATAAAAGAAGGAGCATTTCAGCTCAGATTCTAGACGTAGATTCTCATAAAATGCATTGCATGTGGGCTAAAATTGATTTGAATGCATTCAGGCACCGTACAGTAAGCAGGAGCATTAAAAATATGCTCGCAAACGTCCTTGATTACGTTATGCAAGTCATTTTAATCACCAATTTAAACGAGAACCGGTTTCAAACCGATAAGCTGAGTACAGAAAAACGAGGCCGCGTGTTGTAGCATCAAAAAAGGGGATGATAATTAACATACGGGAAATAAATAATAAAAACGAACACGTATGAGTGTATTGCATGCATGGCAAAGTAACGTTACTAGAGATAGTAATCTGTTTTGGAAAGGCACGAGAAGCGACCACACAAGCCCCATAAATACAACTGTACATCATATTCTTGCAAATACAACAGTTCATGGTGTAAAAGGAGTTAAACTGGAAGCTAAGATACGTTTGCAGGATTAGGTTTATGTAACATAAGTGCTGCTGCTCGAGATCGTCCACTAACAAAGAAAAAGGAGGAACCTACCACGTGACGGGCGCGCGATCCGAGGGAATTTCGGCAACTATTCCACCGACCTTTGGCTTTAATAGCACAATAATGTCACCAAAGCACCAAACAAGCCGTTTGATCAGGCAACCCCGCCGCCTTTGCCATATCCGTGTCCGCTTCGTGAAAAACAACCCGGTTTCAGGACCCCTTTTCGCTATCGGCTCCGGATTCACGAAATGGGCGACACTAGACAACACCTTGCTGCTGCTGTCCCCTTCAGTGGATTATGGATAGCAAATATATATATTTTGTTGTATATTATGAATCGATTGTTTGCTCAGATACGAGTTCTTGTCATATACGCCTTTATTTACAGATTGTAGGTGTCACAGACCACCGGTTTCGAGATCATTTTCTCATCGTTGGAGGGAGAAACGCACGAAAGATGGCGCCTCGTTCGTCTCCCTTGGATTTGAGCCTGACAAATACAGATGCAGAGCGTGTAGAGAGAAGCCTGTAGGCGGGAGACATTCTCACGCCCGCCGCTAGAGTGAACGCAGAGGCGCAGGTCACCGACTGGCCACTAGAGGGGGACTGTGAAATGTGGCATTTAGGAAAAACGTGGGTATATAAATGCAGTTTCTATGTATATGTTATGAACAAACAGCCTAAAGCCTGTATACATAGTTACATAGTTAGCTATTGCTTAATAACAAATACATTTAACACTTGTCTACATTATTAATTTGACATGATTTTCCCAAAATTTCTAACACAAATTGGATTTAGACAGTGGTTAGGCCCGGTGTTGGGTGTAATGCGTTACTAAGTCATTTAGTTACTTTTCCATTGAAAAGTTAAAGTAAGGGATTACTCTTAATTGTTCTATATTTGAATTAGCCTACTCTTTAAATATAGACTGTAGAACAAATCTATATAAAACAATAGTGGATTTAACATAGAAATTTAACCTCTGTTAATTGCATTTAGGAAAAACGTGGTATAAAAATGCAGTTCCTATGTATTTGTTATGAAAATCAGCCTAAAGACACTCACTAATTAGTTATATATTTAGCTATAGCCTAAAATTAATAATATTATCCCACATTTTTACAGTAAATCCGTGGTAAATGTTGGTGATTTGTAGATTGAAAAAGCCTTCTAAAAAGACATGTAACCCACATTCAGGGTATGTTTAGACAGTGGTTAGGCCCAGTGTTGGGTGTAATGCATTACTGTAATTTAATTAAAGAGAGGGATTACTCTTCATTTTTCACCTTAGACTCAAGACATACATGCTCATAAAACATGAGCTAAAATGCCTTACATTCCTGAATCTCTCAAGCAGTACAGTAAGCAGGAGCATTAAAGATATGCTTTCAAACGGCCTTGATTACATTATGCAAGTCATTTTAATGACCCATTTGAACAAGAACCAGATTTCAAAAGGGGCGGATATATGCAACACTTATATGTTTAGACAGTGGGTAGGCCCGGTGTTGGGTGTAATGCATTACTAAGTAATTTAGTTACTGTAATTTAATTACTTTTCCATTAAAAAGGTAAAGTAAGGGGTTATTCTTAATTTTTATGTAATTTAATTAGTTAGCTACTTCTGATGTAATTGAACTAAATACTGCATAAACAACAGAGGATTTAACATTGACATTTAACCTCTATTCTTAAAAAGTATGTTTTTAATGTAACCTTCTGCCTTTAAATTCTTGAGAATAATTCACACAGTTTTATATAATTTATTTGAAATAATTAAAAGAGCAGTTTCATGTCTATCCTTGTATTGTTTACTTGGTCACGGTTGGTATGGGATTTAGCAAGTAAATAGGCTAATAAGTAATGCAATATTTTTTAGAGAGAGTAATTTGTAGCCTACAGTAATGCAATACTGTTGATAATGTAATTAGTAGCTAGCATTGTGTAGGCCTATAGGCTATATTATATTATTTTATGCCAATGTCCAGTCGGATAGTATTTCAATGTCTGAAAGCGGTTTATTAGACTAAAAATAGTAAAATCAAGTAGGCCTAGCACGGAGATCTCCAAGTGGGAGGTGACGTACGCCGCAAGTGGGCTGGACTTCGCAAATGGGCGGGGCTTATGCGAAAACTCCCAAGCCCTGTGAATGATGTAGGAAGTAGGTAAACAATTTTTTTAAATCAATATAAACGTTCTAAAATATGTTTTTAGAACATATTCAATACAGTTCTATTATTATGAATGTATTTTCTCTCAAAAGTCGAAGCATTTCTTGTTTATATCTGAGGCCTTGTTGCTCATTTTCAGTCTCCTGTCCCTGCAGTGGCCCTTGTTGAGCACTGCGCCATCTAGTGTTTGACTGAGGGATAGCGCGCTGCAGTGTCCACCGAGTGCTCCATTTGAGGCTTTCCTGCTATACACCCGCTAAAGACACACCTTAAGGAAAATGTGCTTGAATGAACATTTATGGAACAACAGATTTTGTGTGAGAATAAATCATAAAAGTGGTTTATTTTAAATCGTATAAATGTATGGGGTGCCGTGGGGTAGAAGGCACACAGTGCTGATAACAAATACTAAAAGAATATGTTTTTACTTTATAATAATGTTAATACTTGTTCAAAACAATCACTTCTATTTTCTGTTTATTTTGATGAATAAAATAATTCATTTTTGTTCAATAAATATGCTGTCACTAAAATATGTTAATATACAAATATACTTTAAGAATATTTAAAGAAAATAATTTTGAAAAGATTATGAAAGCATCGAAGGAGATCCCATAATAATTTAATATAGATTTACAATAGTAACAATAAATTATATTTTATTATATGATATATATCTTCTTTTTTTAAAAATATGATGGTTTCATTTTAAATATGGTGATTATCTCTAAGGTGGACACCCAACTTAACATATGATCTTTCCCATCTGAATCTAACCATGTCATGTCAACCAATGGAAAAGCCACTGTCACAATTGACCAGTGTGAGTGCCCGCGATCACCAGAGGGCAATCCAACCCAGACTGTCATTCTACCATAGACTACATCTCCCATAATCCTTTGCCCGGACTCATCATCACTAATTGATTACATCCACCTGCACCCCATTACCTTGTTAGCTCACACTATAAAAACCATGTTCACTCTGTCAGTCACGGCGAAGTCTTGTTTAGTGTTACACTGCATTTCTGAGCGGTTTCCCTGGTTTCATGTCTCTTGGTTCATTGGATTTCTTGCCTGTCTCCGTGGATTACCCTTTTGCCTGTCGCCTCTGTTTTGTTTGCTGGATTGGACTGATTGCTTGTGTATGACCTTTTGCCTGTTTTTGACTACGATTGTGGATTACCTTCTGAATAAAGCTGCATTTGGATCTCCAACCTTCTGTCTCAGAGCATTCGTGACAGCCACCCAGCAGTTTATTATCATGTTAAATATGGTGCCTTTTGCCCTGACAGCAGGGGCGCCTTTTACCCCACATTCCATACTTTTAAATATTTTTTTATTATTGAAAAAACTGCTTTGAAAATTGAAAAACATTAAGATATCTTTTTAGCGACTCTTATTTGCCAATTAAATCTACAACATAAAAAAAATCAACTATTAGATTAAATTAGTGCAGAATCAAATTTGCGCTGCTGCCCGTGATCACGTCAAGGATCAGCCAAATTTCCACGAGCATCTTGAAAAGCGGAGGTTTTGGAAAGTGTTGCGGCAAGTTTTTGTGCCATTTAGTGGTTTAGAGGAAAATAAAACCAAAGGCACCTATTCCCCCATGGAGCCTTTAGCCCTGTTGTACCCTATCTATTTTCATGTCACTATATCTCTTCTTAATATATTTGATAAAAGAAAAAAAATGTAAATCATATTTGAGAATGTACTCTGTGCAGTAACTTCTAAGTTGGCAATTTAATGGAATAGTTCAACTAAAAAAATCAGATGTAATATACTCACCCTGCTGTTAAAGCTAAAGCTCCAATCTCCTCACACAAATCCAGAAAAAAATTACGTTAGTACCTCAGTGACAACTTCACTCTGAGAAGCTGTCAATCTCAATCATGACGTCACGAAATTATTCAAATTATTTTAAGTGTAATTTGATTGTTTAGTTTGTCTCGCGTCCATTAGAATAGCTGGAGGGCCGGGTGCTATGAGCTATACTGGGACCAGCCACCGGGGGGCGATCGAGATGCGTCGGCTTCAGTTTTTGACATGAGAGTGGCAGGCTTGAAACCATAGAAACACCAAAGACGTTTTACTATATAATGGCTGAATCCGAAATCGCCCCCTATACCCTCAAATAGGACATTATTTGGGTGGACATACATTTGTAGTGGTGTCTGGAACCATAGTGCACGTTATTGAGTGTACTCATTCAATCCCACATTGCAATAACGAGTGAATGGACACACAATGGCTGCCCGAATTCACTCACTCGTTTTCATTCACTCCTTCAAGTGGACTGTATAGTGGACTAACGTAGGGAATAGTGAATGAGGGTTTAGGGGGGCTATTTCGGAAGCCTGTGTTTTAGCTTAGACAAGGGAAGTAGGGAATAATTGTGTGGAGTCTTATAGACAGAAAACGAATTACTGTACAGTAGTACAGCATTTTCTCCATCACACAATGTTTTAAAATTAATTGCATGCCTATACTCTAATATCGATCTAGTTTACTGCAGTGTGCAACAAATGTCTCAGAGCAGCCTGCAGTAACGTTATAACATCATTTTCAACACACTCAAATGTGCACTGTTAGCAACTGAGGTAATTTTTTACAATCAATTTGACAACAACATATTGTATTCGTGTTTTTGCAGTAAATGCAAATGCGTGATGGGAAATTTGTGGGCAGTCCTGAAATATTATTGTAACTACACTGTAAAAGCTTTATTTTACAGCCACCGCATTGCATTGAGGGATCGCTGCTGTTTGAATTTTGAAATTAAATGACGTATTAGATGTATTTTATTGTTACATCTACAAATAACAGGATATCCAGTATGTTGAATTACAATATTAAATTGTAATTATGTCCTGCAAAATTACAGGAAATTCTTGGCAACTGAGTTGCATTAAATACAGAGGAAATTATAATAAATTACAGCATTTTACTGTAATAACGCTACCATAATCACAGTAGCTCTGCTGTATAAATACAGTAGGCTACTTTATTGTATTAAAAACTGCTGTTGCTGTCACACTCGTCTCTCATTAGCAATCGCTTCAGCGACCTCTTTTAGCTCCCACAGCACTCGGCCCTGCTCTGCTTCATACTACAATAATCTCCATGAATATGATTTCTGCCCCAATTCTTTTCAACTGGCTGTGAGGTGAAGACAACAACTCCCATGATTCTGCGCTCAATCTCGGCGCCATCGAGCTACGACTTTGTTTTGAATAGGCGACCTCTAGCAGTGAAAAACTACATAGTGTGCCTTTAACAAAACACAAAATGTTAGACTAGCCAGTTGATATGGAAAATACACAATAAAAAATATGATCAAATAAATATCAAGAGTTTTATAAAAAGTTTAAATCTCCTCATTCACACTTTACAGCAAACATGCCGTATCTTGATTTGCGTTGCTTTAGCTGTTACATTCATGCAGATACATTGCAGATATTTTGTAATATTGACACCAATTCATACCAGAAAATATGCATATGCAATATAACATGGACTGTATGTACCATTAAAGAAGGTATACATTCCTGTTTTTGACATTCTGCTGACAGACTTGCTCTTTAACCCAGTAAACATGTCCTTTCACACACTATTTTGAAAATGCGCCGAGGCTCATTCCATTGAGGTTAATTTTGCCTAGGTCACCTTTACTATATCTCTGCCCTCTCTGACACTTTTTGCAGCCTGTTTCTCCTCCCTCTCTTCCTCCTCCTTCCCACCCACAGACTGGGAAGTAATCCTATATATATTGGTTGTTCAGCCTGCACTTTCTTAAAGGTTCTCCTCAGCTCACTGACTTTTCTCACACAAACAAAGAAAAATGCCTGAAGAAGTTCCTGCTCAGTGCAAGGTTCCCAAAGATGAGCTGGACAAATGGTGAGTCATATGTCAGCAAGGATATAAAACCAAATACTTTAACGCAAAATTGAATTGTGAATCTGAATCTGGTGCTTTTTGTCGAAACTGTTGCGTGCATGAGTATGTTTGTTTGTAACATAAGTTATTTTATCATGTATTTCAAAACCTCTATAGGTTATCTGTAGTGCTGGTTTGTGAATGAGTTAAAGTTGGTGTTGGATACTGAAGGACAGGAGAGAAGATTGAGCACATGGTGCAGGGGGGGGATGAGCAGGGTTTGGAAGTGATGATGCAGGTGGAAAATTACCCATGTTAGCCATCATGTTGCTAAGTTCAAGCATGTGGCTGCAACACTCTTGGTACATTTGATGTCAACAGAGTTTAGGAAATACATACTACAATAGGTTCTGAATAAAGCTCATGTCATTTTCCCGCATTGTACTCCCTCACGCTTAAATGATTAACCTCCATCTATTATTGTTAACAAAGCAAAGTGCTCTGTTTCTAGGTCAAAAGGTCAGAGGTCAATGCACTCACACAATGACACAATATTGTGAACTTTACGGTGAGTTGCACAAGTTGTTCCATTTGCAATCTACTTTATGACCATCTCTTAACTCATCTAGTCAAGAGCACTCATAATTTGCAGTGCATCACTTCTCTTTTGGCCACTTACACAGAAAATATAGCATTTGTAAGAAAGCATTGCATTATGTTTCGAATGCATTAAATAATCATTCAGTGCAAATCCTGTATTTGAGATACAAAATGAATACAATGGTATACAGGTTTTTTTAATTCATATTTAAATTATATGAATGCACTATATTTTAGTTTGATCAAGTTTATTTAATGTAATGCTATGTATTTTAGGGGTTTTTATGGTACTAAATTATATTTATAGAAAGGTTATGATCCTTTTATTACCTGTCAATCACTTTTTGAGCATAAACCTGAAATTCTGCATAGACCTGTACATCTTGATTGCTTTGAAGCACACACTGAAGTCTTTTTAAAGACAGAGTATTAGTGTAAACATTTTTAAGTTTATTATAATGAAAAATGCATAAAGTACTATTTAGCCATAAATCTAAACAAGTTGTGTTCCAAATTTGAGGCTGATATCTCAAAAAAGAGCTTTCGGTCAGATTTGTTTGGGCGTAGTACAAAATGTTTCCGCTAGATGAAATTTGCTTCCCATTCATTTCCGATGTGCCAACATTACAGGTCTGACTATTGTTTTTAGGACCATTTAACCTTTTTGAATCATATCCATGATTTTATTAAAATTTTTAGCAAGTGCCAAAACCTTTCGTACCATTCCAATGAAGTAAAAAAATTCTAAAAAACAAGAAACATAAAACTTTTCAGTCAAAAGTGACCGAACAGCACCTTCCAAGTCTTTGCAGTATGACAGTAAGTCAGATATATGCAGAAACACATGCATGTAAAATCTAAATATATCTTACATTTGCATGAAAAAATATCCAGAGCAATATGCTGTCTCCGTTTGATGCCAAACTTAGCATGAACTTTAAGTAATGTATATCTGTGATGGTGTTTTTTAAATAGACTCATAGACACATGGAACGGCGAGGGAGTGGATGTGTGCTCACAGCTCACGTTACATCTCCTGTATTGCAATGTCTGCGTTATTTATGAGGGTAAAGGGTGCGTCATGTGCAGAACCCGTCTTGTATGTAATAATTATTTCTTATCTTTTTTTTTTAATTCTATTTTAGCACATATACGTCTAGGGTAGTTGATGCATAACATGTCCATGTCAACATGACTTTTCGATTGAGATCATGATATGAATCTATATGGGAAAGTGTATACTTGAGATTTTATGTGTCACTAAAAATGTTTTTTTAAAGTCACCATGAAATCAAAATAGACCTTTATTGTTTTTATTTTAAATGGTTCATCCACGCACATCTTTTTTCTTTTTCTTTTTTAAATTAATGTGTAATCTTGTAATCTTTAATCAAGATATCTTCCACTTCCTCTTGCAGAAACATCTCTTCTCTGATAATGTGTTTACTGGTGCGAGGGTGTGACAACCTGTTACTCATATGAGATCCACCAATAGAGTGCAACAGTCGGGTTCTGGAAGTAAAAGCTCCATTCATTCTCTCCATAGGGAAATAGATTTTTAACGATAACTTATAAATCTTTACAGACAGCCTTACTGTGATCTACAAGGTTATCAATATATAGTATTTGCTTCTTTTTAAGCCATTAGCCCACATTATTTAGAACATTTTTAAATTTTAACTTTAAAAGCAGAATAAGTGTTGAAAAACTACATTACTGTACAGAAAATTCTACTAAGAGTTGAAACAAGCAAAACACAGATCTCGTTAGCTCCGCCCACTCCCATGAAGCACATGCAGCAACTGATGTAATCTCCCTACGCCCTCAAAGTACTTAAATATTTGAATATATAAATAAACATATTTTGCAATAAACTTATAGTATATCTATGATCATCATTTTTAAATGAGTAGTTTTATAATTCTTAGTCGTTTTCAGTTTGATTAAGCTGTTTGTTAATGCTTCATGCGATTGTAGCTCTTTCTACACCTCGATTTTCATCAGATTTATACTTTTTGCTTCAAATCAAAGTTTGAATTGTGAGGATTCACCTCGTAACTGGTTGGCTTGGTTAATGGCTTATAACTCTTTAACAAAGCCTTTTTTTTTAATCCTTCATGGAAAAATGATTGGAAAAAATACTTCAGGATACAGCGCCATTGAAAAAATGGGCAGGCACTTTTGCACTCAAACCACAACTATCCAATCAGTTCCTCATGGAGAAAATCAATTCCCGCTCTATGTTTTTTCTTGTCTGAGAAGCCATTTCACTCGGTGCTCATAATACAAAGTTTCAGACATTGCTTAGAGTATCATAATCTGGAATAGGGAGGGATTAAAGGAAAGTGAGGTTAAGTGCTCATGAAAGAGATGAGTTTTCAGATGTTGTTTGAATGTTGTCAGGGATTCTGCATAAATGGGAACAAATTCATGTGTTAAATTGTAGTTGGCTTAAATCATGTCACACTGTAGGTCTTATCAATTTTCCAAAGTATTTAAAGTGCCCTAATTCTGCTTTTTAAAAGGTCCCTAATGTTAAAAAACACATTAATGTTCTCATAATATACATTGCGCTTCACCTCATTTCTCAAAGAGTCTGAAAATGGTTTGTTTAAAGATTCAGTCTCTCCAAACTCCTCCTTTCCTCAAGCCTACTCTGCTCTGATTGGTCTGACGGCCCAGTCTGTTGTTATTGGTCGACCGCTAACAGTGTATGTCAGAAACAAAATGGCCATCTGAATTTCAGCTCCAGAGGCTTCTTCAGCTCTTGATAGAAGGAATGATGGTGTCGTTTTTTTTCTTCCTTGTTAATTCCAGCACGAGTCCTTTTGAAATGCATGCAAACCGGATTCTTGACATGTCGACAGCACAAACCAAACTCTTCCAGTCTCAGCTGCAACTACAGTGTTTGAGGACGGGTCAAAGTATACGTAGTTCACGGGCAGCCAATGAAGACCATATGCAAATTTGTTACATTGTTACATAGTGTTTTTTAACAGGAAGTCAGACTGGAATTACTGATGACCTGTTTCAGCAGTTCAGAATCAATTCTTTCTTTAAGGAGACAATAACTTTATTTGTCCTGAGCTTTGATCTTTAAAACGTTGCAGAGCTTTTAAATTCACAGACAGTTATTTTGCACACTGCATGAAAGGTTACATTTGAAAAAGCATAAAAGCGGCATTTTAAAACCAACTACCTATATCATAAAAAAAGCAGAACACTGAAAACTCTCTCATGAGATGAAGCAGCGGAGCATGACCAGATCAGTCACCGAAACTTTTAAGGCCCTTTGACCTCAGAGAATTTGTCCCCTTTGAGCCTGACATAAGATCCACCTTCAAAAAACGAATAAATCATTGCACAGGCACATTGCACGACAGAATCATATTCTCATAGGTGTGCACTGGAGTGTTTTATCATTGTTAGCACTAAACACACTATATGTTCAGTGTTCAGGGGGCAGGAGCGGAGGGCTGTAAGGAGCTGCTGGAAGCCTTTGAGGCCTGTGTGAAGGGGGCCACAGCGGCCTCGTGAGGGCGAACGCATTTGACATGTAAGCATCTTTATTTCTTAATTTTATTGTGTTTTAGTTTGACTTTTACACTCTTTGAAATTTGCAGTACATATATTTACCAATTTATCTGTGGCACATACAATATTTCATTACAATAGCGTTGTGAAATGATAGTGTGTTCTGTCTGGACGAATTCATTGATTTGTCTATTCTGATTTTCTTCTGCTATTTTTAACGTAGGTCCTTCCTTTCTGGGTCCTCCAGTGTCCTTGCATTCCCTCACATTGTATGGGACTGAACCATTTTAAGGACAGTGAAAGGGGTGCAAGTCCTGGAAAGCAATGGAATTGTTCATCGTCCTGAGAAGTCTTGTCGGTGTCCCTCATGTCGTCCATTATTTGTAACTGTGAAAGAAGAAAGAAGAACCCAGTTTTGTTTTTGTTTTTTTTCAAAATTTACGCTGTGAAAAAGCATAATGCATTTCATTTGATTTTGAATAAATTACTATGATTTATTTATTTTGCCATTACTCACACACACACACCAAGTACAACAGATTTGAACACATCAATGAGCATTCAGAGGTATATTACAGTGATCACTAAATAACTGACACTAAATGTCTTTATAATAATTAACTGTATGCAGTGACTGATTTACCTTTAACTGCACTGGTCTGCATACTTGATAACGCAAGCAAACTGGCAGTGCTGCTTATTTATTTGTTCTGAAATTGACTGTCAGCACTATCTATTGAAGAAATTCTAAAGGTGTTGACAAAACCATTTTTCTATTTATCATCACATAATAATCATGCTGTCGGCGTAGTTTTTATGGTAGGTATTTCTATTGGACCTACATATAATTGGAAAATGATTCACAAAAAAAGCACAATTTGTATGACTGGGTTGACTCATCATGGTTGTGATATGAGTGCAATGATGTGAAACAATAATAATAAACTCAACAGAGCCCATGTGACCTTGTTTAACTCTTAGCAGGTGAAGTATATAAAAACTTTAATATTGCCTGATTTTTTATTTTGAATATTGACTAGAAAAGGTAAATTTCAAAACCTTATTTAAAAACATATTTTCTAGTTAAAAAAATATTCCCATGACCTATACTACCATGGACATGTGCATCCCAGCAAAAGAAAATATGTTCAAAGAACGTTTTAATAACGTTCCCATTAACGTTATTTCGAATGTTCCAAACTTCTAGTTTTAGCAGGTTTTTTGTTTTGTTTTGTTACGCTAACCTTTAGGGAATGTTCTATTTTGTTTTATTTTCGTTTTTCCCATTTTGCAAACACTATGGGAATGTTACTCTTTAAAGTTTTCTCAACTTTCTGATATAAGTAGTAAAATATTAGTCAAACAATCAACTAAAACGTTTCAGAAAAAAATAAAATAAAACTGTAGCCAGTATGCATTGACGTTACTTTCCCGCCGGAACACGCCCCCTCATCTGGGATTGAGTGGCAAAAGCACTGCTGCATGAATGGATTTAATAGGGGAAACTGTGAAAACGTGAGTAAAACACACGATTGTCGTTTAAACTAAAGGTTGGACTCAATATATGTGTTTCCTGAAATTTATATGAGCCTTATTCCCACATGAAAAAATACTATAGTATATTATAGTAAAATAACTCTAGTAAATACTATTGTGTTTTTGAACCATTCTATAGTAAATACACTACAATAAATTAACAAAGTGTAGTAAATACTATAATATACTACAATATACAAAAATTTACTGGAGTATATTTACTATAGTACGGTTAAAAAACACTATAGTATTTACTAGAGTAATTTTACTGTGATTTTACTATAGTATACTATAATATAGTATTTTTAGTATAAAATAGTATTTTTTCATGTGGGTTTTGACGCCGGGGAACTACAAATTTGCCTGTGAATGCTTTATATCAATACAATATATAGGTAGGTCTAAATCCGGGTGATCACTGTTATACATATCACCCAGCCCTAAAACCTGTATCATTTTTGTCAGTGTTTATTTAAAAACATCCAATTATGTAGAATATAAGATGTTAAATATTGAATCGATGAGTCAATACAATATATAACCTATACATTATTATTAACAATAGCCTATTCATTTGAATGTAATTACCAATACAGAATATATACGGTATGATTTTACCCCAAAATTCAACATATTGAGACAAAACGATAACTCCACGTTTCGTTGCATTTGCTTCTCTTTCAGCAGTCTGTAAA
The DNA here is from genome assembly GCA_023029165.1 of Gobiocypris rarus. Taxonomy (NCBI): domain Eukaryota; kingdom Metazoa; phylum Chordata; class Actinopteri; order Cypriniformes; family Gobionidae; genus Gobiocypris; species Gobiocypris rarus. The sequence continues at coordinate 4,792,448 of CM040920.1, read as the reverse complement.
AATATACCTCAGATTTCATGTCAAATGTATTTGTACAGTCAATCTCAAAGCTCTTTTTCATTTTAGATGTTGTTTAAATGTTTTTCGCGGTATTGCCACTCAGTGGGCGTAACCGCAGTCACTCCGACCGATGGTGACCTCACGTGCATACATTCCAAATAATGATTTTGTGCTAACGTTTTATTAAAGCTACACTGTGTGATATTATCCCCCATCTAGCGGTGAAACGGTATATGACCATCCAGAGAATATTGGTTTCTGTTCCTCTCAATTCCGATTTCGTTTTAACTCCTACGGTGGACTGATTTACATGGCTTCCAGTTCGACCTCGTCCATGAGTGTTCCTTCTGGTGATGAGGTTTTTTTTAGAAAACTATTATAATTTGCAGTTATTTAATTTGTCAGTTAACATGTAGGTTATGACATCTATGTAAAATGAATAATAGTTTTACGTTTTCGTTATTTTTTACCATTTCATTGGTAACATCAGCGATCAGGTTCCCAGACGAATGCAAGCTAATCTTAGTAAAGTAACTTTTATCGGTGCTATCGTTATTCTGTATATTGTACGACATCACTAGCGAAAGGCAAAAGTTTACATTGTAGGCTATATCAGTCTCAAGCAATCCCCCTCTTCACATTCGACACGGTGCCATCGAGTGTTAAAACGCCAAAGGCGAAGCTTGAATTTACGGGTATGTCCCTCTTTGGCTAATGTACTTTCAAGATGGAGGGGCAACATGGAGACGCGCATTCGAACCCCTCACCCGTATGTATTTTCAATGGCATATTATACACTTACGAGAATACTTTATTACTTTAAAGAAGTAAATATACATTAATGAGCACATATATTTTTTGAAAGAACTAAGTGTTTTAGCTAAGAATAAACTAAAAAAGTTACACAGTGTAGCTTTAAAGAACGTTTTTTGAGGAAAACATTAGCCATATAGTTTAAAAAATGTCGTTTTTTATTTATTTTTTACAAATTTTATAAGATTCTTTGTTAGCTGGGATAATGACACCACGGCGTTATTTAATGTTCTATTTCATACAAAACAAAAAGAGAGAAAAAAAGAATGAGCCTGTGTTAATCATTCAGAACACCAGGCCTATCATTGTAGCCTAACGTTACACTCCAAAAAATGAAAGGTTTTTAAAAGAGGATTTTCGCAGTGATGCCATTTTTGTTTCCTCAAAGAACCTTTTTTTCTGTTAACGGTTCTTTAAAAAAAAGAAGCATTTTTAAAAAATATTTTAAAAACCTAAAGAACCTTTTTACTTCAAGAGCGTATTACCAATGACTGTAATGCTGTGATACTTTTCTGCAAGGGCCAGATCTGTAGCGAGAGGTGCAGTGGGGGAGTGTGTTGGGAGGGAGGGTTGATGATGATGAGGAGGAGGAGGGCGTGGGACCCGGATGCTGATGCGAGGAACCAGAACGAAGAAAATAACGCTTTACAACGCAAATATACCGTCATCACACACAAGATATCAGCGATCAGTGCGCAACGTATACATTTGCATCAAAGCCATCAAATCCCTTCCCCGAAAGTGCACAGCGGATGCGACCGTGCGCGGGACCGGCGGGAGAGGACACGGCGGAGAAGAGAAGGATGAGGATGCTGCGGTCCGTGCGGAAGGAGGGAGCTCAACATCAGCAGCAGAGATGAAACAGATCTGCCAGATCCGCTACAGTGATCCGAGAGGATGCAGCGCAACCTGGATCTCCTTACAGTCACATACACCATCAGACTTCATTTCTGGGCAGTGCTGTTAAATATGAAACGGGATTAGATGTACCTGTTTGTTTAACAGTAAAGGGTAAGATTCTGGTTCCTTTACCTGTGATTTAGGCCTAGCATAAGTGCACTGAAGGCTTGTGTCCATATACACTAATAACGAGGACTTTCTAAATGGTGTTTGTTATGGTCAGCTGGTAGATACATCTAGAATCGCTGCTCATAAGTAGCTACTAACAGGAGCTTGTCAATACTGCACCTGGCTCTCTGTAATGGCATGCGCTGTGAATTAAAACTCTGAGACGGGAGACTTTGATCGGCACAGCTATCAATTAGGCTGCTTCTATGGACCTATCTCAATCTTTGCATTGCCATCTGTATCTTTCCACTGGTCTACATGACTCACAAGACAAGTCTGAAAGATTTCAGCATAATTAACAGGCCTGTGTGACTGTTGCCGAGACATTTTTTAGGGAATCCCAAGCTCAGCATGGATACATTTCCGGGTTGTTGCAGACCCCTGCAAGACTATTGTAGAAAAACTCAGCTCAGAAACAGTACGCTGTGATAATATTGCATGCAGTAGCAAGTTTAACAGGAGCCACTATGTCTAAGGAACTGTCAGTGACCCAGGCAGCTCAGTATGTGGGGCCGTATCGACTAGAAAAGACTCTCGGGAAGGGACAGACAGGTAAGGAGACGTCGTTTATGTGTTAAATCATCTGTAATTTCTACAGTTTTCAAATCAGCCATCACTGATGAATTGTCTCGTGAATGTCAATAGGTCTGGTGAAGCTTGGGATTCACTGCATCACTGGCCAAAAAGTAGCCATCAAAATCGTCAACAGAGAAAAACTCTCAGAATCTGTGTTGATGAAGGTAAGGAAACAATATTCTATGAGCAGAATTTATTGCTGTAGTGTCACACAGTCGCTAATGATAATAATGAAATTCATGTTCAAATTAAATGATAATATGTTTTACCATGATACAGTGATGCATGATTACCATATTCCAGTGTTATTTTAGTGTCATTGAGATGCTATTATAGTTTTTATTAATCATTTGAATTATTTTATTTGTAGTTTTTGTAATTTAATTTTTTAAATATGTATACATTTTTATTTCAGTTTTAGTTGTTTTAGCTCGTTGTGAAAATGTGAAATGTGATGAAAAAATTTATTTATAGCTTTTTTAGGGCTGTCAAACATCTGCAAAAATAAAAAAATGTGTTTACGTAATACAGCATATGTGTGTGCAATGTGTACAAATTTTATGTATACACACATACATGTATATATTTAATACATATTTGCATGTAATGTATATATACTTATTTAATTTATATTATATATAAATATTTTATAATAACAAAATGTTCTATAATAATTATACACAGTACAAACACATTTATTTTGGATGTGATTAATCGTTTGACAGCACTATTTTTTTATATTTTATTTCAGTTAATGTTCATTTTTATGGTTTTAGTTCATTTATAACTACTATAGTATTAACTTGCCATCCCAAGGCCAAAAAACATAGCATTACCATGGTACATGTTTCAAACCTTAGGAACACCATTGTACATTTTGGTATGTTCTTGCTAATGAAAAACTAGCTAAGGAAAAGCTAATGAAAAACGGTGTTTCAGAATTAGCTATTTATAAAGAAAGTGTGGCAAATATAATATCTTCTTTTTTCCCCTTCAACCAGGTGGAGAGAGAAATTGCTATTTTAAAACTGATTGAACATCCACACGTGTTGAAACTCCATGATGTTTATGAGAATAACAAATACCTGTGAGTAAGAAGCCTTTCACATGAATTTTAGGCTTCGCACAGAACACACATCATTTGTCCCTTCTTAAGACATTTACTCCACTCTTTCACTGCACATTCATGCAGGTATTTGGTATTGGAGCATGTTTCTGGTGGAGAGCTGTTTGACTATTTGGTGAAGAAGGGCAGACTGACGCCTAAAGAGGCTCGAAAGTTCTTCAGACAAATCATATCTGCTTTGGACTTCTGCCATAGTCACTCCATATGGTAAGACACAAATGTGCATATACTCACATATACGAAATTTGAAATAAAAGAATATAAACAAGAACGAAAAATAACATACAACATAGCCCATTTTTTTCTCCTAATATTCATATAAATGTTAGCTGATGTAGCTCATGGAAATCATAAACTCATTTTTCAGCTTTGTTGAAGGTATTATGCGTTAATGGTCCTGACATTGACTGCATCACAAATTAGATTTGTTTGTTTACTCACATTATAGCTTCAAGATCATACTGTACTAAAAGCAAAAACAAAACAGGAAAATACACCATTTGCTGGTGGTTATTTTGAATAGGCTTTAAATCGTATTTGAATATGGTAACAAGAAGTATTTGCATATAGCCTATTGCCCCAAGCTGTTTTAAACCAAAATCTTTGTCATAAATTATACTGCTCATTCAATATTTAATCAAATAAATATATCTATTTTTGATCATCATATCATGGTTATTATTAAAGTAAATGCAAATGAATAAACACTCAAATTAAAGTGCACCATTATGCTTTATTATTACGATTATTACCTTTTATGCAGTGTGTAATATTGCTGTTTGTGAAGCTCTGCAACGTTTTAAAGATCAAAGCTCAGGACAAATAAAGCTATTGTCTCCCAAAAGAAAGAATTGATTCTCAACTGCTGAAACAAGCCATCAGCAATTCCAGTCTGACTTCCTGTTACAAAAAACTATGTAACAATGTAAGAAATTTGCATAATGCCAGCCTATGGTCTTCATTGGCTACCCATGAACAACGTCTACTTTGACCCGCCCTCAAACGCAGTTGCAACTAGGACCGGAAGAGTTAGGTTTGTGTTGTGAACATGTCTTGAAGACGCTGTTTTCAGTGCTACGAATCCACTTTGCCGCATTCCAAAAGGACGAGGACTCCGGCCATAATTGATGCGTAAAACTGAAATTGATGCGACTCCATTGTTACTATTCGTATCATTGTGCATCAAGCGCTGAGGAAGGCTCTGGAGCTGAAATTCAGATATGTAATGGCCGTTACCTGCTGTAAGCAGTAGATTAATCACAACAGACTGGGCCGTCTGACCAATGAAGGGTCTCAGAAAGTGAGACTATTGGGCTCTATTTTAACGATCTGAGCGTATGGTCTGCAGCGCATGGCGCAGGTGCACTTAGGGCGTGTCCAAATCTACTTTTGCTAATTTAACGACGGAAGAAACGGTTAGCGCACCAGGCGTATGTTCCAAAAGGGTTGTACCTTTAGTCTCTTAATGATAATGAGTCATGGGTGTGTTTTGGGCGTAACGTGCATTAAACCAATCAGAGTCTCATCTCCCATTCCCTTTAAAAGCCAGCTGTGCTCGCACCATGGCAGATTCGCTATTTACATGGAAAGTGGAAAGACTGAACGCTTCTCCAGAGAGGAATCTTTTATTTTTAAAATTTAAAAATATTTGTGTGCTGTGCGTCCCTGTGTGTGTAATAAGCAGAGTGTGAGTGTGTTGTGCACCCACCTATAGGTGTATATTACTAACTTTAATTAACTAAAAAAATACTGCGCTATTGACTTTAGACCAGGTTTTTTAAGGTCAAGGGTACGGACGTGGTTTTCAGACCAGCACGCCCATGGTCGAACAGATGGACGCTAGTGCATTTGCTATTTAAACAACGTGGTGCTGGACGTGAAAATGATAACTGCGTCGGGCTGAAACTAGCAAAAAACACTTGCACCTGGCGTCGCATTGCGCGGGGAGCATGATAGAGTCCAGAATCTTCAAATGAACCGTTTTCAGACTCTTCGAGAAATGAGGTGTTGTGCAATGTACATGATCAGTAAAAGGTTTTTTTTGTTGTTGGTTTTTTTACATTGGATGCATGACCTATTGTAGAAGACCTCCAAAACAAAATAAGGAACCTTAAAAATACATAATTAAAATAAAATCTTATTCAAATAGTGGTTTGACAGAGGTTTGTTTTCAACATGAGCATTAAGTGAGGGGTTTTTAGTCACTCATTTCCATATGTGGTGGTTGTTGTAACACTAGTCTCTAAGTTGAGCAGATCCAGGTGTATGCCACTGTAAAGACAAGGATGAGTGAAGTATTAATGTTTTGGCATTTGTACCCTGAGCTGTATTTATTTCAAAGTATGTTTTCTGTGGAGGGTTGTTGGTGAGTGACATGTTCAGAGCCGGTTGTCCTCTGTGCTCTTGTAGTCATAGAGACCTGAAGCCAGAAAACCTTCTCCTAGATGAGAAGAACAATATCAGGATTGCTGACTTTGGCATGGCCTCACTACAGGTGGGAGACAGTCTGCTAGAGACAAGCTGTGGGTGAGTATTTTGTGTATGTGTGTGAGGTTTATAATGCTGTTTGCTTGCTTTATTGCACATTGCAGTAGTATTGCACATTGCTATGGTTTATGAAATAGATATTTCTGTTACTGGATGCTGATTGGTCAATACAGTTTTCCAGTTGTGTTAAAGTACAATATAATCAATACAGTCAATATAACTGTTAGCCACTTGGTTTAATGTTTTGTTATCTAATGCAATTACATTCATACATGTTAAGTTGGTGCATTCAAACCACTCTTTAAAACTCGCTTGTATATCAGTGTAATAATTTTTTGTTGTTGAAGATGACTAAAAAAAAAAGACTACAAAATCCGATCTTGATGTTTCACAAGCCGATGTTGATCCACGTCAATAGATGGCAATGCAGCGTCGAACACATTGTGGTAGCAGTACTTAAAGTACACGAAAAACATTCTAACGATAGCCAAAGACCTACTGAATGAAGCTTTAAAAATCCAAGTATTGATTAGGGTTACTGTAACAACACTTGTTTGCTTAGCTTAGACATTTTTTTTTGCAGTAGGATAGAACTTGATAAATACATTTGCTCAATAATATAAAGTATTAACCTAGCAATTTTTTTGAATTTGCTAAATTCATGTTGCTAGCATTTTGTAGAATGATTAAGCATTTTGCTAACATGTTTTAACACATTGTTAATTTGTCGCTAGAATGTTGCTATATTTTAGCAAGTTGCTAGCATTTTTAGCATGTTGATAGCATATTATTAACACATTGCTGGCATGTTTCTAGCATGTTTAAGCACACTGATTCAGAACAGCCTGAAAGTCTGTGCAGGGTTTGGCGGTCGATCATAGTTTGAAAGGCAGGGTTGCCAGATCCACGTAACAAAACTATCCCAAAGGCCATTCAAAAATTAGCAAATTGAAAAGCATGTCTTAGTGATAATAAACACAGCTCAAATAGTCTCCCTACCTGTGGCCCTCCTTAACAAAAACTTAACATCTTAGCTGTTAGCAGTTTTAACATGAACAATGTATGCAATATACATTAACAAATAAAATGTATGCAATATGCCGAACCTTTAACACGCATGGCAGGAAAATATACCGTTTGACAGTACGATTCCGTGGGTAAACCTCAGATTTGGCAACCCTAGCTCGGCTGCATTCATTTTAGAAATTTGATCTTGGAAGAAGAAGCAACATTTTGTCAAGCCACCATTCAGCACAGCTTCTTATTCCCTATTCCTTAATCATATTTGAATTCCATTTAAATAAATGCCACAGAGTATTTTTGTTTTTGTAAATGAAAACATTTTAAACAATCTGTTCCGTTCTCACTCTCTTCCACACTCTGTTTTCCCAAACTATTTACAGATCTCCTCATTATGCATGTCCAGAGGTTATCAGGGTAGGTCCATAGATCCAAAAAAACTATCATAGATGTTTTAAAGCATCATTCTGTCTGAAGGTGTGCCATTGATCTTACTACTGTCTCTGGCTTCTTCTGTAGGGTGAGAAATATGATGGTCGACGGGCTGATGTGTGGAGCTGTGGAGTCATTCTCTTCGCTCTGCTAGTGGTGAGGAAATCAGTTTTTAAGGAGAGCTTCTTGAAAGGCATTCTCCACACCTATCACCTATTACTCATTTTTAGCTCAATGGCTGTTAAGCAAATAACTGAAACACTCCTTGCATGTCACTACCATCTGTGTCCATGTATGTGGGTCTTCCTGTCCGCTGTCCACAGGGCGCTCTGCCCTTCGACCACGATAACCTGCGGCAGCTGCTGGAGAAGGTGAAGAGTGGAGTGTTCCACATGCCCCATTTCATCCCTCCCGACTGCCAAGCTCTGCTGCGGGGCATGATCGAGGTCAACCCTGAAAAAAGATTCACGGTGAGGGCGTACTGTGAAATGTGAATAAGCATACTTGTTGTTTACTTCAATGTAGTGTTGTAGTACTCGACTTGGACTTGTCTTGGCCTCGAGTCTTGACCATTTTGTACTCTCAGAGTCTTATCTCGGTGTAAAAAGAAAGCCCGGTACACATTGTAGAATTTTGGGCAGTACTAGACGAAAAATGACCAATCGTGGCGATTTCTGTGGTCGTGGCTCCTAAACGGTGGTCCTATGTCATACAGTGAGAGAGGTTTAAAGATGGCCTTGAGGCCAAAGATAGCCTGCAATAATTTTCTGACAGTGTCACAGTGTGCATGCTGCTACAACCTAAGCCTACTGACCAGCCAATACAAATTCAACATGAAATTGCATATTGATCAATGCGACATGGCTCTAAAACGTAATACTTACCTCAAGCTCCATTTGCAAAACTGATATGCCAAGTTAGCCTCTTTTCCCTAGCCATGACTGCCTCCATATTCTCCTCTTTCACTTCCTTCTCTTTTTTCAGCTCTCATAATAACCACCATTGCCAAAGTGCAATTCATCTTGCTCTTTGTTTACCACTAGCTCATGCTGATGACATTTTATTCTTCTATGCTAGCTTGCGTCAGCCAGAGGCTTCATGCCCATTAAAACCGTGCCCCCCTCAGATTTTTGAGCCAAATGGATTTGAATGCAGCATCCAGAAAAACAAAAATTATATTTTACATTTGATAATTAAGCGTTTGAAGTGTACAATCACACCGGTGTGATTAGAATGTTCAGTGTGTCACGTCGTCAACTGCTAAATTCAAATCTGCGTTGGCGATTTGGCTTGCACTGAGCAAGAGAATGACGTGCTCAGCGGTAGCGCACGTCATATATCATAACTCTTTAGTGTTTTCAAACATATAATTGTTTTATGTTTCTGTCTGACACTTAAATACAGATAAGAACTAGGAAAAAACATTCATAGTTTGTAAAGAATAGACTGATGTTTATGGAAGCGGCAATAATCCTTTTAAATAGATTATAATTTGAGAACGTGTTTTATTGATATCACTGTAAAAAATATTGTTGGTTTAACTTAAAAAAGCAAGTAACCTGGTTGCCTTAAAATTTTGAATTCATTTAAATAAAAATGTTGAGTTAATACAATGAAGGAGATTGGTTTAATAAAGAGAAATTCAAAATATTATTGCATCTGAACCACATAAATAAAAAAAATGTTGTGATGAATCATGACAATAGCATGTATTTTGGCATGTTTCACTGCATTATAACAAATAAAACAGAATTACACAATATGTTTACAAAATCTTTTAATAATATTTGAATAAAGGGTGATGTTGATTCTGAAACATTTTCATTATATTATCTCAAAATGAACTCAAAATTTATCTCAAAATTTACTCTAAATGAACTCAGAATTTTAAGGCAACCAGGTAACTTACTTTTAAAATATTTTTTTCATTGTGTTGCTATAAACTATAAAGTTTACTTATAAAGTTTTATTTCATAAAAATAATATTGTTTATAATAATTTTAAAGCGAAAATGTTACAATTCACCAATTCCATTACGACTTAAGTTAAAGTCTTAGAGTATCGGATTTTAACTGTGCTTAAGTATTTTACTCATACTGAATGTAGGCTCAAAGATGGACTAGCGTTCAACACCTAAGAGACATGCCAGTGAAAAGAAGAAACAACTGATTTGTAAAATGAGAAATCATGTTTATTTTCTAAAATCAAAATAAAACTGAACACCTCAATATTGCAATAAATCACTCAACACAACAGCATCTTTAACATCTACAAACTCTCCAGTCTCAGTTAAGCTCAAGTGCACAAAAAGGCCATAAGGAAACCAATATCCTCAATATAGCGGATAAATAAAATAATGTTAAGTATGGTTAAAGGGCATCTATTATGCAAAATTCCCTTTTACATGGTGTTTGAACATAAATGTGTGTTGGTAGTGTGTGTTTGAAATCTCCAGTTTTCTGACATCACAAACTACCTTGTAACCAATCACATCAACGTGTGCGTGGGCTTTAGCATATCATTAACTAAGCAGGGGAGTCTCAAGAGAAGCCAGGTTATCGGTATATTTTTCTGCTGATATGAAAAATCGGGTACATTTAGCAATATAACAGGTGAATTGTGTATATGATATATATTACGATGTTATGATGAACTACTGTATATGCCTTTCTCCACTGCCATTCTAAGATGTTCAAAGCATTTCTAAGGATGCTGATTTTTAGGCAGACTGAGATGGCGAACGGGAACATGGTTCGTGTAACATTAGCAACACATTATTAACTGTTTGATAATGTAGTCAAGCCAAAGGCTAATCATATCAATTATCGTTATGTGTCCGATGCTGTAGAGAGCGATACATAAAGTGCATTACCATTCGGATACACTGACTTGTAGACCAGCCTGTGTGAGTGAATGGAGGCGGGGCTCAGTTGCATATTTATGGATTCACATATACTAAATGAAGCAAGGGTGTAGAGTTACATTCAAGCTATTTTAAGGCACGAATAGTTTTTTTTCCACAGGATTTTCTTTTTTAAATATGTCATTTTGGTGATCAAAGATGAGTTTTAAGGGATAAAAGTGTTGACTACACGGGGACTTTAAGCAATATCACAAGAGCAAGAGAGCTGTTTTCACACATGAGCAAGATTGCCAACGTGATATTGATTTTATACAAATGTTCAATTCAATTATTTATGCAGTTTTAAGGTGCAGTGCAAAGATGAATTTTGTTGTTAGTGATTTAATTTGATTGGAAACAGCTCTATAGTGTCTTTTATTCTAATTGTCTTTATTGATTAAATATAAGACATTTCTCAGGCAGTAAATGTGCATCTATTAGATGATTTTGCTGGTCTGATCTTGTCTTAGTCTCAACCCCTTAAAGTCTTGGCCTTGTCTTGGTTTCAACACACTGGTTTTGGTCTCGTCTTGGTCAAATTCTCAAGTCTTGTCTTGGTCTCAACCCCTCAAAGTCTTGGTCTCAAACACACACTGGTGTTGGTCTTGACTTGATCTCGGTTTAGGTGGTCTTCACTACAACACTACTTGAGTAATAGCGCCATCTGCCTGTCAACAGATTATACAATTTACACCATCTGTTGTCCTTCCCCTGCAGCTAGAGGCCATCCAGAAACATGCCTGGTATCAGTAAGTACATATTATTTATATTCTTACTATCACTGTAGTCAAGATGTAGTAAAAGCATAATATGTGTGTGTTATGGCTGTATATTTGGAATAGATGTCTATTAAAATGATTTCAGCTTGTGTCTTTCACAACTGGCAAAAGCGCAGATGATTTGTGCAAGCAGCTCACGTTCATGCGTATGTGTGTTTGTTTGTGTGTGATCAAGAGCTGGACGCAATGAGCCGTGTCCGGAGCAGCCGGCCCCGAGGCGTGTGTGTATGGGCCGGATCATGTCTCTGACAGAGCTGGACCCGGATGTGCTGGACAGCATGTATTCTCTGGGTTGTTTCAGGGACCGGGTTAAACTGGCTCAGGACCTGCAGTGTGAAGAGTGAGTGCAAGTACCATGCACATTTCCTCCAGAAAACCACTTAATGTTTAACATTTTGTATTATTTATTTTGCTCTTTTCCTCAGAGATAACCAAGAGAAGATGATCTATTATCTCCTGTTAGACCGTAAAGAGCGCTATCCCAGCTATGAGGATGAGGATCTTCCTCCCAGAAATGACATCGGTTTGTGTCTTTTCCCCTGGATTGTTCATTAACAGTTAAAATTAAGGGTTAAATAAAGTACAGTTTATAGAACCCTGTGATTTTGACAGTTGAACTAATGGTGAGCATCTGTTCAAGTTACAGGTACTCATGTGAAACCATGTGGTCATTTGCATTTATACATTTGGCAGATGCTTTTATCCAAAGCAAATTTCTGTATTTTCAGGAATACATCTGTAATGTGCTGTGACTTGTTTTCCGAAGTGATTTAAAGTACCCATATTATGCTATTTGAAAGGTTCCTAGAATAGGTGTACATGCATCAGTGGTCAAAAAACACTTTTATTTTCTCATAATATATCTTATTTCTCAAAAAGTGTCGGAAAACGGTTTGTTCAGTCTCGTTAAATCCCTCCTTTCCGAGAGCCTACTCTGCTCTGATTGGTCAGACAGCCCAGTCTGTTGTGATTGGTCTACCACTTACAGTGCATGACAGAAATTAAATAATAATAATAATAATAATACATTTTATTTGTAATCCACTTTACATTAAGCAGAATCTCAAAGTGCTAAAAATGGTCATTACCATGTTTTAATTTCATCTCCGTATCTTATATACAAACAGTGTCAATTTCAGCGTCAAGTGATACAAACAGTGTCAATTTCAGCGTCAAGTCCTCGTCCTATTGAAGTGCGTGCAAAGTGGATTTTCAGCACTGAAAACAGTGTCTTCTAAACATGTTAGCTGCGTCCCAGTTCAGAGGCTGCGTTCGAAGGCCGATTGCGTCACCGCGGCGCAACAAAGTCTGTCCCAATTCAAAGGCTCCTTCAAAGGCTCCTTCAAATGCATCCTTTGTTTCCTTTGCAGCCTTGCCTACCCCAGTGTTCACTGCGCACCAGTGGTGATAGGATTTGAGAGAAATTGCTGAATTACACTTTTAAAAGCAAGTATTAGGTTTCAACTTATTTAAATATCTAATGATACAAATTTTGAAAACTTTAAAGCGGTTCAAATGTTGACTTGTATTTTACTAAGATGCGGTAATATTTAGTTTATACTTTTTATTATATACCGATATGGACCATGGTGAATTTATTAAGACAGTTTGTGAACCCTGTTTTGTTTTCAGACAGTTTAATATAACTTTCAAAAAAGTCCAGTACAAACGTTACTGTCGCTTATCAGCGGCAGCTGTCACAGTTGCTAGGCGACAAGAACAATCCTCCGCAGGCTAGACTGTCCAATTTAACAACAGTGTTCTGAGCCTCTGTATTGGGACACAGCTCTTGACAACACAAACCAAACTCTTCCAGTTTCAGCTGCTACAGCGTTTGAGGGCGGTCGAAGTAGACATTGTTTGCGAGCAGCCAATGAAGACCAAAGGCTGGCATTATGCAAATCTGTTACATAGGTTTGGAACAGGAAGGAAGACTGGAATTACTGAGTGATAACTCATTTTAGCAATTCAGAATAAATTCTTTCTTTTAGGAGACAATAATTTTATTTATGGTCCACTTTGATCTTTAAAACTTTGCAGAGCTTTTACATTCACAAACAGGTATATTACACACTTCATGAAAGGTAATATATACGAAAAAGCATAATGGGGCACTTTAAATAATACAATTAACTCTTTCCCCACCAGCCAGCCAGCATTTTTGGCCCCCAGAATATTTTGTTGTATGAATATATGAACATGCAACAATGCTACAGCCAGTTATTCTACTTTGAAATGTGCTTTCTGTGTTGGAATGTCTGCTTTTGTTTTGTTCTGTGTGATAACGCAGATTGCCAGTTTAACCAATAGTATTAAGACACCCCGGGTTGCCAGTTGGCGGAAAACACAGTTTATTGCTCCCATGGAAGCCAGCAAACAAACTGGGTCAGAGGTCACAGATTTTACCTGAACTAAAAAGCCTTGGCATCCATCTAAAAATCTCTTTGAACGGAAGCACATTAAAACGCGGATAAATCAATTCATCAACTTACGCAAGTCTCCTCACCTTCCATTGTCAACTGTGCTCGTTCCTGTTGTGTGTCCTCAAACTGGCAACCAGCGTGAGTGTCGGGTCTAAGGAGGAGGGGCGGGGCAAACGATATTTTGAATTTAGACTGCAGTACCCATTTCAACCACTAGTCATTCTTACATACAGCACCTTTAATATTGATGATCACATTATTTTACATATGCATCTGCTTACGGGTGATATTGCTTGTTTCTGCTTCTTTTTCGCCTGTTTTGCTCAGAAGACACTTTCAGAAGATGCGTAATAGCGCCCCCCTACCGTATAACAGTGAAAACGCGGAAAAACAGGACATTTCCGTCAATGGCAGGAAAGAGTTAATATCAAGAATGCAAAGTGCACACAACTTATTGGTTTATTGCTAACTTGATTCATCACCTTGAACACCTATTCATCATCAAACTAAAATGCAGTCAATCTAAATTTGTGTTTATTTTATATGTACATTTTTCATTCTTGTTCTGCATACTGTTAGGTTTGAAATATTAAATTTTTTTTGAGTGAGTATTTCATAGTGTTTATAATGTTTTTTAAACGTTTCTTTTTATTTACCAGTATTTTCCATTATTCGTGAATGTAATGATAAAATGTGACATGTTTTTTTTTTTTTTTTTGCTTTCAACAATGCAATTGGATCCGGTGCGCCTTTTCTGGAAATTACAGTGCATTGCATTCATGGTATACATTTTATTAGTTTTCCTGGTAATCGAACCCACGGCCTTGGCGTTGCTAGAGCCATACTCTGCTGTTAAAGCTACAGGCAAACTACAAACGTTTTGTCTTTCTATACAGACCCTCCACGGAAGCGCGTAGACTCCCCCATGTTAACCCGTCACGGCCGCTGCCGGCCAGAAAGGAAGAGTCTGGAGGTGCTGAGTGTGACGGAGCAGGGCTCTCCCACACCCCCACGCAGAGCGTTGGACACCTCCTCGCACAGCCAAAGGTACACATACAGTCATATACACATTTTAATGCATATATGGAACTTTGTAAATATTGATTTAGCTCTACTGACTCTTGACCACAGATCTCGATCTGTTAGTGGAGCATCAACTGGCCTTTCTTCTAGTCCTCTGAGTAGTCCCAGGGTAAGTGCCTGTTTGCCAACCTCTTTCTATTAAAAGGATAGTTCACCAAAAATGACAATTCTATCATAATTTACTCACCCTTATATTGTTATGAAAAGAAAAGGAGTTACTCAGCAGCAGTGCTGACAAAAATATTGTTTTTTCCCCATACATATTGATACTGAAATATTTGCGAGGGTTTCAATACTGATTTTCCGCGGACAATGAGGTGACACACCGCAGTGTGTATTTTAATTAATTAAGTGTATAGTTTGTTGCGCTGTGTGTTTAAGAGCAAAGCACAGCACTGTATTCTTACATGCAAGCAGCTTATGATAAAGTGTTTTTTAGCTTCTCAGAGGGACTCGATTCACAATAAATGCAGCAAACTCCATCTCTGCATGTACTTTGAGTTTAACATGCATTTGGGAATGCTTTTTCACAATCAAATAATCTCCAACATTTTGTGGACAGATGATTGCAGCATTTCACTAGATTTGTCATAGATTTGCTTTTGTAAACCTGTTGTCACACAAATGTAAAAGGTTTCAGCCAAAATAAAAGCCTGAGGGTTCAGCTCTTGCTAGTGAGGATATTAAGACACAAGTATTGTAATTTTACTACTGCAGTGTAAAGTAAAATATGTAAAAGTGTAAAAAATAAAATTGCAGTTGTATTGCAATAGTAATATGTTAGTAATAATAGTAATAATAATATATTATTGTTTTTATTATATAATCCCACTCAGAGCTATCAGGCTTTTTTTTTGGAAAATGGTATTTAATATACTTTCCAAGGTGTTGTATCGAAGTTAGAAATTGTTATAAATAATTACATAAGAATACACTAAGTAGTAGATTTCAAGTCCTATAATATCCTTGTGTGAGGAACAGACTTTAATTTGGAAACGCTTTACAATAAAGTTTTGTTTAACTATATTACTTAACATGAACTAACGATTAAAAATACTTCTAAAGCATATATTAATCTTAGTTAATTTCAACATTTACTAACGTATTACAATCAAAAGTTGTATCTGTTAACATTATTTAATGGACCTGAGCTAACATTAACAATGAACAATACTTTTGTTTGTCATTTTTTCAAAAGGGTTCTTATATCATTTTAATGACTGAAGTTGAATATTTAGCCATTTTATCATTCACTTTTTTTCTGAGTTAATATGAACATGCACATCGGTCAGTCTTAGAGACACACACATACACACACACACACACACACAATATCCGCATACACCATCACTGTGCACTAAGCCGTATCACCTGCCATTGCTCATTTTCACTCCTATTTCTGTCTCCATCTGCCACGGCCTTCACTCCTCCACCCCGCTTCTTCTCCTCCTCATCCCATCAGAGCCCTGTCTTTACCTTCAGCGAGCCAGAGGTAGTTGCCGCCACCAAATCGGGAAGCGGCAGCACCCCCACTCGTCCCAATCGATCGCATGAACCCAAAACGCAGACGCTTCCATCTAAAAATGCACCTGAACGCCCCCAACTCCAGTCCATGAAGTCCCTCCCCCTGCCCGCCTCCACTTCCCGCTCTCCCTCCCCTTCTCCTCTCTTCTCACCCATTCCCCGTTTCCTCTTCTTTCCTTCTCCATCTGCGGTGCTGAAGTCGGTGACTAAAAGCTTGTATCCCATGTCTCAGGTCACCCCTCAGGGCTCTCCCCTGCCAACCCCCTTGGGTACCCCTGTGCATCACCCCCACCCCTCCACTGCTACCCCACCCTCCTCCTCCTC
Organism: Gobiocypris rarus; assembly: GCA_023029165.1. Lineage (NCBI taxonomy): Eukaryota > Metazoa > Chordata > Actinopteri > Cypriniformes > Gobionidae > Gobiocypris > Gobiocypris rarus. Next base: position 4,775,891 of record CM040920.1, on the reverse strand, counting down.
TTCCTCTTCTTCCTCCCGAGCCGAGGGAGGAAATGTGGGCGTCGGCTCACTGTCCTTGACCCCACCCTCTAGTCCAGGGGGAGGCGGTGGCATGGCGGCCAGTAGCTCCGCCCACTGGAGGACACGCCTCAACTCATTGAAGAACAACCTGTTGGGGTCGCCGCGGTTCCACCGCCGCAAGTTGCAGGGTGGGTGCTGCTATCTTCCTTTTTATTTAATCAAGTTGGGGTTTTCAAATGTTTTGGTGCCATGGACCCCTAAAGATCAATTTCTGGTGATAAATAAAAATATAATCTGGAATATAAGACTATAAAAAAACTAAAATGTTTAAGTACAATCAACTTGGATGTTTAAGTCATTTCAACTTAAGTAAAATTAAACTGACTTAAAAAAAATAGTCACGATTAATCGCGATTAATCACATAAAAGTTGTACTACACACACACACACACACACACAGATATATATATATATATATATATATATATATATATATATATATATATTATATATATATATATATACACAAACTTTTATGTTAGATGCGATTAATCGTTTTGACAGCCCTAAAAAGTTTATTTTTTAGTTATTTCTCAGCATTTCTCATTTTCTTTTAGTTTACTCTGGCTAAAGTACTAAAATAATTACTACTAAATCAACTAAAACTAATAAATAAAATGATTTAAAATAATAATACTAATAAAAAAACAACTAAATTGAAACTTTAAATAAAATTAAAGTGAAAACAGAAAATATAAAATCGAATTCAAATATTAAGAAAAACTATAATAGTATATCAGTGATACTAAAATAACACTTCTTGCGGCCCTCTGGGGGTTCCTGGTTCTCAGTTTGAAAACCCCTGACATATAAAACTGTCAGTTAATCAAATGTAGTTAATGTCAGGTTGTATTTGCTCTGTTTCATTCTTACTCTTACCTTCCCAATAGTGCCAACCTCAGAGGACATGTCCAGTTTAACACCCGAATCCAGCCCAGAGTAAGAAACATTTGCCATCCCAGCACATGTAATGCCAAGAAGAATCATCTGGAGAGCATCGCATTCTATTTTAAAGGGTTTACTGTATATTGTAAATTGTATGTTACATTAATTTATTCCCTGAGGTCCACTTATAATGTTAGGAAATGTTTTTTGTGCCCCAAAACAGTATCTTTTGACTGTTTTTGCTACTGTGCCTTTAGGTAACACCACTTTGCATGTGGAAAAAGAAGCATCTTCATTCAATTAAATTCCCTTAACATTCCAAATTCTAACATACGACAAGGAAAATTATAGTGTCATCCTCCAGAAATGTTCCAGATGTCAACACTTTTTGAATAGACGTCACTGCGACTTGTATGTGCTATTGAGGGAAATATAATGACAATGGTGATCTAATTCTTCAGTGTGCTGCATAATTGTGAGTATTACAGCTTATCTCAGGGTCTGTCTGTCTGTGTTTGTGTTCCGACAGGCTGGCTAAAAGGTCCTGGTTTGGGAATTTCATCAGTTTGGAGAAAGAAGAGCAGATTTTCGTGGTCATCAGAGACAAACCGCTTAGTTCCATTAAAGCTGATATCGTCCATGCCTTCCTCTCTGTGAGTCTACCTGATTTGTGCATGGATTAAACGTTTTATTAAAATGTATTGCATGATATGATGATTAATATGATTAATCCAAATGAATCACAAGTTTTATTTTTATTTTGAAAGAGTTCTCTTCTGCTAGTACAGACTATAATACAGTTAAAAGAGAAATATTGTGAAATATTATTAAAATTTTAAATAACTCTTTTCTATTGTAATATATTTTCAAATGTAATTTATTCCTGTGATCAAAGCTGAATTTTCAGCATCATTACTCCAGTCTTCAGAGTCACATGATCCTTCAGAAATCATTCTAATATGAAACTTTCTTATTATCAGTGTTGAAAACAGCAGCTTAATTCATATTTAATGCCTCATTGGATAAAGTATTAATTTATTTTTAAAAAACAATCATACTGACCCCAAACTTTTGAACATTATAGTGTATTAATATTTGATACATTATTATTCTGTAAAGACCAATTCACACTTGCACAACAGACGCTGACTAAAGGACAGGTTTGGTGGGTTTTGTCAGATCGTCATATGTTCGGCGCTTGTTTTCATCGACTGAACATGTTGATTTGCCGTTTGTCGGGTTGTGGGGTGTTTGAGAATTGATGTACTGTAATCTGGTAACTGTCTGAGTCGATTGGTGTCTGTCGGTGCAGTGTGAATTGTCAACTTATGTCATCATTTACTCACCCTCAAGTTGTTCCAAACCTGTATGAATTTCTAAAGAATGTCAGTAACCAAACAGTTGATGGACCCCATTTTTTTCCATAGCAAGGGGAAAAAATACTAGGGAAGTTAATGGGGTCCATCAATTGTTTGGTTACCAACATTCTTCAAAATATCTTCTTTTGTGTTCAGCAGACGAAGAAAATGAAATGATGTAAATTATGACAGAATTTTCATTTTTCTCTCTCTTGCGTTTGCCTTTAGATTCCCTCCCTCAGTCACAGCGTAGTCTCTCAGACGAGTTTCCGAGCAGAGTACAAGACTTCTGGAGGTCCGTCTGTCTTCCAGAAGCCGGTCAAATTCCAGGTCGACATCTCCTTCTCTGAGGGGGAAAGAGAACGGGAGCGGGAGAGAGAGAGGGATGGACAGAAGGATTTTGGAATATATAGTGTAACTTTTAGCCTCATATCAGGTAAGATCTGTTTATATATATTTTGATATTTATTATTAGTTGTAATGATTTATTTGCGCACTCCCGTTACAGTGTATCAGAGCATGTCATTTGCTGTACACCGTCCAGCACAGCAGCGACACCTGCAGATAAAGTTTCAGGAGGAGGCAGCTTCTCGTTTGCCTTGAGCTTGTTGCGAACAGCCAGTACAAATTTAACAGTGTATTATTGTTGCCATAATCTGAAGCAATATTCAATATCCTACATTTAAAAAAATAAATATTTGATTTGAATTAAAAGTATGATTATATAAATTATTGTATAAATGTCAAGTGTAAGATAAAATGGAAATCCATTAGTCTTTAACTTGGAAATCATCCTCATTAAAATTCAATAGAACTGGTACATTTAAATTAGACTAAACAAGATTTGTTAGCACAAGCTGATTGGTTCATCTGCAGCCAATGAGCTTGCTAACATTTAAACAGCTGGTGAGCGTCAAAATTGTCCCCTATACCCTCATTCACTATGGGAATGTCCACACTGGACCAATGTTTTTTAAAATGGATGGATGAACAGTTTAACTGCGGGCACCATCTTCAATTCATTTGGCTTGCGACTCTCACAGTGCATTATGGGTATTCTGTAGCCATTGAGTGTAAATCAGTTGTACACTTGTTATTGTGGTGCATTATGGGATTGAATAAGTGCACTCGATAACATCCACTATGATTTTGGACACCACTACAAATAGCCGTCCCCTCAAATAGTTCCATATATAAGGTTATAGGGGGCGATTTCAGACGCAGTCTTAGACTCTTAGACAAAGAAATTCTCCATGGCACAGTCCAGTTCTCAGCATATAAAAACAACAATTCCAACAAACATTAAGACAACAAAGAACAACAGATATCAATTATTTAAAGCCAATGATATATAAAAAATAAAATTAAAATAGAATGGAATCAAGACCAGTCAAATCGAGACAAGTGAGTACTTATATAGATGTATTTATATGCATATATCTCATCTGTGGAAGGCGTAGGACCAAAAATGTATTAATGTCCATGCCTCCACGCACCTGCTCGCGCAGACATCACACGTCAACAGTGCGTTTCATGCTATCCATGCATCTTCCGAAGGTGTAATGATAGAAATAAATGTTATAGCCTGGGTAAGATAAAATTATGTTCCATTAGCCTTTAACATGAAAATAATTTCCAATAAAATTAAATGGAATCAGAACATTTAAAGTAGACTAAACACCACGTCGTCTTCTGAGACAGCAGAGTAGCTAGCGCTCTGTAAAGCAGTTTGTCCGTTTAGGGCTACTGTAGAAACTTGACGCAAAATGGAGACTTCACTGTAAGGGGACCCGCGGTGTGTGTAGATAGAAATGGCTCAAGGTAATAAAACAATAACGGTTCATTATGTAAGGTCTTTATACTCCACTGAAAACATAGTTATGTATATTATATTGCATTTCTGTCAGTAGATCCTCATAAATACTACACACTGGACCTTTAAAAACCTATTTCTACAGTACAGTTGCCCGAAACGGATAAACTGCTCTACAGAGCGCTAGCTACTCTCTGCTGTCTCAGACGACGATATCTTTATCCTGTGTCGGCCACCGTAGCTTCTCTGTGTGCTTTGAAAGGGAGGGGTGAGCGGTGGGTGGTTGCAATTCGCAAACTAACCACTAGATGCAGCTAAAATTTACACAGTGCACTGAATTTATTTTACAGTAAGCAGTATTTTACATATTTTGTTCATGAGACTTTGATTTTTAATAAGTATGATTATATAAATTGTAATATACACTCACCTAAAGGATTATTAGGAACACCATTCTAATACTCGTGTTTGACCCCTTTCGCCTTCAGAACTGCCTTAACTCTAGGTAGCATTGATTCAACAAGGTGCTGAAAGCATTCTTTAGAAATGTTGGCCCATATTGATAGGATAGCATCTTGCAGTTGATGGAGATTTGTGGGATGCACATCCAGGGCACAAAGCTCCGTTCACCACATCCCAAAGATGCTCTATTGGGTTGAGATCTGGTGACTGTGGGGGCCATTTTAGTACAGTGAACTCATTGTCATGTTCAAGAAACCAATTTGAAATGATTTGAGCTTTGTGACATGGTGCATTATCCTGCTGGAATTAGCCATCAGAGGATGGGTACATTGTGGTCATAAAGGGATGGACATGGTCAGAAACAATGCTCAGGTAGGGCGTGGCATTTAAACTAAGCCCAATTGGCACTAAGGGTCCTAAAGTGTGCCAATAAAACATCCCCCACACCATTACACCACCACCACCAGCCTGCACAGTGGTAACAAGGCATGATGGATCCATGTTCTCATTCTGTTTACGCCAAATTCTGACTCTGCCTTCTGAATGTCTAAACAGAAATCGAGACTCATCAGACCAGGCAACATTTTTCCAGTCTTCAACTGTCCAATTTTGGTGAGCTCGTGCAAATTGTAGCCTCTTTTTCTATTTGTAGTGGAGATGAGCGGTACCTGGTGGGGTCTTCTGCTGTTGTAGCCCATCCGCCTCAAGGTTGTGCGTGTTGTGGCTTCACAAATGCTTTGCTGCATACCTCGGTTGTAACGAGTGGTTATTTCAGTCAAAGTTGCTCTTCTATCAGCTTGAATCAGTCGGCCCATTCTCCTCTGACCTCTAGCATCAACAAGGCATTTTCACCCACAGGACTGCCGCATTCTGGATGTTTTTCCCTTTTCACACCATTCTTTGTAAACCCTAGAAATGGTTGTGCGTGAAAATCCCAGTAATTAAGCAGACTGTGAAATACTCAGACTCGCCCGTCTGGCACCAACAACCATTCCATGCTCAAAATTGCTTAAATCACCTTTCTTTCTCATTCTGACATTCAGTTTGGAGTTCAGGAGATTGTCTTGACCAGGACCACACCCCTAAATGCATTGAAGCAACTGCCATGTGATTGGTTGATTAGATAATTGCATTAATGAGAAATTAAACAGGTGTTCCTAATAATCCTTTAGGTGAGTGTAAATGTTCTAGCAAGTGTAAGATAAATTGGTGCCTTTAACATGGAAATTGTTTCTATTTATAACATTTACATGAGACTAAACAACACTCAAACCCATAAAGGGGATTTTGCCGGCTCATTTCAGAGGTCTACTACACGCTGATGTTATATGATGTGTGTGCATTTGTATTTGTAGGTCCAAGTCGCAGATTTAGAAGAGTTGTTGAAACGATTCAAGCCCAGTTGCTCGGTGCACATGATCAGCCCATGTCGCAAACTCTTTCAGGTAAGAACGGATGCATATCATGAATTATTCCAGCCTGTTTCCACTCCTTCGTAGCCTTTTTTTGCCCTATGCCAGATGAGAAGAACGGTCGCCCTCCTAGAACACCAACCAGACAAAACTCCCGGCGGTCAGAGGGCGGAGGCGATCGGTGTGAATGGGTGGAGCGTGGCGAGAGCGGGGTTTTACTCCAGCGCAGGGGTTCGGGAAAAGAAAGAACCCGCCTACTTTCCGCCAGTGGAACACAATCGCAGCCCTGAACGAGAAATATTGTGAATAACAGCAGTCCATCAAGAAATGAGCCATGATATGAGACAAAACTACTTTCCTTTTCCCCTTCTCACCTCAGAACAGCATGATGGTAAAATGTGTTTTTAAAGGAGCTTTTGGAAAGCCTAATTAAACCAAATACTGATACACAAACAGCAAAGAGCATTTGTGCAAGAACACGGGATGCAATGAAGCAAGAATCATCTCCACTGAACAAAAACACTTCATCTGGGATCCGAGGAACACCTCTGAAAATGATTTAACTGGTCATCCTGGACAATGCTTTGATTTATGCTGTCTTTTCTCTCATGTGATTTGGATGTAATGTGCAAAACTTCAGTCTTTAGAGTTTATAATGACATTCATGAAACGAAAGGTTCCGGTTGTGGGTAGCACACCATCTGTTCCTTACAGTCCTGCTAACTGTTTCAGCAATCGAGTAATTATAGCAACAGAGATCTTAGTCCAATTAGTCTGAATTTTTATCCTCCAAATCATGTTTTTAACACACACAAAAAACTATTTAGAGACCCAGATCCAAAAGCTATCAGCACCAAGAGTCTGCTCAGTCATATGCAATAAAAATCAATAAGCTACAAAAGATTCAGTTTAACAAAGCTGCACATGCTGAATCTTTTAAAACATGATTACCTCCTTGAGCGGACAGACTCATGATGATTTTATGACCGTAAATAGTACCGTTGCTCACCAGCCCTTGGTCAATATCTATAGACAACTTCATTTTCACTCTCCACAGAAATGCTGCATGCTAAATAACATCAACCCTCACAGCAAGATTCACCCCTAATGACTGAATGTGATTGTAAAACAATTCTGTGTGCGTTTACACATCTAAATCTGGCCTCCATTCACCCTTTTGGCAGCTCAAACGTACTAGAGCGTCTGACTAATGGAGGATTCCCATGAAAAGTTGCCCTTTTAAATGCCAAAGGGAACAGGAATCTCTCCAAAATATGAAAAGGATGTTCATCCCAATCCTCTGTTGCTGCAAGACTTTTGGTTGAAGCCAACCAAGTGAATGTCATTGACTATTTTACTTATGCATTTTGATTTATTAAACAAAAGTTATTAGTTTGTATATTATTGGGGAATGAAAAAGAGTGGCCATTAGGTGTACATATCTGTGTTTATAAAATAATGGAATGTTAGGGGTATTAAAAATACATATTTTGGGAAAATACAATAATTACAACATTATCTGCACTCTTAAAAATAAAGATTTCAAAAGACAGTGATACCATGACAGTGAACATTTCAATTAACCATTTTTAAAGTGCCCCTATTATGCTTTTTTAAAAATTACCTTTCATGCAGTGTGTAATACAGCTGTTTATGGAAGCTTGTTTCCGCCACAGAATAAAAAAATATAAAAAGGTAATTGCGACTTTTTATCTCGCAATTCTGAATTTTTTTTCTCCCAATTGCGAATCTTTAATTCTGACTTTTTATCCCAGAATTGCCTGATATAGTCACAATTGCAAGATATAAAGTCCGAATTGTGAGATATAAAGTTGGAATTGCAAGATATAAAGTCCGAATTGTGAGATATAAAGTTGGAATTCCGAGATATAAAGTCAGTATTGCGAGTTATAAAGTCAGAATTGCGAGATGTCAAAATTTGCGAGATAAAGTCCGAATTGCAAAATATAAAGTCCGAAATGCGTGATATAAAGTCAGAATTGTGTGATTTAAAGTCAGAATTGAGATAAAAAGTTAGAATTGCAAGATATAAAGTCAGAATTGTGAGATATAAAGTGAGAACTGCGAGTTATAAAGTCAGAATTGTGAGATATAAAGTCGGAATTGCGAGATATAAAGTTGGAATTGTGTGATATAAAGTTGGAATTGTGAGATAAAGTCAGAACTGTGATATAAAGTCAGAATTGCAAGTTATAAAGTCCGAAATGCGTGATATAAAGCCAGAATTGAGATATACAGTTAGAATTGCAAGTTATAAAGTCAGAATTGTGTGAAATAAAGTCAGAATTGCAAGTTATAAAGTCCGAAATGCGTGATATAAAGTCAGAATTGAGATATACAGTCAGAATTGCGAGATATAAAGTCAGAATTGCGAGATATAAAGTCAGAATTGCGAGATGTCAAAATTTGTGAGATAAAGTCCGAATTGCAAAATATAAAGTCCGAAATGCGTGATATAAAGTCAGAATTGTGTGATATAAAGTCAGAATTGCGAGATATAAAGTCAGAATTGTGTGATTTAAAGTCAGAATTGAGATAAAAAGTTAGAATTGCAAGATATAAAGTCAGAATTGTGAGATATAAAGTGAGAACTGCGAGTTATAAAGTCAGAGTTGCGAGTTATAAAGTCAGAATTGTGAGATATAAAGTCGGAATTGAGAGATATAAATTCGGAATTGAGAGATATAAAGTCGGAATTGTGTGATATAAAGTTGGAATTGTGATATAAAGTGAGAACTGCGAGTTATAAAGTCAGAATTGCAAGTTATAAAGTCCGAAATGCGTGATATAAAGTCAGAATTGAGATATACAGTTAGAATTGCGAGATATAAAGTCAGAATTGCAAGTTATAAAGTCAGAATTGCGAGATATAAAGTCAGAATTGCGAGTTATAAAGTCAGAATTGTGTGATATAAAGTCAGAATTGCAAGTTATAAAGTCCGAAATGCGTGATATAAAGTCGGAATTGCGAGTTATAAAGTCAGAATTGAGAAATAAAGTCAGAATTGCGAGATATAAAGTCGGAATTGCGAGATATAAAGTCGGAATTGCGAGATATAAAGTCGGAATTGTGTGATAAAGTCGGAATTGTGTGATATAAAGTCAGAATTGCGAGTTATAATGTCATAATTGCGAGATGTCAAAATTTGTGAGATAAAGTCAGAATTGAGATATAAAGTTAGAGTTGCGAGATATAAAGTCAGAATTGAGATATAAAGTCAGAATTGTGATATAAAGTTGGAATTGTGAGATATAAAGTTGGAATTGTGAGATATAAAGTTGGAATTGTGAGATATAAAGTCGGAATTGTGTGATATAAAGTCAGAATTGCGAGATGTCAAAATTTGTGAGATAAAGTCCGAATTGCAAAATATAAAGTCCGAAATGCATGATATAAAGTCAGAATTGTGTGATATAAAGTCAGAATTGAGATATAAAGTTAGAATTGCGAGTTATAAAGTCAGAATTGTGATATAGTCAGAATTGTGATATAAAGTCAGAATTGCAAGATATAAAGTCGGAATTGCGAGATATAAAGTCGGAATTGCGAGATATAAAGTCAGAATTGAGATATAAAGTTAGAATTGCAAGATATAAAGTCAGAATTGTGAGTTATAAAGTCAGAATTGCAAGATATAAAGTCAGAATTGAGATATAAAGTCAGAATTGAGAGTTATAAAGTCAGAATTGTGATATAAAGTCGGAATTGCGAGATATAAAGTAAGAATTGTGAGAAAGTCGGAATTGTGTGATATAAAGTTGGAATTGTGTGATATAAAGTCAGAATTGCGAGATATAAAGTCAGAAATGCGTGATATAAAGTCAGAATTGAGATATAAAGTTAGAATTGCAAGATATAAAGTCAGAATTGCAAGATATAAAGTCAGAATTGAGAGTTATAAAGTCAGAAATGTGAGATATAAAGTTGGAATTGCGAGATATAAAGTCAGAATTGTGATATAAAGTCAGAAATGTGAGATATAAAGTAAGAATTGTGAGAAAGTCGGAATTGTGTGATATAAAGTTGGAAATGTGAGATATAAAGTAAGAATTGTTAGATAAAGTCGGAATTGTGTGATATAAAGTTAGAATTGTGTGACATAAAGTCAGAATTGTGAGATATAAAGTCAGAATTGTGGGATATAAAGTCAGAATTGCGAGATATAAAGTCAGAATTGTGTGATATAAAGTTGGAATTGCGAGATATAAAGTCGGAATTGTGTGATATAAAGTTGGAATTGCGAGATGTCAAAATTTGTGAGAAAATCCGAATTGCAAACTATTAAGTACGAAATGCGTGATATAAAGTCAGAATTGAGATATAAAGTTAGAATTGCAAGATATAAAGTCAGAATTGCGAGTTATGAAGTCAGAATTGAGAGTTATAAAGTCAGAATTGCAAGATATAAAGTCGGAATTGCGAGATATAAAGTCAGAATTGAGATATAAAGTCAGAAATGTGAGATATAAAGTAAGAATTGTGAGAAAGTCGGAATTGTGTGATATAAAGTTGGAATTGTGTGACATAAAGTCAGAATTGCGAGATGTCAAAATTTGTGAGATAAAGTCCGAATTGCAAAATATAAAGTCCGAAATGCATAATATATAAAGTCAGAATTGCGAGTTATAAAGTCAGAATTGTGTGATATAAAGTCAGAATTGCAAGTTATAAAGTCCGAAATGCGTGACATAAAGTCAGAATTGAGATATACAGTTAGAATTGGGAGATATAAAGTCAGAATTGCAAGATATAAAGTCAGAATTGTGTGATATAAAGTCGGAATTGCGAGTTATAAAGTCAGAATTGAGAAATAAAGTCAGAATTGCGAGTTATAAAGTCAGAATTGTGATATAAAGTCAGAATTGCAAGATATAAAGTCGTAATTGCGAGATATAAAGTCGGAATTGTGATATAGTCAGAATTGTGATATAAAGTCAGAATTGCAAGATATAAAGTCGTAATTGCGAGATATAAAGTCGGAATTGCGAGATATAAAGTCGGAATTGCGAGATATAAAGTCGGAATTGCGAGATATAAAGTCAGAATTGAGATATAAAGTTAGAATTGCAAGATATAAAGTCAGAATTGTGAGTTATAAAGTCAGAATTGCAAGATATAAAGTCAGAATTGAGAGTTATAAAGTCAGAATTGCAAGATATAAAGTCAGAATTGAGATATAAAGTCAGAAATGTGAGATATAAAGTAAGAATTGTGAGAAAGTCGGAATTGTGTGATATAAAGTTGGAATTGTGTGACATAAAGTCAGAATTGCGAGATGTCAAAATTTGTGAGATAAAGTCCGAATTGCAAAATATAAAGTCCGAAATGCGTAATATAAAGTCAGAATTGCGAGTTATAAAGTCAGAATTGTGTGATATAAAGTCAGAATTGCAAGTTATAAAGTCCGAAATGCGTGACATAAAGTCAGAATTGAGATATACAGTTAGAATTGGGAGATATAAAGTCAGAATTGCAAGATATAAAGTCAGAATTGTGTGATATAAAGTCGGAATTGCGAGTTATAAAGTCAGAATTGAGAAATAAAGTCAGAATTGCGAGTTATAAAGTCAGAATTGAGATATAAAGTCGGAATTGTGTGATAAAGTCGGAATTGTGTGATATAAAGTCAGAATTGCGAGTTATAATGTCATAATTGCGAGATGTCAAAATTTGTGAGATAAAGCCAGAATTGAGATATAAAGTTAGAGTTGCGAGATATAAAGTCGGAATTGCGAGATATAAAGTCAGAATTGAGATATAAAGTCAGAATTGTGATATAAAGTTGGAATTGTGAGATATAAAGTTGGAATTGTGAGATATAAAGTTGGAATTTTGTGATATAAAGTCAGAATTGCGAGATGTCAAAATTTGTGAGATAAAGTCCGAATTGCAAAATATAAAGTCCGAAATGCATGATATAAAGTCAGAATTGTGTGATATAAAGTCAGAATTGAGATATAAAGTTAGAATTGCGAGTTATAAAGTCAGAATTGTGATATAGTCAGAATTGTGATATAAAGTCAGAATTGCGAGATATAAAGTCGGAATTGCGAGATATAAAGTCGGAATTGCGAGATATAAAGTCGGAATTGAGATATAAAGTTAGTATTGCAAGATATAAAGTCGGAATTACGAGATATAAAGTCGAATTAAGTAGATATAAAGTCGGAATTAAGTAGATATAAAGTCAGAATTGAGATATAAAGTTAGAATTGCAAGATATAAAGTCAGAATTGTGAGTTATAAAGTCAGAATTGCAAGATATAAAGTCAGAATTGAGAGTTATAAAGTCGGAATTGCGAGATATAAAGTCAGAATTGAGATATAAAGTCAGAATTGAGAGTTATAAAGTCAGAATTGTGATATAAAGTCAGAATTGCAAGATATAAAGTCGGAATTGCGAGATATAAAGTCAGAATTGAGATATAAAGTTAGAATTGCAAGATATAAAGTCAGAATTGTGAGTTATAAAGTTAGAATTGCAAGATATAATGTCAGAATTGAGAGTTATAAAGTCAGAATTGTGAAATAAAGTCGGAATTGCGAGATATAAAGTCAGAATTGAGATATAAAGTCAGAATTGAGATATAAAGTTAGAATTGCGAGTTATAAAGTCAGAATTGTGATATAGTCAGAATTGTGATATAAAGTCAGAATTGCAAGATATAAAGTCGTAATTGCGAGATATAAAGTCGGAATTGCGAGATATAAAGTCGGAATTGCGAGATATAAAGTCGGAATTGCGAGATATAAAGTCAGAATTGAGATATAAAGTTAGAATTGCAAGATATAAAGTCAGAATTGTGAGTTATAAAGTCAGAATTGCAAGATATAAAGTCAGAATTGAGAGTTATAAAGTCAGAATTGTGATATAAAGTCGGAATTGCGAGATATAAAGTCAGAATTGCAAGATATAAAGTCAGAATTGAGAGTTATAAAGTCAGAATTGTGATATAAAGTCAGAATTGCAAGATATAAAGTCGGAATTGCAAGATATAAAGTTGGAATTGTGAGATATAAAGTCGGAATTGCGAGATATAAAGTTGGAATTGTGAGATATAAAGTTGGAATTGTGAGATATAAAGTCAGAATTGAGATATAAAGTCAGAATTGAGAGTTATAAAGTCAGAATTGTGATATAAAGTCGAATTATGAGATATAAAGTCAGAATTGTGAGAAAGTCGGAATTGTGTGATATAAAGTTGGAATTGTGAGTTTTAAATTCGGAATTGCGAGATAAAGTCGGAATTGTGTGATATAAAGTTGGAAATGTGTGATATAAAGTCAGAATTGCGAGATATAAAGTCAGAATTGTGTGATATAAAGTTGGAATTGTGAGTTTTAAAGTCAGAATTGCGAGATAAAGTCGGAATTGTGTGATATAAAGTTGGAATTGTGTGATATAAAGTCAGAATTATAGATATAAAGTCAGAATTGCGAGATATAAAGTCGGAATTGTGTGATATAAAGTCGGAATTGTGTGATATAAAGTTGGAATTGCGAGATGTCAAAATTTGTGAGATAAAATCCGAATTGCAAACTATAAAGTCCGAAATGCGTGATATAAAGTCAGAATTGAGATATAAAGTTAGAATTGCAAGATATAAAGTCAGAATTGCAAGATATAAAGTCAGAATTGAGAGTTATAAAGTCAGAATTGAGATATAAAGTCAGAAATGTGAGATATAAAGTAAGAATTGTGAGAAAGTCGGAATTGTGTGATATAAAGTTGGAATTGTGTGATATAAAGTCAGAATTGCGAGATATAAAGTCGGAATTGTGTGATATAAAGTTGGAATTGCGAGATGTCAAAATTTGTGAAATAAAATCCGAATTGCAAACTATAAAGTCCGAAATGCGTGATATAAAGTCAGAATTGAGATATAAAGTTAGAATTGCAAGATATAAAGTCAGAATTGCAAGATATAAAGTCAGAATTGAGAGTTATAAAGTCAGAATTGAGATATAAAGTCAGAAATGTGAGATATAAAGTAAGAATTGTGAGATAAAGTCGGAATTGTGTGATATAAAGTTGGAATTGTGAGTTTTAAAGTCGGAATTGTGTGATATAAAGTTGGAAATGTGAGATATAAAGTAAGAATTGTTAGATAAAGTCGGAATTGTGTGATATAAAGTTAGAATTGTGTGACAAAGTCAGAATTGTGAGATATAAAGTCGGAATTGTGTGATATAAAGTCAGAATTGCTAGATATAAAGTCGGAATTGCGAGATATAAAGTCAGAATTGAGATATAAAGTCAGAAATGTGAGATATAAAGTAAGAATTGTTAGATAAAGTCGGAATTGTGTGATATAAAGTTGGAAATGTGAGATATAAAGTAAGAATTGTTAGATAAAGTCGGAATTGTGTGATATAAAGTTAGAATTGTGTGACAAAGTCAGAATTGTGAGATATAAAGTCAGAATTGTGTGATATAAAGTCAGAATTGCGAGATATAAAGTCGGAATTGTGTGATATAAAGTTGGAATTGCGAGATATAAAGTCGGAATTGTGTGATATAAAGTTGGAATTGCGAGATGTCAAAATTTGTGAGAAAATCCGAATTGCAAACTATTAAGTCCGAAATGCGTGATATAAAGTCAGAATTGAGATATAAAGTTAGAATTGCAAGATATAAAGTCAGAATTGCGAGTTATAAAGTCAGAATTGAGAGTTATAAAGTCAGAATTGCAAGATATAAAGTCGGAATTGAGATATAAAGTCAGAATTGAGATATAAAGTCAGAAATGTGAGATATAAAGTAAGAATTGTGAGATATAAAGTTGGAATTGTGTGATATAAAGTCAGAATTGTGTGATATAAAGTCAGAATTGCGAGATATAAAGTCAGAATTGAGATATAAAGTCAGAATTGTGTGATATAAAGTCAGAATTGCGAGATATAAAGTCGAATTGTGTGATATAAAGTTGGAATTGTGAGATATAAAGTAAGAATTGTGAGAAAGTCGAATTGTGTGATATAAAGTTGGAATTGTGTGACAAAGTCAGAATTGCAAGATATAAAGTCGGAATTAGAGATATAAAGTCGGAATTAAGTAGATATAAAGTCGGAATTATAGATATAAAGTCAGAATTGAGATATAAAGTTGGAATTGTGAGATATAAAGTCAGAATTGAGATATAAAGTCAGAATTGAGAGTTATAAAGTCAGAATTGTGATATAAAGTCAGAATTGAGAGTTATAAAGTCAGAATTGTGAGAAAGTCGGAATTGTGTGATATAAAGTTGGAATTGTGAGTTTTAAATTCGGAATTGCGAGATAAAGTCGGAATTGTGTGATATAAAGTTGGAAATGTGTGATATAAAGTCAGAATTGCGAGATATAAAGTCAGAATTGTGTGATATAAAGTTGGAATTGTGAGTTTTAAAGTCAGAATTGCGAGATAAAGTCGGAATTGTGTGATATAAAGTTGGAATTGTGTGATATAAAGTCAGAATTGCGAGATATAAAGTCAGAATTGCGAGATATAAAGTCGGAATTGTGTGATATAAAGTCGGAATTGTGTGATATAAAGTTGGAATTGCGAGATGTCAAAATTTGTGAGATAAAATCCGAATTGCAAACTATAAAGTCCGAAATGCGTGATATAAAGTCAGAATTGAGATATAAAGTTAGAATTGCAAGATATAAAGTCAGAATTGCAAGATATAAAGTCAGAATTGAGAGTTATAAAGTCAGAATTGAGATATAAAGTCAGAAATGTGAGATATAAAGTAAGAATTGTGAGAAAGTCGGAATTGTGTGATATAAAGTTGGAATTGTGTGATATAAAGTCAGAATTTAGATATAAAGTCGGAATTGTGTGATATAAAGTTGGAATTGCGAGATGTCAAAATTTGTGAAATAAAATCCGAATTGCAAACTATAAAGTCCGAAATGCGTGATATAAAGTCAGAATTGAGATATAAAGTTAGAATTGCAAGATATAAAGTCAGAATTGCAAGATATAAAGTCAGAATTGAGAGTTATAAAGTCAGAATTGAGATATAAAGTCAGAAATGTGAGATATAAAGTAAGAATTGTGAGATAAAGTCGGAATTGTGTGATATAAAGTTGGAATTGTGAGTTTTAAAGTCGGAATTGTGTGATATAAAGTTGGAAATGTGAGATATAAAGTAAGAATTGTTAGATAAAGTCGGAATTGTGTGATATAAAGTTAGAATTGTGTGACAAAGTCGGAATTGTGTGATATAAAGTCAGAATTGCTAGATATAAAGTCGGAATTGCGAGATATAAAGTCAGAATTGAGATATAAAGTCAGAAATGTGAGATATAAAGTAAGAATTGTTAGATAAAGTCGGAATTGTGTGATATAAAGTTGGAAATGTGAGATATAAAGTAAGAATTGTTAGATAAAGTCGAATTGTGTGATATAAAGTTAGAATTGTGTGACAAAGTCAGAATTGTGAGATATAAAGTCAGAATTGTGTGATATAAAGTCAGAATTATAGATATAAAGTCGGAATTGTGTGATATAAAGTTGGAATTGCGAGATATAAAGTCGGAATTGTGTGATATAAAGTTGGAATTGCGAGATGTCAAAATTTGTGAGAAAATCCGAATTGCAAACTATTAAGTCCGAAATGCGTGATATAAAGTCAGAATTGAGATATAAAGTTAGAATTGCAAGATATAAAGTCAGAATTGCGAGTTATAAAGTCAGAATTGAGAGTTATAAAGTCAGAATTGCAAGATATAAAGTCGGAATTGCGAGATATAAAGTCAGAATTGAGATATAAAGTCAGAAATGTGAGATATAAAGTAAGAATTGTGAGAAAGTCGGAATTGTGTGATATAAAGTTGGAATTGTGTGATATAAAGTCAGAATTGTGTGATATAAAGTCAGAATTGAGATATAAAGTCGGAATTGTGTGATATAAAGTTGGAATTGTGAGATATAAAGTCGGAATTTCGAGATATAAAGTCAGAATTGAGATATAAAGTCAGAAATGTGAGATATAAAGTAAGAATTGTGAGAAAGTCGGAATTGTGTGATATAAAGTTGGAATTGTGTGACATAAAGTCAGAATTGTGAGATATAAAGTCAGAATTGTGTGATATAAAGTCAGAATTGCGAGATATAAAGTTGGAATTGTGTGACATAAAGTCAGAATTGTGAGATGTAAAGACAGAATTGTGTGATATAAAGTCAGAATTATGTAGATATAAAGTCGGAATTATGTGATATAAAGTCGGAATTGTGTGATATAAAGTTGGAATTGTGTGACATAAAGTCAGAATTGTGAGATATAAAGTCAGAATTGTGAGATATAAAGTCAGAATTGTGTGATATAAAGTCAGAATTGCGAGATATAAAGTCGGAATTGTGTGATATAAAGTTGGAATTGTGAGATATAAAGTCGGAATTTCGAGATATAAAGTCAGAATTGTGAGAAAGTCGGAATTGTGTGATATAAAGTTGGAATTGTGTGACATAAAGTCAGAATTGTGAGATATAAAGTCAGAATTGTGTGATATAAAGTCAGAATTGCGAGATATAAAGTTGGAATTGTGTGACATAAAGTCAGAATTGTGAGATGTAAAGACAGAATTGTGTGATATAAAGTCAGAATTGCGAGATATAAAGTCGGAATTATGTGATATAAAGTCGGAATTGTGTGATATAAAGTTGGAATTGTGTGACATAAAGTCAGAATTGTGAGATATAAAGTCAGAATTGTGAGATATAAAGTCAGAATTGTGTGATATAAAGTCAGAATTGCGAGATATAAAGTCAGAATTGCGAGATATAAAGTCGGAATTGTGTGATATAAAGTCGGAATTGTGTGATATAAAGTTGGAATTGCGAGATGTCAAAATTTGTGAGATAAAATCCGAATTGCAAACTATAAAGTCCGAAATGCGTGATATAAAGTCAGAATTGAGATATAAAGTCAGAAATGTGAGATATAAAGTAAGAATTGTGAGAAAGTCGGAATTGTGAGTTTTAAAGTCGGAATTACGATAAAGTTGGAATTGTGAGATAAAGTTGGAATTGCGAGATATAAAGTCAGAATTGTGAGATATAAAGTCGGAATTGCGAGATATTAAGTCAGATTTGTGTGATATAAAGTCATAGTAGTACTATTGTGAGATTAAAAGTTGTAATTATCTTTTAAAATGTTTTCTGTGGCGGAAAAAAAGTTTACATAGCTGTTAGATCAAAGTGCACGACAAATAAAGTTATTCTAGAAAAGTTTTTCTAATTCTTATTTTATCAATATAATATTTATTGTATCAAGCACTTAGGAAGCCTCTGGAGCTGGAATTGGTAATGGACGTTTCATTTCTGACATGCTGTAAGCAGTAAACCAATCACAACAGACTGGGCCATCTGACCAATCAGAGCAGAGTAGGCTCTCAGAATCTAAAGAGATGGAATCTTCAAACTAACCGTTTTCAGACTCTTTGAGAAATTATGTGCAATGTATATTATGAGAAAATTAAAGTGTTTTTTGTCTTTGTAGAAGACCTCCAAACTAAAATTAGGAACGTTTAAAATAGCATAATAGGGGCACTTTAAAAGAACATTTTTTTTTTATTTTGTGAGAAGAACATTTTAATAATCTGAAGAAACCATAGATGCCGATTAAGAGCCTTTATTTTAAAGAATGGCAAAGGACACTTTGTGAAGAAAAACAAATAAGCAAATATGCACATTTTGGATTTAAAACGATAAATTATTTGTTGAAAACATGAAAAAAAGTACTCTTTAAAGATGTGTAATTTCTGTGCCACTAGCATCATCGAACGGAATTGCAAAAATATTTTCAAACTGATTTCCTGAACCCTCCCCCTCATCTGTCACTCAGACAGATAGCCCCGCCCTGAATTCACACCATTGGTTGAGTCAATTTTGTTTTTGTTTTTTCATGTAAAATGGCCCTACATGGTAAACCATGATAGAAGGAAGTATTTAAAATGTCCCTCTACTTAAGAAGAAGCAGAATTGCAGAAAGGACCTGAATTTGCACAGTATCACCGTAATGACAGCAAAAGAAAGACTTCCTCTGGACATTATCTGATGTGGAAGATATGCTGAACCTTAGGAGGAAACTGAATGATGAGTGGTATCCGACACAAAATAAGCCATCGCCTAGGCCACGGACCTTGCTCGCACCATCTCACGAAATATGTACATTCACATCAATTTGTCTCTAATTATGATTATGATACAGTATCAAATATGAGATTGATCTCTTTGTACAGCACTGCTTTGTCACCGGGCTTCCGTGCAGCGGTTATGCAACTGATCCAGCATAATATATCTGAAAGAGGGACCTCTATGACACTCTCTCTGTATAAATGGCTTTTCTGCTCAACAACTGTCATGAATCCTGTAAATGTAACCCTGCAGAGTTGTGTGTCTGTCTGTGTGTCAGTTCACTAATCTTTTCATATTTATTTTTTACTTGCACATTTATTTATTGTATGGACATCAGTTGGAACTAAACTGCTAATTATATCATGTGACAGATGTACCATCATATCATATTTATAGGGCCGTCGCTAGCGGGGCAAACGGTGGTGATGATTCTTGGGGCCCCAGCTTTTATAGGAATAACAACAAGACTAAATGACTTAGGACCAGCATTTTCCCCCATGTTAAATCTGGCCAGGTTTCGTTAACTCTTCAATTTCTGTGGTTATGTATGAATACGTGCAATGTCTTTCCAACCCCTCAACAGAATTTTAAAATATATCAGTGAATATATGTTGGCATCTCATTGACTATGTGTGAAAGAATTATAGTGTTGCATCTGGAAGTTTGTTCACAATGCACACAGGTTATCCATATGGTTTTATGGGTGAGTGCTTGGCATGTCAGACCACATTGTTCTTTGTATATCTGCTTTGAAAGTAAATGTGTGTGTATGGACGTGCAGTTGGAATGCATTATGCTATTGTGCATATGTGTGTGTGTGTGTGTGTGTATGTGTCAGAGAGGGAATTTAAATGGATACAGGATGGTCTACGTAATCAGTTTGATAGGCATCAATTAAAAATAACCAACAAAGCTACATCTTTGTGTTGTTACTCATCTCATCTGCTTAAAAATGAAAATCGTATGGACAAGGGTTATTATAGTTAACTAAAACCATACAGAAACTTGTCAAATTAAGAGAATTTTTAACTGAAATAATTTAAAATGTACATTAACAGCTTGTTGCCAAGGCATAATTTATAATTTAGTTTAGGTTGATGTAGAAAAAAAAGCACACAATTATTACAACTTGAACTAAAATTAAAACTTTTTTTTTAAATAAAAAATTATAATAGCATCTCAATGATACTAAAATAACTCTGGTATAGTCCTCCCATTCCTACAATTATGTAAGAATATAGGTATAATAACAGAATATAAATATAATTCGTAATACCTTGTGGAAGTTATTAAAGAAGCCCGTCCGTATGACTTGCCCACAGTACCTCATTGTTCTGTGATGATTTCACAATTAATTGACAATATTATTATTATTAATAAAAAAAATGACGATGAAAATGTATCATGTGCTACCCTTAATTTTTCAGTTAAACTAACAGGTGAAAGAAACTGTTTAAGTGTTGTACATGCATTTGTGTGTATTTATAATTATACCCAATACACATGCATACATTAAATAAAAACTTTTATTTTGGATGCGATTAATCGTTTGACATCAAAACCTTACTGCTAAAATTAATTAAAAAATTCTGAACATTCCTCTTGGCTAATACAATATTTAAAGTGTAGTAGCCTAACCTATATTATAATTTTGCATTTTTTTTTACATTACATTACATTTATCTGCATACTACATTGGCCTTGAACAGGCCTAAATTCTTAGTCAGCTCTACGTTGCAAAATATCGTTGTTTTTGTGAGTTGAAGGGGATCTGATTTGGCATTTCCTTCACACAAAACCTGCCTTGCAGTCGCTGCTATTTCCTTCAGAAAATGTAATGGGAATTTACCTGTGAGCCATTTACTCTGGTATGTGTTTCATATGCATCTTAATTAGATAAACTTAAATTAAATGCCCAGGGGTGCATCAACGGCTTTCTTTTCTACGTTCTTTAAAAACCATTGATTCGCCTTTCATCAAGCTGGCAGCTATTGCTGTATTCTTCGGTCACCGCTGGATGATATTGCCCGCTGTGGTTATTAGAGCGCCTCCCAGCGGTGAGGATCAGATTTGCACTTCTCGCGTGTTTACATTAAACAAGTTCATCTTTATTTTACATGGCAACAATAACCTAAAATTGTCAGTTAGATTTGTTTTGTATGTTTTCCAAATTAACAGAAGCTTATAGATTAATTCTGGACACAATTTCAAATCATTCCAGTTCCTCTACATAGGCATCAAGTAGTGTGGGCCTATTTCTGGCTATTTATTTTATACACAAAAATATCCTCATTCCTCAGCTAAGAATAAGATATATAGTTGGAGATTGCTAATAGGTATATTGCTAAAAATCCATCCATGAATGTGTATTTTCTAACACAACCCCCCAAAAAAAAGGATATGCTTGATAGCATAGAGGCCTTTTACCTCAATGTCAAAACCTAATAAAATGCCTACCTAAACAGCAGTGTTGTTTGCCGTAGGTGTGTGCAGTATTTTTGGCCACCACAGGCAGATGATGCCCCAAAATGATGCTGACACAGGAACGCCTATGATGCCCAAAAGTGTCTCGGTATCCAGGTCACAAGCTTTGAGCCTAAATCTACACTGAAATGTCAGTTGGAGTTCATCCAATTCCAGAATGTCATTATGATAGTGTGAGCTGCATTTATGAACAAACACAGTTTTAACAAATACAGATAAACTGTACTCTAATTACTATCACTTTATTGTTTAATATGATTGAATGGTTGCACTTTATTTGACAGAATGTGCACTTACAGTGTACTTACCCAAGAAAGTATTGTTAATAAGGTAACGTGTAAGGTTAGATTCAGGGTTAGTATCTAGTCATTGTAATTACTATAATATATGTGGAACAGGACTGTAAAATGAAGTGCTACTGATTGATTGATTGAATAAACATAACTATACATTAGGTAACGCCAGTAAAAGTATTTTAAATGGAAGTTGTTTTCTTCCCTATTGTGGCGAACATCCGTAAACATTTTTTTTCTAGACTAGATTTTGTCCGATGGGAATTGATTGGATTGTTGCCATTTGCTATTACTGTGAGTGACAGGTTGTCCCGCCCTCGTGAGTCATGCAAGTAAAGAGAAGAGAAGAGGGCTGCATCCAAAATTACACGCTTCCCTATACTATATAGTAGGCGAAAAACAGTATGTGACAAAAGAAGTATGCCTGAATTGCCCACAGTACTCAAAAAAAGAGTAGGCAAAAAGTCCCCGAATGACCTACTACTTCAAGCGAGACTCTGAAATTTGCATACAATGGACACTTTAATATCCCATGAGGCCACAGGAGAGGAATTATGAATGACAGTGGCTGCATACTAAATTGCATACTTCCCTACTATATAGTAGGCGAAAAACAGTATGTGACAAAAGAAGTACGCCTGAATTCACAGTACAAAGGGTAAGCAAAAGTACCCGTAAAGTACACTTTTACTATCCCGTGAGGCCACAGGAGAGGATTTGTGAATGGCAGTGACGCCACATAACTGACGCTGGGAGTTCACATGATAATGACAACGTGGCAAATGTAGTGCGTCCAGGTTATAGTCATACTAATCACACTCATGCTATATAGAATGTACTTTTAAGCAGTTGTGAAGTAATTACTTATTCAAAATAAACCTAGAGTATGCGATTTCAGCCTGAGTCTAAACAATATTTTAGGTGGAATAACTATATAAAATAAAACAAAAAAAAAAACAATAAGTAAAAATCAGAAGGGAAACATCATGTTTTTTACTCAATAATAATGATCTAGAAATGTGTGTTTTCAGTTAAAAATAACTAAATATTACTGTTTTTTAGAGGTTAAATGTTTATAAATTAACAGTTGAAAAAATTACTTTAATAAAGTAATTGAAATA
This sequence comes from Gobiocypris rarus, assembly GCA_023029165.1. Taxonomy (NCBI): domain Eukaryota; kingdom Metazoa; phylum Chordata; class Actinopteri; order Cypriniformes; family Gobionidae; genus Gobiocypris; species Gobiocypris rarus. The sequence goes on along the minus strand of CM040920.1, from coordinate 4,752,855 downwards.
GCTACACTACTTAATACACTTTATAAAGGGTAACTTGTAATCTGTAACCCATTACATTTCCAAAGTTATCTTTCCAACATTGGTTGTGAAGTAGAGCATAAAAATAAAAAAGAATAAAATAAATAAATAAATATGTGCACGGATTAATTATTTATAATAAATATGGCAACATTGAATATAAAACAAAAATTGACAAATCTTTTTTATGGAATATTTAGAAATAGAAATAGCTCAACTGCTTATTTTCACTGTGCAGTGAGAAGCTCTATTATATGTGTGTGCACTAATTATTATGTATATTTGAATACACACACATACATATAAATATTTAAGAAATATTTGCATGTATATACTGTATACACATTTATAGTAGGCCTACAGTTACTTAATACAGAATACATGAGTGATTATATAATTGGAGATACATTTTGCATTTCAAAAAGTTAAGGAAAAAAAACTGTTCACATTATTTCCAGTATTATATTGAAAACATATTTAATTTTAATAATAATTTAGTGCCTGCCAAACACGTTACTTCTTTATTTTCCTTTTAATAAAAATATTTATTTACTAAGTATTGTTTGTCAACTATGTTACTGTCAATTCAGTTACATAATGTCAACACTGTTGCCTTGGTAACAGAGTTTGACAGTAACGGAATTTACCATTTTAAACTTTTTAGCCAAAAACTCGACTTACTCGTTTAATCATAGACTGGAGAAAACAAACATGAACGTAGTGGGCGTAACGTCACCCGTAGGTTTCTGAAGAGCATTTTTGAAGCCTTAAGTCGGCCTGTCACTCCCGGACAACTGAAAATGGATAAAGAGGCGGGACGTGGCTCCGGTGACGTCACGTGATTACTAACTGACAGCAAACAAATGGCTATCCACTCAGGTGGCCACGCCCTTAATTATGCAGAACTTTAAGGCTTAATATAATTTAAACAGATGAGTTATAAAACAATTCACCCCCATCACAGTTGTCATGAAGGGCAAAATTAGCTGTTTAGACCAAAACCACAATTTGTCCCAGGCTGTAAACATGTTTTATTCTGCTGTAAATTTGGGCATTTTAACATGGAGCTCAATGAGATTCTGCTCCCTTCTGGAGCCTGTCTCCAGCGGCCAGTCGATGAACTGCAGTTTAAGTCACTTCCGTATTGGCTTCAAGAGAAACTGGGGGAGGTTGCCGCTTGGTATAAAAGCTAAGAGCACTAATCACTAAGAAATCATGATTAAAAGACCTTTAAACAACCCACTCTGTGATCAGTGATACATTCTGTTTTCTCTTTGATATTGTGGTAACAATTGATGTTTTACAAAATAATTATTGAACCCTGTTTCACAGACAAGCTAGTCCCAGACTAAAATGCATGTTTGAGCTGTTTTAACTGAAAGCATTTTGCTTCTTAAAATATGTCAGTGACATTTTTTTTGTCTCAAGGTGCACAACAGTAATTATGTTTTTAAGGCACGTTTCTAAAAGCCACTTAAATGCACTAAATGAACTAAGGCCTAATCCTGGCTTAATCTAAACCCTGCCTGAAGAACTTTTTAGATTAAAATATTTTCTCAAAGAGAGCACACATACCTTTCAGTGCTTCAGATCTTATCAGTGAGGGAAAGTGACATCATTTCCTGTATCTTACATAGTTGTGGGAGATAGTCCCACCAATTTAAAGGCAAAGTAATGGTACGGTAACATAATTGACGCAAGATTTATGGACACATTTTTATAAGATAAAAGTTATTTTTAAACAATTTAATGTTGTAGTGACTATTTAGGGATTTTATAAATAAAATAAATATTACCAAAAGAAAAGTAAAATACAATATTTTGATTACACAATGATAGATAATGGAAAAAGTACATTCATTCAGACAAGAGATTATGAATTTCAGATACATAAGACACTTTTCTTATTCTTTTTTTAACAGAAAATAGGATATTGTCATGGCCTGTAACATCCTTAGATCCATGACAATGAGTAAAAATATAGGTAACACTTAACAATAAGGTCCCATTTGTTAACTACATTAGTTATGAACTAACAATTAAATATTTCTAAAGCATTTATTAATCCCAATGAGTTAACATTAGTTAATGAACCTGAACTAACATGAACAGTTGTATATTTATTAATGTTAAAAAAGATTAATAAGAAGGCCTACCCTACTTAGAATGTGTTGCTCGTTGTTAGTTAAAACCTTATTGTAAAGTGTTATCAAAATTTGGAGAGAAAATAACATAAATAACCAAAATGTAGCTACTTGCAATTATGCCTATAGAATAGCACCGGTTATACGGTCTGATGTAAGTAAACATGCTAAATGACTTGTCCCCGTTCATGGTCATTGTCAAAGGTGTGTGGGGGTCTTTACCATAGAAACACGAAGCCCACAATGAATCGTCAGTGCTCTTCGCGTGAAGGCCACCAGACATCCCTGAACGTGCAACTGCGAATGTCTCCCCCTTCTCTGGGCTCTGACCATTTTGGTTGAATTAGAGGGAGCAGTGTGTTCCGGGAATAGCTTCTGTTAGAGGCCATGGGGAGGCGGAGGTGAGGTGAACTACGCGTGAGCTCGAGTATGAGAGAGACAGAGGGGAGGGAGAAGTGAGAGAAACAGCCGCCTTCAAAAATGGCGTCTTCGAGAGAAAATGACTAATATTATGAAAAGGCAGGCCTCGAGCTCGGCTTTTAAGCGAACTGTGCGGGATTTGCACGCAGCGTCCGTTTTTTGATATCGTCGAGTCGAATGCGAGGCAAAGCGCGCGAGAGGAGCGGGATTTACTGAAAATACAGCAGCAAGAAACACCATCTTATTTTGATGCGTCGACAGGGCTAGCGGCTAGCTCACAACAACATTGTGGGTGGAATTTAAAGGTTGCATTTGATATTCCTCCAGATTCGCTCGCAATATAGTTGCATGAGTGATGTAGCAGTTGTTTAACGGCCGATGCCCCTTGCTTGGTTGATGCATATTTCATACAACTAAAGTAAGTGGAGAAAGGGGAGGAGAAACAAGGGAAAGGACGTATACGGTCATATGCGTCCATCAGTAATTTATCGGTAACCAGGTCAAACCGAATTATTCGCAGCCCGTCAGGAGCATGGCATTACTTGATCTGATTTTAAATGAGAAAAGGCTGAAAAAGAGGTGAGTTATTTCGTTGGAGGTGGTCGGTGAACACCCCCTCTATCACGCACGCACTCATCTCCTCCCCTCCATTTCCCTCTCCCTTTTCAATATGCTATGTTTCACTCTTATGGACTTAGTCGTCTCTCACCAGGAAGAATGATTAAAAACTGACAACAGGACCGCGATCTTGCTGTGCAAAAAATAGTTTTGCACCGAAGTCGTTCGCTCGCATCCTGCCGCGCGCGTATTGCGAAGCAATGGATAGAAATTACCCGGGAGCTGGGTTCGGTGATTTGGGCGCAGGAGCCGGATGGAGCTACGAGAGATCAGCCAAAGCAAGGTAAGCATGCAGCCATGCTGAAAACACAGAATGGTGTCCGCTGTTTTGGGACAAAACAGACTGTGAAAACCCATGCATTTGCATCTGACTCTGACGATGCATTTGCGTAGGATGTCATAAGGTATTAGTGTAGCTTTTGTTATTCAAATAAGCGAGGGATTGCGTCTTTGGAAATTCAAGTGTGATTGATGGACTAATGTGCGGTTTGGGGAGGAGAGGGAAGAAAAAAGGTGGGGGGCGGGGAGAAGTCCTCTCGCACGATTTTATTACAGATCCCATCGTAGATTCATTTAGCATCCCCAATGAATGAGGGGGCTCGTTCGGGTCAAGTCTATTGAGAGGAAAAGAACGCCAAGTACACAGAGATGCTGCAGCTATTTTATTTGCAATGTTGATTAAAAATACACCATCTCAGAATCAAACGTTACATGTAACGTTATATATTCATAGCATATTGCTCCTATGCCTCGTTGTTTTAGAAATCGAGGAAACAATACTACGCGGCCTCTGATGATGATGATGAGCCACAGCCAAACCTCCCATTCAGCTGACGTTAGCTAACCCCTTAGTGCTGTTGTCGCATGTGGGCCTACTATTGATTCGAGCTAGAAAACGGTATAAATTGATGTTTACTTCAAAAAATAATAAAGTGGCCATCGTCTCTGTTATGATATGTAGCATAAGCTAGCTCTCGCGCTCGTTCTTCTGAAGATGGGAGCGACCTGCGATGCTAACGAGTTAGCATACAATGCTATGCTTACTGTCACAGTAGGACATTATTTCCAGCCAACAAACCATTGCATAAATAAAACGTTTAAAAAAATAATAATGGCATGAGCACTAGGCGTTTCTTAATTTCAAAGTACTTTATTGACATGATTGTTTTGCATACAATAATACCAAAGCATCACTAGTTAAACACACAGATTACAGAGACAGGAAATATAATAATTAAAAGCCAATAATGTTCATAAAATACAATTTACAATATAGAACGCTTTGAACAAAATATTGTACTAGAGGAGAGCAGTGGCTGTTTTCTGAGGGTATAGCTCAAATTAAGATTTGAGATTTTTTAAATAGGATAATTCACCCGAAAATGAAAATTCTGTCATTTACTCTCCCTCAAGTTGTTCCAAACCTCTATGCATTTCTTTGTTCTGCTGAACACAAAATAAGATATTTTGAAGAATGTAGGTAACCAGACAGTTGATGGACCCCATTGACTTCCATAGTATTCTTTCCTCTACTATGGAAGTCAATGGCGTCCATCAACTGTTTAGTTCCCCATATTCTTCAAAATATTTTCTTTTGTGTTCAGCAAAAGACAGAAATTCATATACGATTGGAACACAATTTTATTTTTTGACATTAACATTGTTTATACCAGTAAGCTTAAGCTTTTTACATTGGGTTAATTTAATGCCTTTTAGTTAAATCACGTTAACATTCTTAATTTTGTCCCAAAACTTAAGTTTAATTGTTCTAAAATAAATATAAAAAAAACAAGTAAAACAGTTCAATTGATTTTTATTTGGTGAAATACAATTTTACCTTTTACAAGATCTTATTGGCTAGCCAGAAGATGGCTTTGTTACATCCATGGCATGCCCAAAGTAGTTGTTTTTTTATTATTAAAACAGCTTTAATTGTTATTAGAAGTCCTCACCCCAAACATATGCTCTACACTTCACCACAATGGTAACCTCCAAAAACACTAACATAACACAAACTTTTAAATACCAACATGACAAAACATTAAACATTAAAATGTCTCTCTGTTTTTTCATCTTGTTACAAATGCATAAAATAGCATTTTATTTAAACATTTACACACCCCTGAAATCAGCCCCTTTGCAATGCATGATGGGAAGCGAAAGTCTGTTTGATTGGGTTACTTGATTGAAACATGTTATTTCAAAATGAAACAATCAAGTTATGTCAAATAGTAAAGGTTTTAAGTCAGTTTAACATGAATCAATTTAGGGTTGTGCCGATGGACAATATCATTCTCCATCGTGATGGCTGACCATTGTGATGCCGCCACCCCACCCCCCGTTGTGAGTGCGATACATGCTAATCGTTAAACTAAAAACTTTACAGGGATTTCTCTGTAAATTAAATTGAGAGTATAACTAAAGCATATATGCTATTTTAAATACTGTAGTCTATGCCAGATATATAGCCTACATTTTAAATAATGCATTTCATAAGCATGCGTGTTTATTTTAGCACTTCCGTCAGTGAAACAACACACAGTTAATAATGGTAACATAAAGATTAAGACAATTAAATATTAGTTAAAAAAAATATTTGTTTTATTTCCCCGCAAGATGCATCATGCTTTGAGATGAATGTGGGACACGAGCTGGATAGACACCTTCTCGAATATCTTCGTCTTCATGTTTTCTCCTGATGTTTCAAAGCAACACGTCTGAAGAGTGAATTTTATCTTCCACAGGGTCAAGACATTTAGGCTATGTTTGATTATGCACTGCCAGAGAAAACAAAATTAAAATTGTGTGTGTGTGTGTGTGCGCAAATAAACTTGACGGGCCAAGTCTAATAAGAACAAACTGTGTTAAATAAAATTGGAAGTAAAAAGGTATTCGTCCTACATTGTTTTCTACTTCACCACAGTAAAGCATGTGAATGGGTAGGCTATAGTAGACTTAATTATAAGCAAACGATAGGAAGAAACGTTTACAATTCCCTGCGAAAAGGGGAAAATGGTATCGGAACATCTCTACTTTGAATCAGAAACCTGATATAATTGTGTTAAATCAAGATTAATTGATTAAATAAAGTGAACAGCAGCATAAAATAATTTTTTGACTGTTCAGCAAAAACTAATACTAGCTTATTGAATGTAAGTACAAGTCCTCAAAACAGTTAGAGGAGACAAGTAAACAGTTAGCAATACAAGAAGAACAAAGAAACGAAATGACTAACAAAACCAACCTTTTAGGGCTGGGCGATAATGTATATCTCGATATTGTCAACATTTTTACGATATTCAATATATATCTCGATATGTTTGCAATTGCTTTTATATAATAAAAAAACATGATTTTATTTTGTCCCCGTTAAAAACAACAAAAACTAAATTAAATACAACATGTTTACGTTTAGTGAACAGGTTGGGATGACCAACATTTTATTAAAATCTAGTAAATGTACTTTTATAATTACAATATAGATTTTTAATTTTATCTTTGTTTTTAAAAATAAGCAAAACATGCAAATTACAAACAAAATGACAAAAACAGTGCTCAGTTTTCAGCTATAGGTCTATGTAACAGTAGCAAGTCTAGAAAGAAATTAAACAATCAAATATATATATAAAAAACAACTTCACTCTATAAATGAACTATACACTGATTCTTAATAAATATATAAAAGTTATTTAGCCTAGCATGGGGTGGTTTTCTATTTTTCGTTGTTGTTTGATTAACATTAATCATACAGAATATTAGGTCCGTTCTAAGACCTGCACAAATCCATTTACCTCAACTGTATACATTCACTAAAGACCTCCCCGACTGTGTTTTTTGTTAAAGTGTGTGGGACGAAATGCGGCAGTAGCACAATAATCGCTACCTCGATTCTCGTTTTCATAATCATTGGAAGCAAAAATCAAATTATGAGTAATTCCACAGCCATATTGTCAATTTAAATATACTTAATGGAGTTGAATTAAAAGTTATATAGCAGTAAAGCACCCTTAACAAAATTGCTTTCTAGATATTGCTAAATATACATTTTAATAAAACATTTTATAGCAGTAACGTACAAAGAGAAATTACTTTAGGCACACTATTGCTGTTAAATGACTATGGTTTTACACTGGCTTTAAGCATCATGGATTATTTATGCTAAAGTTCTGGTCTTGTCAGCTTGGTTTACGGCAGCTCTAGATCATCACATCCGGAGTCTGAACTTCTTCATCGCCAAGCCTATGCCACTCCCCATCCCCTGCAGGGTTATGCTACCAATCACCATCCTGGTGGATCTGGCCAGGGTGGGGCTTGGGGTGCAGCTGGAAGGAGCCTGGGTGAGTGACACTACTTTGACTCCACATCTGATTTGGCTTCATTGTATGAAATGTACAGCTCCACAGCACATGTGGAATATGGAATAGCTGATACTTATTTATGATGTATGCTGATCATTAATTGATACAGTGATTTGATGTAGGGCTGTTGAACGATTAATCACGACTAATCACATCCAAAATAAAAGTTTGTATTATATATGTATATATAAATACACATACATGCATGTCTATTTTTAAGATAAAAATATATATTTATATATAAAATACAGCAAACAGATTTAACTATCTCTTAAATATATACATGAATGCCTGTGTATTCACAGCACACACAGATATATTATGTAAACACACATTTTTATTTTGGATGCGATTAGTCGTGATTAATCGTTAAACAGCCCTAGATTGATGTATGGTCATTTAAACTGATCACGGAAAATGAATCGCCTCAAGCCCAGATCATTTTTGCATTTGTATTTGTAATAGTTATTTTTTGATGGTTCTGATGTGAACACTTCACTTGCATAAGAGCGTACACTGCATTCCTGAGGTTTTGAAGCACAATGTTCCCAATAGTAGCCTTTATTATAGAGGTTACCACATGTTGTCTTCCTAGACTACCATGATTGGTTTACAGCAAACAATGTATAAGTCAATACTAGGCTTGTCACATACACAATACCACATTTCAGTAGTCAATATCAGACAAATATACCAGCAAAATATATTTTTTAAGTAAAATACCCTTGTAATTGAAAACAGTTAAACTGTTATTATAATAAAATGGAAACAGTGTTTTTTCGTTTTTTGTTTTTTTATATATGTTTGTAATAGCAGGATCAAGTGTGCTCAATGTGCTCATTACATAGTTGTTTTTCCATGTATGTTTTTCTTAGGCCTGTCTGGACTTTTTGATGCTGGGCTCCACCACGCAAGTCCATCAGGCCCAGATCCATCAGTTATGAACCTTATATCTGCACTAGAGTCCCGGGGTCCACAGCCACCTCCCTCTGCCTCATCCCTCCTATCTCAGTTTCGCACTCCATCATGGCAGACTGGTAAGCTGAATTTACTGACATGTATGAAATTTGCATAGGTGTTTTTTCTATTTTAATAATGTACAACAAACTGAAAAAATTACATCAAGAATGCACAGTCAATTCATCGATTTACTGAGTATATGGTGGAAATTCTGGTAAACCGTAAGGTCGTGTGGCCACCAAAGCATTTTTTCCAGAGGCTAGCATATTTTTCCAATTGTATTCAATGGGTTTGCCACGTTTTTAGCTCCAGTCACTGAGAATTGAATAATATCCAACTTTGGGTAATGCGTAGCCCTCATCACTGTCCCTTTTTACCCAGCTGTCCAATCACAGTGGAGGTGTGGGGTTGGACAAATACAACACCAATCAACCGCCACATTCTGCTTGTACAACGTCAACAGATGACAACCAGAAACAAAATAACAGGACAAAATAATTTAAAATAAAAGCCAGAGCAATTACTTTACATTAGCCGTCAGGCTGAAATGACTAAGCACTCAATTTGAGTGACGTAAACACAAATTATTAATAAAAAAAATATCTGATCGTCCTCCATAACGCGGTCGCTATTTACATCTCACATCGTCTGTAAACTCTTGTGTTACCAAGGCAAATCTGTGACATGAGATATTAGTAACACTTTAGCGGATATTCCGTATCCATAGCAAGCAAAGTGTTTCAACTGGAAAAAAAACTATGCGCTGCTGAAGCACTCCCAGGCACTAGGTGTTTTCAGCTGAGCGCCTGGCATTTTCAGCTGGCTAAAAACGCTTTGATGAACATATGGCCTAAGTACAGTCAGCCAGGATTGTCATCACTGTTGCTATAGCAACAACAATCAAAAATTAATTTGCTCTCTTGTAATACTCGGTGTGCACAGCTGTTCAAAGCCATTTTCTTTGCCTTAGCTTTTATCTTTTCTTTGTGTTTTTTCTCCCCATTTTAGCCATGCACACACCTGCCCCTGCAGAACTCTTCATCTCTGGTGCCCTTCCTGGATCTGGATCCTTCCCATCCTCTTCTGCTTTGTCTGCCTATCAACACCCAGCGCCATTCTCAGGGCGCTCCTTCCCAGGTGTGACCCCCTCATTGTCCTTACAGGACACACCCACTTTCAGTCCCACCTCCAATGGCCTCCTGTCACCCCATGATCCTTTACTCCACATCAAGACACCTTCTCAGTCAAGTCTGGGCTTTGATCGCCTGTTATCATCACAAGGTGCAGCTGCGGCTTACCGTGGAAGTCATGATCCTTCTGGGAGTGGGGTCACATCTGCTCAAGCCTCCTCTGCAGCCTCAGTTTCTGCCCGCCATATACAGTCTCATCAGTTCAACTTGTTGTCCTCCCAGCTTCAAGATCAGTCCTCCCAATTGTACAGTGCCTCTGTGTTTTCCTCTACCCCTGCTCCACCTCAGCCAACATCCCAAGAGCGGACAGTACCAAGACAAGACAGTGTAATTAAACACTACCAACGTCCCTCTCCAGCACAAGCCCCCTCATCCACCCCTCACCCCCTGCAGCACTACCTCAGCTGTGGGGTGTCAGGATATCAGCAAGCCACTCATAGTCGCCATGCTGGCCTCTCTTGCAGTCCTCTAGGTGAACACAGTCCTTCCTCAGACCACAAACCCTCCCCCAGGACTGAACAGTACAGACCAATAATCCAACCTTCTTATGGGTCCTCATCATCCACTTCTTCTGGTGGGGCTGGAAAAGGGACAAAGAGCAGCTCCAGCAGTGGTTACTCCTCTTCTGGATCTGCATCCTCTTCCAGAACCCCCCACACACCACCCTCGGCCTCTTCTGCATCATCCTCATCTTCATCATCTTCCTCCTCCTCTGCGTCAGCTACTGCTCGGCAGTCTAATTCCATTCCAACCTCCACTTCTGCCTCGGCATCCTCTCGGCAACAGCCGCCAGCTCAGACTGTACCTCCTCCACCTCAGTCACATTCGCAGCCCCCTCAGAGCTCCTCTAACTCCACCCAGCAAACCCTTCCCAAGTCATGCCTCTCGGGTTATGGATCCCCAGTGGCTCCAGTTAAGTCATCGAGCAGTCTAACTGGTCAGACCCCTCCTCAACCTCAGTCTTTCTCTCCAAATCAGCCTCCCCCATCACACCTTTCCCAGTCATATGGGGGATTCAGTTCTCCACAGGCTCATGATCTTCCTTCAGCTAGGACCTCTGGAGTTGCTAAAGGCTATGGGAATTTGGGAAGTCAGTCGTTTTCAGCAGATTCAGTATATGGGACAGATTCAGGATATGGGTCTCTGCCAACATCCTTAGGAGGTGCTGGAAGTCCATCAATGGGTTATGGTGCATCAGGACACTCTCCTGCCCTTCTAAGGTCAGGAGCAAGTGGTGGAACAACTGGTGGTAGTAGTAGTGGAGGCAGCACAGGAACTGGAGGCAGTGGTAGCGTGGGAGGTGGAGGAGGTGGTAGTGGATCTTACCACATCCCTGATTCCAGCCCATCTCCATCAGGCAATTCTGGAATCATCCGCCCTGGTCTGCATTCTCCTGTACCTTCGCGACCTGTTCAGTCGCCTGTTGGAACAGGATCCAACAAATATTTATCTTCTGTTCTCTCACCTTCATTTCTGCCTTCCCCACAAGGGTACCCAGACACAAGAGGACCTCGATCACAACCCTACCACCCATCTGCTCCTCCCAAAACAAAGTCTGATAACAGCATACTTGGTGTAACAGAGTCAAGGCCACAACAGGACGATGATGTTGATGATGATTTCCTCATTCAACACCTTCTTCAAGCCCAGAGCCCTGCTCCTCAAGCATCACATCACCATCCTCCTCAAAGCCATCATTCCTCACAGCCCACCCAGCAGCCTCCAGTCCTTCCTGCTCAGGATGGAAATAAGGGGCTTGCTTATGAGATGAGTAAAAGCTCAGAAGAGAGGTACCACCTTCAAAGTGTCATTCGAACACATAGTGCCACCTCTAATGCTGCCGTCTCTGGTACAGGGAGTGGAGCTGGACTGGACAGTCAATTGGAAATGTCCCTAAAGAAACAGCAACAGCACCAACAACAACAACAGCAACAACAACATCAGCAGCAACAGCAGCATAAACAACAACAACAACAACCACAACAGAAGAGCAACAGAACTGTAAGTGACGGAGGACGAGGAAGTTCAGATCAAACACATTCCCATCCTCACCATCATCATGATTCTTTGGGATCAGTGGTGCATTATGGGCGAGGTGACCCATATTCCCAACACTCCATTCCTCAACACTCAACCTCCCACCATCAACACACTCCACATACACCAACACACCCACACCTACACTCTCACCAACACATGGATCTTCAGAAAAAGCCTCAAGATTCAGGAGATATGGCTTACATGCGTAAGACACCTGATGTGCAGCAACATCACCATCAGCATCAACAGACACATCAACAGCAAACTCAACATCATCAGTCGCATTCACAGCAACATCAACAACAATCACAGCAGCAACAGCATCATTCACAGTCACAGTCGCTTATGGACTCTCCAACTGACCAGTCTCGCCAACCCTCTCATTTGCTGCAGTCTGTGCTGTCCCATACCCGCAGCAAAATAGACTCTCAGCAACAGCAGCATTCTGTAAGCCAGCAGGCCCTTATGGAATCCTCTGGGGGAGTTGTATCAGCAGAGACCCATTCCCAGCCCCAGACATCCCAGCTCCAACTCCAGCTTCAGTCCCAAGCTTTGGAAGCAGCTGGTCACTATGGTCATGGTTCTCAGCAGCAAGACCAGAGCCGCCCTAAGTCTAACACAGTGTCTTCACTAGACATGCTAGAGCATTCCCTCTCTCGGACATCTAGCCAAGAGGGGGCAATGGTGGATGAGAGGACAGGAGGTGAAGGAAGCAGAGGGAATTCTGGAGCAGCAACAGCAGGAAGTGTAGAAAGGCGCCAGTCACAGGAACAGCAAAGACTTTCATCTCACCACCCAACGCAGCACCATGCCTCGGAGTTACACTCATATCTTCCTGAGCCAGACATGAGTTTATCGACAACCTCCCATGGACACCACCTATCCCACCATCACCACCAACAGCAACAAGCGTCACAAGGACCTCAACATCCTAACTCCCACCATCAACACCCTCACTCCTCCCATACTAATCAGCAGAGCCATCATCATCTTCCACCACAGGCCTCCTCTGCAGCCTCTCAGCAACAAGAGCAGTCTCACCCCTCACATGCCTCCCAGATTCCTCAAGCTCAACTTGACCAGCATCAAGGAGAGCCCCACTTTGACACCAGAAATCCAGCAGCAAAATCAAATCAAAACCAAAATCAAAGCCAACAGAGCCAGAGGTTTGTTCCTTTAACATCCATCTGCTTCCCCGATTCTCTTCTCCCAGATGAGGACCGCTCGTTCTTTCCTGGAATGGAGGATATGTTCTGCCCAGAGGAATACAAATCCAGTTGCTCAGGAGGAAATGGGCAGGGTCAAGATGGGGTTGCACCTGGCCAAACAGTGCAGGAAGGAATGGAAGGAATTAAAACGACACCTGGAGGAGGAGACAATACAGGTCCAAGTTATGATATGCTTGGCCATCACAGTGACCAGGGGTATGGGCAGTATTGTCATGATCTTTCAGAACCTGATAATGGAACCATGCATTTAGATCTTGACTCCTTGAAGACTCATGAGCTCCCATCTACTGTCAACACAGAGCAGCTTGGACTAATCCAATCTCAACCAGCAAACCTTGGAATGGGGCCAACTGGAACTATTGGGGAAGGATCTGGTGCCAAAATAGGAGGTACTGGAGGATCTGGGTCTGGATCCACAGGTCTTACCTCTCCAATTTTCTGTTCTTCTCGCCCGAAGAAGCTTCTGAAATCCAGTTCCTTTCATCTGCTGAAGGAGAGACCTGATCCAAACTCCTTGCCCAAGAAGAGCTATGCACAGGAGTATGAATTTGAGGATGATGAGGATAAGGCTGACGTCCCAGCTGACATTCGCCTCAACAGCCGAAGCCGACTTCCTGATCTGATACCAGACCTTGTGTCCAGTTGTCGCAAATCAAGTGGAGTGGGAGGGGGAACTTTAAGCCCTTTAATGGGTGATCTAGATTTTGGATACCCATCTCTTGGTCCCCCTCCTCAGTTGTTGCCACAGGATGGACCGAAGAAAAGAGGCAGGAAGCCCACAAAACCCAAACGAGAAGGACCGCCAAGGCCACGTGGGCGACCACGTATACGCCCATTGCCAGAGCCTCACCACTCTAGGGGTATGATGGGAGAGTATGGCACAGGATATGTTCCTGAAAGAGGTAGAGGCAGAGGAAGAGGAAGAGGCAGAGGTAAACGGGATGAATCCATGATGGACATGGAGATAGCCAATAAAGATCCAAATCAAATGTATCAGCAGCACATGCAGCAGCAAATGCATCACCAATCACAGCAGCAGACACAGCATCAGGAGCCAATCAAACCCATCAAGGTAAGAAAAATGTACTGTTGCAATTTATAATATACTGTCTTAAACATTGTGATAGTTTGATGTTAAACTACTTTTGTAGTCATTATAGATGCTCAGTATATCAGTAAACAGCCGATAGTAGAGTTTATTTATTTATTTTTTTCTCTATTGTTTAATATTGAATATTTAATTTTGTATGTTAATTCCCATCACTTTCCAGGACATTTTCTATAACCTCTTATCTCCCTCTGTTAGATTAAACTTCCTATTCCTATGTCATCTTCTGATGCCTTGCTGCGGACAGACTCCTTATCAGGCACTGATCCGGCTCTCTCAGATGGTTCCCTTGGCTCCGCACCTTCTTTGGGATTGAGCCCTGGGACACCCGGAGTGCCTGACATGAACAGACCTCAAGACAAGAAGTCCAAGTCCCAAGAGGTAACCCCCAGTTAAAATTGCGATTTGCAGATTTTCAATGTGATATTTATGACAAATTAACAAAAAATTATAAAGAACAATTATAGATTATTATTATTACTAAATAAAAATAATTATTATTGTAATGAAACTCTTTTATAAAAACATATAACTAATACATCAATAGAAAGGAACATTTCAGTACACTACACTGGAGAAAAAAAAACACTATAAACTATTGAGCACTATTAACATGTATTGTCATTCATACTGGAAGCCGGGGGGCACCCTCATGCAGAAAGTCCAAGTATGCCTCACAGAAGTAATACAACTTGTGAAGTTCCAGTAAATCACTAATATGGACCAAGGCATCCAATCCCCAGCATGAATAAAGGCACTTATTAAACATGAAGACCAATGACACAAGGTTTATCTGTGTTCCTCAATCCATCTTGGGTATTTTCATAAGAAAAAAGTATATTAATAATGCAATAGTAATCAACATAGCATTAATTACTGTATATAATACTTCAAAATAATATTTTGTCTGCCTCACTCTGTGATAAGAAGCTACTTCAGATCCCAAATGGAATCTGAACACTCGACTGGCGCTATGATGTGAGTTTGGTGTAAAAATGTAATGCACGTTATAAGTGACTCAAATTCAAAGTGCTTGCAGAGATTGATGGAGCACCATTTACTTAACTGATCAATCTGCTCTGATCACACTGCTGCTCCTCACTATGGCACACGCTGTGTGTATATTTATTTAATAAAAAATCATAGCCTTTGTGATTTTCATAATCGCGATTTCGGTTTTATTTTAGATTAAACATGCAGCCCTAGAGTTTAGATTACACAGTAGGTTTGTGGGCATTTTTGTACATTTTAATCTAATCATACATTTTGTCCCTTCATATTTAGTTGGAAGATAAAGAGTCGGAGAAGACTGGCTTTGTTGCCTCATTTCTAGATTTTCTTAAGTCTGGAAAAAGGCCATCAGGAATGTCAACGGGCTCAGGTGACAGTGGTGGAAATGAAGATTCATCTCCTGGGAAAAGTGGAGGCATTCGCCCATTATCCCCTCAACCACCACCCCCGCCTGCAGCTGTATCTGGATATGGAGATGGAGAAAGTGATGGAGGGCTGTCTTTGGGTGGCTGTCCTAGCCCATGCAAGCGCTTGGATGAAGAGCTGAAAAGGAACCTTGAGACTTTGCCCTCCTTCTCATCCGATGAGGAGGACTCTGTTGGAAAGAACCAGGACCTGCAAAAGAGTATCTCCTCTGCAATCTCTGCTCTGTATGACACTCCTCAAATCACCTCGATGCAGCCTTCTTCGCTTCCTCCACCCCCTCCTCCACCTCCTCCTGAACCACTGACACCAACACAGCAGCCGCCAGCCCTCAGCCCTCAACCACCAATGCATACACACCTGCCCTCACATGCCCATACCCACTCTATTGAGCCTGAAAGATTGCAAAAAGAAGAGCAGGAAGAAGAAATGGAAGAAAAAGAGAAGGATGTAGATGAGGTCATTGAGCAAGACAAGGAAGAGAAAGAGAAAGTCTCAGACATGGACCTGCTGAGTGTCACAAAATTTGGAGGTGAGGGTCATTTTTGCTTAGCATACACTCACCTGTGCTTTGTTAAAATAGTTGATTATTTGTATGCTGTTGTTTTGTTGAAACTGAGTGGTAGAAAATGTACCCTTCTCTCTTGCAGACTCGCCTAAAGAAGCCATTGAAGTCCAAGCTCCCCCCTCTCTCCCACCGGTTTCCCCATCATCCCCTGCTCCCTCCTCCACCTCCTCGCCATCACCGCTTCCTCCCCTCCCCCTTCCATCTCCCCCTCCTCCACAGGAGGACAATCCTTCCGCCTCTCAGAAATCTCCACCACTACAGTCCTCACCTCCACCCAGCCCTGTGGCTTCTGTTGTGCCTGTCCTCTCTCCTCTACCTCCTCCTCCTGTAGAGCCTCCTCTATCCTCCAGCCCACCTTCACCCTGTCCACCTCCGGTACAGGAGTCCATTGCAGAGCCCGCCTCCCCTGAAGAGCCCCCTGTGCCTCAAATTCTACCGTTGCACTTGGCACAGAAACAGAGCGGTGCTGCCATTGTTGGAGAGACTGATGAGGATGAGAGTGAGAGTGGCGGTGAGGGTATTTTCAGAGAGAGGGATGAGTTTGTGGTGCGGATTGAGGACATCAGGAGTCTGAAGGTACGGCAATCTATTTCTATATTTTTTCAGTTATTTATTTTTGTCAGCATATATTTAATGCATATCTGCAGACATATAATGTGACACGGTATGTAGGTTTAATTTTGTGTTAATCTTATCTCTCACTAGTTGGCCCTGCAGACAGGGCGAGAGCCCCCTCCAATTTGGCGTGTACAGAAAGCTTTGCTGCAGAAGTTTTCCCCAGAGATTAAGGATGGACAGAGACAGTTTTGTGCCACTAGTAATGTGAGTCATGACCCATCACATCATCTATAGAAAGCAGCACACCAATTTCAGCCATTGTTTACTGATTATGTTCAGTTCTTGGCACTGGTAAGACCCGATATACTCATGGCGAAGTTCTTTTTCTTTTGAAATATGTGACCAGTGATTATACTGTTATTGAACATTCAACACTGCCCACACTGCTGAGAGCGACATTTAGATGAATATGTAAATGTGCTGCACTCTTTTCTCTCAAAAACTAAAAAAGATAGAAAACAGTATGCTTTTTTAAAATAAAGCATAAGAAAAGCATCGGATCAGCAACAATAAATTTGCATGGACTCTGCAATTCAGCACTCTAGTAAAGTTACATGATGTTTATTTCTATAGCACTTTATACAATTAGATTGCTTAAAATGAACCAGCTTTAGCATATTAAACATGTAAAATAGTGTCAGTCTCTTGTTTTATCAGAAGTACAACTTAATTTTCTACTATAAAGCAGCTTTCCAGTGTTCATGTTTTTAATCGCAGATGTCTGAGCTCAGCCGACTGAACAGGAGAAATAAACCAGATTTCCACATGAAAGAAGGGGGAGCCTCTGCTCACACTTACCTATTAAACTACTACTCAAACTAATTTAGTAACCGCAAAGGAACATCATGGCAACCATTCAGATCAACTTAGAATTGTGTCAGTGAGCATCAACATCAGATATTGTAAAAATCAATGAATGGGAAAGTATGCATATTGAATAGTACAATATTTATCAGCACATTAAGTTATGGGTGATTCTGTTTTGTTTTTGACATTTTGTATAAGCTGCATTTTAAATGCCACTAAATGTTTCTAAATTTTGTCTCTTCTTTTGTCCCCTTCTCCTTAATTTCTCTACTTCCTCCTAGTATCTTGGTTTCTTTGGGGATGCTAAAAAGCGCTACCAGCGGCTGTATGTGAAGTTTCTGGAAAACATAAACAAAAAAGACTATGTGAGGGTCTGTTCCTGTAAGCCCTGGCACAGACCTACTATCAACCTGAGGTATTTTGACCCCTTCATCTATCTTACTGCCCTGTTAAGTCAATGACTCTCCTAAAGAAACTGGTTTTAGACAGACTACCTTGGCAAAATAGCATCATGTCTAATGTTCTAGAAGCTTTATTCATATTTAGTGACATAACTAATCCTTCAACACTATTTAAACCTTTTTTTCCACCAGTCATTGAACTGCACTCACAGGATTGTGAGATGTCATAGACACATATCTAAAGCCCAACAAATGAAGTCATGTTAGTTGACAGGATATTATGCAAACATTACATTTGCATGTGCCTTGTTGCTGTAGTATACTACCTGTAAAGGTAGCATTTTTCAGGTTTCAGACACATCCTATATGTCAGTATAAAAGTTACAGTGTAAAGGGCTGTTTACAAAGGACAGTAACTATAAAGTCCACACGACTGTAAAGACAACACAGAGGAACAATATTGTTTGCATCATTTTCAGAAGGAATTTTTTTTCTAGCTGATGAACGATAAAATCATTCCTAGCCAATCTAAATCCACACGACTAAGCATCAGCATTTAAAGTGGCAGATGCCATTACTGCAGTGGACGCTTGATAAACAACATTGTACATTGGTATGGATGCTTATCTAGTTGTAATAGTTAATGCCGCTTAAAGGTAGGGACACACCAAACCGATGCTAAAGAACTAGCGTCAATAAAAGCCAACGGTGTTGTCGCCGTGCGTCGCCTGAATCGAGGGAAAAAAACAGCACCTGAACCATAGACGGTAAAAAAAATATGGACGACGCGTCTTCACTACCTTCCACTGAAGAAAAGTGAAGCCGCCAATATCTAAATATGGCGCTTACATCTTGCGCTGATTTGGAACCTGAGTCTGCACCGTAGAGAGCAGGAAGTAGAACCGCGATATCAAAACTCGTTTTTATAGCATCAAATAACTAACTAAAACCAAACTTATTTTAAAAAACGAACACTAGAAATTACATCAGCGTGAAAAAAAAAATGCCTAAAATGACAGAAACCATCTTTGGGGAAAAATTATTTGAAGTGTAATTTGATTAAATTTGTCCCTCGCCCCATTACATGGAGTGGAGTGGGCGGGGTTTATGACCTCTACTGGGACCAACCACCTGGGGGCGGTCGAGACGCTTTGCCTTCACTTTTGAGGACTTGTGCAGCACACTTGACCTGAACACACCAAAAGGACCGCTGGCGGCTGTCAACTAGCATGCGCGTTCTGCGTCTGCGTGTAAAGGAGATCACTATTTAAGCAGATGTATTCGGCGCTAAAAAAGTGTGAAATTTATGACTACAGGTATATAAACAATAAACAAAGAAGCGCATGCTTACCGTTTTGAATATCAATCATGCTGATCATGTTGCTCAGGTAAGATGACTTAAAATTATAACAGCCTTCTGTCTGTTTATTTTTGATTTACTTGCTCGCTTTCATCACTTTTGCTCTTATTCTCATGCACTAATTTGTTCACTAAGCTGAACAGCCAATTAGAGTTCTCTCTCTCTCACCGACGGCCCGATGCCAGTTCGACATGTTGAATCGGCCAAAAAAAACCAGACTGCGTCCATCTCGAGCCAACGGTGCGGAACACACCGAAAAAACAAAGTGGCTCAAAATGGCCCAACGTTCCCCGAAGGCTGACTGTCGGCTTGGTGTGTCCCTGGCTTAACAGTTACATTATGTACTAGGATAGGATATTTTACATGTTTTGTGGTGCACTGTTGACATGCTTAGCAATGGATCACATCAGATCATTTCAATAAGGCATATATTTGTATTATTTAGGAGGCAGTCTCAACCAGTCCCGAAGTTAGCGTCGCCCCCCAACAACCAGACTGAGAAAGACAGAGAGAAGATAAGGGAGCCGCGTGAAAGCAGAGAGAAAAACAACATTCGGCCAAAAGAACAGCGGGACAGAGAAAAGGTGCTTAAAACCAGGGAGAAGGAAGAAAAGAAAGAGAGGGAAAAAGAGAAAAAAGCATCACCTCCACCTCTGCCACCTTCGAAGCCTGAGAAACGGACAGCGGTGACAGAACGAGGGAAGGTGAAGGAGGAAAAGAGGAGCGGTGGACAGGAGAGGAAGACGGAACGCTCTGCCAAGCTTCAGCCACCAAAGGTGAAGGCAGAGCCTCCGCCCAAGAAGCGCAGGAAGTGGCTGAAGGAAGTACCCTCGTCATCAGAATCGGAATCCTCAGCAAGTGAGGATGAAAGTGAGTATACTTTGAACATGTTTTTTATTTTATTTTATTTTTTAGATTTATTTATTTTGTACACAATTTAGAAATAAAACTATATTCATACATTTAATTTGTCAGATTATGTTTATAAGAATGAGACCGTTTACAGTACTGTAATGTTTGTTACAAATCGTGATACTGAGCTTACGATGCGATAATATTGCGATATTTTAAAGTAGAGTGTCTTTTTATTATTGCTGTACTATTATTAAAGTATTTTAATATTCACGTCAAGCAAGCATTTGAATGTCCGTGTTTATTATAGTATTTGTGTTGTTGTAAATCTGCATATAAAGTCATTGTGTCTCTTCAGAATACTTTGGATTTGGATTTTTTAAAAAATCGATTTATTACTTTTATGATTCCTTTATGACATTTTTTGGATCTTTTAAGTTTTAGAGGAATGGACAGAAATCTATCAGGTTTCATAGAAAATATCTTAATTTGTGTTTGGAAGTGGAAGGAAAATCGTATGGGTTTGAAACGATGTGAGAGTGAGTGAGTGGTGACAGAATTAAATTATTTTGGGTCAATTATACTTTAGAAATACACTAAGCAGAGTCTTGGATAAAACCCTATCGCAAATCAAATTGTTCGCATCAATGATACATCGTCACATTTTCATATCTCGATATAACAATGTATCGTTATACCCCTTAAATTAAAAATATATTCTTATATTGTATTAAACTCTAAAATCAAAGGAACAAAATAGGAAATTGTATTTTGTTTGGAAAGGAAAACCTATAATTTGTAACATTAATTAATGGTAATTAATACATTTTTGCAGTGTGACATTATTTACATTGTGTGTGTGCTTGTGTTTATATAATAGTGTATATGTTTAACAGCCTTCAGCATTTCAGCAGATTTTAATAATAAATATCCTAGAATCATCAAAGTTAATACTTTATAGGAATCAAAGTTAATACTTTACTGTGATCAGAATTTGTGCGGGGAATTGTGCAAGGCACAACTCACTGGTCTTAAATATATTAATGTTGGGGTGAAATGCGACTTTGTGCAATTTCAAATGCAGAATAACCGTTTTTAGACACATAAATGAGGGCGTGTGACATAAAATGGGAGGCTGTGTACAGTTATGATAGTGAATATAACTTGACATGTCTCTGTACAGCAGTCTCAATAAAGGCTGGCCTGAACACGCGTGCGATGCGCGAGATGTACCGGAGCTACGTGGAGATGCTGGTCAGTACGGCGCTCGACCCCGACATGATTCAGGCTCTAGAGGACACCGAAGGTAAAGGAATATGATTACCTCCCAGAAAAACTGCTGTGCTGTCGTTTTCAAAACATGAGATGAAATTCACTCTTCTCCTTGTGTTATTGGCTATTTCAGATGAGTTATATCTTCCACCAATGCGCAAGATCGACAGCCTTCTCGGTGAGCAGAAGAGGAAGCTCTTGAAAAGAGTCAATATGAACTCCCAGCACCAGGTAATTCACCTTTTTATTTGTGCTTGCTTGATTCTTTTATTTGATCCATTCTTTAGTCTTTCTTGTCCCTTAGCAACAGGAATCATCAAGGGCTTTTCAAACAATGTTTCCAACACCATTTTGTCCCTCAAGGACTTCACACAATAGGTTTTTCTCTTGCATGACTTATTTCTCATGTTCTTTTCATCCTTTATAGAATATGTACAGAATATAATATACAAAAAGAATTCAGACTAAGGATATATAGAATATAAACAAAGTTAAATCTACTTATATATTAATTCCTATAATGTAAATTAAATAAATACAACCTGTAGGTGGCAGCATTGTAATGACATAATGAGAAACACTTAAAAAACTCCTGAAATGATAGCATTCCTCGGCCAATTCAGTATGCTGAATAACCTACCTTTCAGAAATGTTGAATTCTTGGTCCTTTAGAGACTTTCTTTTGTTTTAGGCACTGGTTGCATGACGTTTAGCACATTGCTGTTGTATATTTACAGCAGAAAGAGACTTGCATATATTAATCTTGGCATTTTATCATTTCAGAAATAAACTGATCTTAAATGTGGTTAGAAAAACTGCACAGTAAAGCATTAAACTCACCTGATTCTGAACAGCATCTACAACATAAAATACTAATTTACGCAGGGAAATCTGTAACGGACTGTCATTTGAATCATTGATGTAATTCTGAATTAGATTTTTTACATGATTAAACACCGGGTGAAAACAATTGTGCAGGAGAATATAGACTTTAAATACTTTTTCCAAAACATATATTTGTTTCTTGTGCCTACACATTCTTTTTAACTTTCAAGCACTTTTCTACAAAACAAGCTGATTTTCCAGGTATTCCAGAAGTGACATTTTTAAAAGTTGAGCACTTTAATGACCTTGTGCGAATCCTGTAAAATCCATTCTTCTCTGAATGACCTTCTGTTCCTGCCCCACAGGAAACTCTTCACACGTTCCCTCAGATAACGGCGGAGCCCCTGGACTCGGGGACGGTGAGGGTCAGACTGGGTGGGGAATGCTACAACCGCAAAACCCTGAACCGCATCAAAAAGAGTGTTTCCAAACCGCAGGTAATTATTCACTGTGAACCCTCCCTCTGATACTGAAATCTGATTTGATTTGATTTATGGAACCCCTCAGGGTTTTTTTTTTTTCAATTTAATTAATAGAGCTGTCAATTTATGTATAGACACAGAAATATAGCTAGCTGGATAGATAGACAAATAGATAGCAGGGGTGTTATGTTTTTGTGACCTTTTTCACCCCTGATCATGTGACACTGAAGACTGAAGTAATGATGCTGAAATTTCAGCTTTGATCACAGTAATACAATACATTTTATTTCAATATATTGAAAAAAAGATCTCTATTTAGCTGAAATAATATCTCACCATATTCCATTCCAAAGGCAGTTATTCTCTATATCAATGAACTCCCTGGAATGACTCTATTGTAGCCTTCAGTTTTCCAGGAAACAAACACGCCACAATGTTCCTCATTTAAATAATTCCCGCCCAAGGTATACACAAAAACAAGAGGCCAGCCCTGGTTGATTAGCATTTAGTAGTGTGTTGTGGTTATGGTAAGGGGTGTGATATTTCACACGCTCACAGCGGTGAACCAATCACAACACACTAGCCCAGCCAAGCAATCAACACACAATGGGTCTCATTCACTAATAATTGCGTAGATTCTTCCGTATTTGCACGCACAGGAGAACTCCACCTCTTCACCTGATTCACAAAACGTTCATACGCACATGAATTTGTTCTTAAGTTTGGAGTATTCTAAATGAGCAGCCGCGTGCATAAGGTTAGTCATTTGCATAAAACACACCCAAACCATCTCCATATAAGTGCTTTCCGCACACGCTTTCCTTTCGTCGCTCACATCAAACTTTCCGCTGTTCGCAGACGACTTTCGCCCAGATCCTCAAGCAATGCCGAGTGTGCCATTCTCACAATAAACACCTTTTATACAGACCCAGATTACAGAGCTCTCATTAGCAGCTCTACATACACGTATATCTTAGCTTTTCTTACACTTTAAATGTATATGATCGGATCTATTTAAGATTAAATTAAATTGTATTTATTCATTTCATTATATAATTTTATATATGGATTATATAATACAATTAATGCAATCTACTTCAATGTAATTAAAGTCATGCTAGGATGAAATATAACTTCTTAACCTGATTATAAAGCCATACAGAGTAAGTTCGCTTACACGTGGTTTCAGTCGGGACACGCTATATTTTTTCGTAAACTTAGAAAAAAAATATTACAAAATCTTTGGTGAATTGTGATTTGTTCTTAAAATCGTTGTACGCACATTTCACGCACACATTTGTGCGTACGCATTCTTGAATAATACCCGTTGAGCTTTTTGGAAGAAAGGGGCTTAATAGGGACAGGAACTAAACAGAGCGTTACTGACCGACTGGGATAAGAGGAGCTGTAACAATGGAGAATATGGGGAAAATAAGGTGTTTTTTGAACATTCAAGCCAAACAAAATCAAGTCTTTGTAAAAGGGCGTAATGTGGCCTCTTCAACACCTTTAAATCCATCGACAACCTTAACTAATAGGAACAATGTAGAAACTGTGATATTTCTAACATGTCACATCCTTGTCTCCTCCAGGACCTCAAGTTGTCAACAGAAACATGTCGAATCTACAGTCTCTACCATTCACTGCATCATTATAAATATCATACCTTCTTACACTGTAAGAAAGAGGTAAGAACTACATTTCCCACAAGCTGCTGAAGTAAACAAAATCACACATGAACGCACAATTAAAATTCTCCTGTTGTTTCTTTTAGACGAACACTATAGAGCAGGCTTCAGAAGATCCTGGACAAGAGGAGGTTGTTCAGCAGTGCATGGCTAATCAGAGCTGGCTGGAGACGCTCTTCAACTCCTTCTTAGAGCTGATGGCCCTCAGCACCAAAGCTTGAGAGAGAGAGAGAAAGAGGAGCATGGAAAAGGAGGAATCGAGGAGGCCTCGATGTACAAAGAAGCTGGATTTATTGTTGCCTAGCTCCCCTGCCCTCCTCTTCGGTTTTACAGAAATTCTCTTTTAAAGCGGCGCTTACACAGCGGCGACAGAAGAGGACCGGGCGTCGAGCCCAGCAGGTTGCCGCTGGCCAATAACTTGATTTAACTCTTTACAAACGTCACCGAGGCTGCAGACCCGGTGCAGGATCCCTCCTGAGAGTTCAGACGAATGGATATGACCAAACTGAGATCACCTAAAATGGGCTGACCTTACCGAATTCACTGAACCCGAAGGAAATGGTACACAGAACCATGGAATATACTGTGTTGAGTCTTTATACTTTTTGAATTGACTGATTCATCGTGGGAAATAACTGACAGAAGGAGTCGACACTAGGAGGAACTCTGTTACTGAATTTTACACAAATAATTTTTTAAGACTATAGCAGTTTTATTCTGGCTTTTTTTCTGAAACGAGAGCGAGAGAGAGTGAAGGTTCAGTTTTATAAACGCGTGCAGATCGGAAAGCTGACATGGGAAAGATGCGTGCAACGACGTGATGACATTCAATGCTTTAGTCTACACACGTGAAACAAGTGAGCTAAAGTAATACATTTTTATTATTTATAAAGACATTTTTAACAGGAGTTCGCACATGCTATACAAACCAGTAATGCTTCATAACGGTTAAATAATGTTTGTTCAGAAGTTATAAATGGATCTTATTGCCACATTCTGAGCTGTCTTCCTTTTCCCTCATCGAAGGTGGGTAGATACAATGGAAAATGTCTAATCGTTTTTATCTGTTGCGGAAGAGAAAAGAAAGATCAAACTATTTCAAGCTACGCAAACGGTATTATTGCAGTGCATTCTACAGAAAAAAAATCGGAATGGATTTGAAAGTGAGAGCGAAGCATCTGAATCCCATTAGGGAGGGATTATGTATTAGTACTATTTAAAATGGAAATTTGTTTTTATTTGTTTGTCTTTTGTCTGTATTCTGAGTATTATTTTGAAACAATCTAATACTGTGCTTCTTTCAAAAGTAAAGCCTTTGTGTAAATATTGTACAGCTCTTGACAAAAATCTCCCGGTTCTTCTGTACATGGACTATCCCTGTATTTGACAAACGAATAAAACCATCGACAACTACTTTGTCTCAAATAAGGTATGTTTTTTTCCTCTGGGTTTACACTTTGGTCCAAAAGTCAGAAAAATAACCTGTGACAGGAGTTGGATCATTTTCTCTCTCTTTTTGGCTTCCACAGAACCTCTTCCCTAAATGACTTTTTATGCAAAGGTTTGTATTTTCCTTCATTGCACTTCCTTTTTATTTTGCTGTTATTGTTTATTTCTGTTGTTTTACATTTTATGTTCTCTTTATCTTTGGTTTAGGCTGCAAAACAGCACGGTATTTCCAGCCTGGAACTTTTGGGGAAAGTGAAAATGGTCCAAAAGTATTTGGAATATTTTCAGAAATTATAACCAAAATTTACAATTGACATACCATTTATACAATATGCAGTCAAAAAGTACATTGCTACTGAACTAATATTTATTGTGACCCTAAAAATGTAAAGACATGCTTACATTCTTAGTTTTGTACACATTTATAAATTAAAGCTATAGTGTTTTCTAACATATTAAAAAGGTTTGGACTGGTTTAACAATTTTGCTTCTTAAATAATAATGAGTAAGAGGTGAGTCCAAATCATTGTGTATTTGATCAGATAGATGGCAGGAATATTAGGATTATTATAGAAATATGTCTGATAGGTGAACTGATCAGAAATGTATTGAAATCATTGTATTAATACAATAATATCGACCTGAGAACCAGAAAAGATTTTCATTCACCAAAAAATGTTTGTTTCAAGCTATTTTTAAACTGAACATTGTATGATTCTCAACCGTTATGAAAGATAGCCTATAAAAGAATGATTTGAAATACTATTTTACTTTCTGCAACATGTATGTGATATACAGGTATTCCCTTTCCATACAAAGTATCCATACATTGCATCTAATTTGCATATTAATGTGCTCTTGGGTAAACGTTTAAATAACTTGAAATAACTTGGCAACATTTTCATACGGATATGGATATATCTTTTTTTATTTTTCTTTTCTTTCCCCATTCACTTGTCTCCCCAAAATGCTTGATAAACATGGTTTAGTTAAAAAATGAAATTCCTGTCATTTACTCGCCCTCCAAACTTGTAAGTATTTCTTTCGTCTATTTTCAAGAATATGGGGACAGTTGATGGTCCCCATAAGTCCTGGTGTTTATGTATGAAATCGACAGAAAGTCATTTTCTGATTTGAAACCCCATAACGTTCTCCTCAGATGTGTTTTTATTTTTACGACGAACAATGTAAAAATGTGTCATAATTATATGATAATAACAAAAACATGAATTATTTCCTCAAGAGTGCTAAATCCTGACCATTCAGTCATTGCCACTCATTTTTTAAGACCAAAGAGAGGGAGTTGTCATGGTAAAACCCATAGGTCAAACATTTGGTATCTCTGAAAAGCCCTGAATGTGCCTATAACGTTACGGTCTCAGAGAAATTCGCTGAAATATAATGTCCACTACAGAGGACATTCTATGCCTGGGTCTCAGGAGTATGTATTTAAAAATGTAATTATTGATTTTTATCGTTGTTCAAACCTATTGTGTTAATACTATAGTATCAAACAGACCAAATAACAGATATTGGTCCGTCTACGCCATCTAGTGGTCATCTAGGATAAAACACGTACGCGACGTGTACAATGACGTCAAAAATGGGAAATCGAAACTGACATGGATTTCCCGAGTAATGTTTAACACCTGATCTAAAGGCACTCTCTGTTGAATAAAGTCCGGTATTAACAGCAGAACTGACAAGCAAACCTGTCTCCTAGTCCTGGCACCCGAAGAGCTCGTGAAAACACAAGAGGCCACAGGACACACTGTTACAGTTACACGGTAAGTGACCAAAGCCATGGTGTTTGTTTTTAGACTTGTATAGCTAGTTTATGACTCCTGAGATCACATTATTTACTATGCATAGTCTAACCAATATTTGTCATGTTTAAAATTAAAATGTCCACGGCGATATGCAAGAAAAAAGTTGACGTTGGAAGAAATGTTTTAGGTTCTACTGTATTTTAGGGGTGTGTTTATTTATTATATTTTTATGTATATTTTAATAACACAGTGTGATCTGAAATTGTGAGCGTTTGTGATACTTTAGCATGATTTGCTGTTCTTCTGTTTGTGCAGGTTCATTGATGGTTTGATTTGGTGTGTTGTATTGTTTGTTTGCATCATCATGGCCCAACCAAAACCACTATTTGTGCCCTGGCTGTACCAACAAATCCAAAGTGGAATATATCCTGGAGTGTGTTGGACCAATAAAGAACTTCAGCACTTTAGCATTCCCTGGAAGCATGCTTTGAGGCAGGACTCCAACTGTGATGATGTCCTCATATTCAAGGTGAAAATAAGTGCTGTTTGTTTAGGAACCATGGTGGTTAATTATTACAATATGTTTATGTGTCATGGTGTTTACATGGTACTCAAAGATACTTCAAATAATGTAATGCTTATAATACCATAGAAACACAATGTATTATGTAATATTAGTATTATTAAAAGTGCGTTAGAACTACCAAAAATGTTTACACTCCCATTACAATCAACATTTGTATCTATAATAATCAAATAACAGCGGACTACTTTTATGCAGTTAATGCATCATGGAAACACCTTGTAGTACCAGTATTTATACCATCAGTACTACCCAGCACTGGATATGATATAGTATACCATGGTAATACTAAATTATATCCAGCGCTGGGTAACTGATTACAACTGAATAATCTGGATTATGTAATCAGATTTCAAAAAATAAGTACTTGTAATCAGATTATATTACATTTTAAAATATTCATAATCAGACTACAGTTACATTTTTAATTATTCACACAATGGCAGTAAATCATTCATAATTTATTGATTCTCCCTAATTCTTCTTTTTCATCTTTTACATTTTCCTTTATAAAAAAGCCCTACAGCTTTCAGAAAGTCTTCCAGTTCGGTCACTAATCAGGTGGTGGAAATGACATGGACAATTGAAAAGCCATTTGAGCAATGAATTTACAAAAATAATTTTACTTTTAAGGCGTATTTTCTCAGCATTGTAGTATTGCATATCGAATGTACTCCTGGCGAACACATCGATTATTATATGAATTATCACTCAGTAGGCCATTGAACCATGTATTGCTATATCTTTGGAAGATTATGGAATTTATTTTATTATTCGTTTTTCATTAAACTCACAAAACCCCTGCAGTTCCTTCACAAACCCCATTGGCAAACCCTGACGTAATTATGTATTTAATGCACTTCATGTTGTTGATAACAAAGAATGGAATATATTTTTATATTAATATGGTACAAAATTATCCAATGCAAATCAATTGGAAAAACAATTTAGGTCAAACGTAATCTAAAAGTAGTCAAAAAGTTGTCTGATTATATTTGCCTAAATGTGTAATGTAATGGATTACAATTGTTGGAATCAGAAACGGACTACAATTTGTAAGTAACGTACGGAAAATAATACACTTTAATAGAGTATATTTATAAGTGTGAATTGAAAGTAATGTTTTAATAATTAAATTGTATTTTGTGAAAATGTTTTAGAGTTTTAAATTTGTTAAACTCAAATAGTTGAACTTTTAAAGTGCTTTTTGACCCACTTTAGTAGGTACATATAATAGTCCAACGTTATATGTAATTTCATAAATACTTCTATTGTCTTTGAGATATGGTTACTGATGAATTACTGACAGCATTTATGATAAACTGAAATACACTTTAATGTAATTTCTATTCCTGTATGACATGTATTTAAATATATTTGTAATTAAACATTTGTAATGATGAAGTTGCCATTTAGTACATTTAAAAATATTAACTACTTCAAGTTCTTTACATGATTTTTAGTATGTTAGTCAACACATCAAAGTAAGTGTACCTCTTTATAGCATGACAAAAGTCTTTAAAGTTAAACTATTAACTTGACATTTTTACAAAATGCACTTTTTTAAAAGTGTACTTAAGTGAGTCATGAAATTGTACTTCCTTTAAGCACACTTAAGTGACATTGGTAACATTTTATTATTTATAATTACATGCAACTAACCCTAAACCAAACCCTAATCCTAGCCTAACCCTAGAGTAAGTACATGTTGTTAATTAATATTACTCAGTACTTAAATACAGGTCCAAAATTAGCATATTGTGATAAAAGTTCATTATTTCCCATGATGTAATGATAAAAATTAAACTTTCATATATTTTAGATTTATTGCACACCAACTGAAATATTTCAGGTCTTTTATTGTTTTAATACTGATGATTTTGGCATACAGCTCATGAAAACCCCAAATTCCTATCTCAAAAAATTAGCATATTTCATCCGACCAATAAAAGAAAAGTGTTTTTAATACAAAAAAAAGTCAACCTTCAAATAATTATGTTCAGTTATGCACTCAATACTTGGTCGGGAATCCTTTTGCAGAAATGACTGCTTCAATGCGGCGTGGCATGGAGGCAATCAGCCTGTGGCACTGCTGAGGTGTTATGGAGGCCCAGGATGCTTGATAAGCGGCCTTAAGCTCATCCAGAGTGTTGGGTCTTGCGACTCTCAACTTTCTCTTCACAATATCCCACAGATTCTCTATGGGGTTCAGGTCAGGAGAGTTGGCAGGCCAATTGAGCACAGTAATACCATGGTCAGTAAACCATTTACCAGTGGTTTTGGCACTGTGAGCAGGTGCCAGGTCGCGCTGAAAACGAAATCTTCATCTCCATAAAGCTTTTCAGCAGATGGAAGCATGAAGTGCTCCAAAATCTCCTGATAGCTAGCTGCATTGACCCTGAACCTTGATAAAACACAGTGGACCAACACCAGCAGCTGACATGGCACCCCAGACCATCACTGACTGTGGGTACTTGACACTGGACTTCAGGCATTTTGGCATTTCCTTCTCCCCAGTCTTCCTCCAGACTCTGGCACCTTGATTTCCGAATGACATGCAAAATTTGAGCGACAGTCCAGTGCTGCTTCTCTGTAGCCCAGGTCAGGCGCTTCTGCCGCTGTTTCTGGTTCAAAAGTGGCTTGACCTGGGGAATGCGGCACCTGTAGCCCATTTCCTGCACACGCCTGTGCACGGTGGCTCTGCATGTTTCTACTCCAGACTCAGTCCACTGCTTCCGCAGGTCCCCCAAGGTATGGAATCGGTCCTTTCTTCACAATCTTCCTCAGGGTCCGGTCACCACTTCTCGTTGTGCAGCGTTTTTTGCCAAACTTTTTCCTTCCCACAGACTTCCCACTGAGGTGCCTTGATACAGCACTCTGGGAACATTAATAAATAAACACACCCCTTTTATTCCATATTGTGATGAAAAATCACAATATGGAATAAAAGTTTTTCTCCAAAACATGTTGGACATATTTATTGGCACCCCTAGAACTATTTATGTGTAAAATATCTCTGAAGTACATTTCTCATTCGTTAAAAACAAACAAACTGTGACTAGGAAAAAGTTGTCCAGCTATGACTTCTTGTTCCACAGGAGTATAAATATGAGGAAACACAAAGGCCAAATTCCCTTAATCATCAAACACGAGTAAAACCACAGAATATAGTTCTGATGTGCAGCAAAAGATTGTTGAGCTTCACAAAATAAAAAGTGTATGTAATAAAATGGCTAAAGCATTTACACCATCAGGGCAATAATTAAGAAGATCCAATCAACTAAAGATGTTACTAATCTGCCTGGAAGAGGACGTGTGTCAATTATTGTCTTGATGCACAGCGAGGAGGAGAGTTTGAGTGGACAAAGACTCTCCAAGGATCACAGATGGAGAATCGCAGTGATTAGTTGAGTCTTGGGATCAGAAAGCCAAAAAAATAAAACAAACAACCCCTACATCACCACATGTTGTTTGGGAGGGTTTCAAGAAAAAATCCTTCTTGCTCATCCAGAAACAAACTCCAGTATATTCAGTTGTCAGACACGACTGGAACTTCAGACAGGACCTGGTGCTGTGGTCAGAAAAAAATCCACATCTTTTTTGCTAGAAATCTTATAATGGGCCGTTGCTGGATCTTCCATCAGGACAACGATCCAAAACAAACATCAAAATCAAGACACAAATAGTTCACTGACCAGGACAAAATAGAGCTTTAACCATGACCATCCCAGTCCCCTGACCTGAACCCTAGAGAAAATGAGTGATGAACTGAAAAGAAGAGCTGGGAATCTGAAGGATCTGGAGAGATTCTGTATGGAATAAGGAATTCTGCCCTACGTGTTTTTTTTAGAAAAAGAGATTTTCCCCACATTTTCATTTTTTTTTTAAACTTTTTTAATTTTTGTGAATTTTTGGAATAAAAGATCAAAAGGATTAACAATGCTGATTTATTTTCATATTTACCAAGGGGGCCAATAATTCTGACCACAACTGTAATTACACTGTAACAATGACAAGTGTAACTGTGGCCTTTTATATCATTTAAGCATTAATACAAGTGCACATTTAATACCTTTAAGCACATCTCTTTTTTACAAGAAGATACTGTCATTGTAATTTTTTGTAGGAGTACTTTTCTTCTAAGATCTGTAATTTGGTCCCGTCAGGCATGGGCTCAGACGAGCGCTTCTGGAGACGGCAGGATAAACGGAGACCACTCTGTTTGGAAGAGAAACTTCCGCAGCGCTCTTCGTGCCAAACGCTTCAAGATGATATTTGACAACAAGAATGACACCGCTAATCCACATAAAGTGTATCAGTTTCCATCTGATCCTCCTTCTGCAGGTAAGACACTTTACATTTGTGGTTGATGTCATTTAAGATGATTTGTTACAAACCTAGCATTTGTTTTTTATCCTCACCGCCTTCAGGATCAGAAGGGTCTCAAGAGACTGATGTGAGTATCTGTTGAATCACATTTAGTCTGTGCTTGTCTGGTTAAAGCACACTCAGATAGCCCGTGGCATCAGATAAGATATACACACACACACACACACACACACTGACTTAAAACATTTGTTTTCCATTGTTAGTTCTCTCCAGAACTATATTTGGAGGAGGAAAGCGTCTTCTCTAGTAAGTATTTTTTATATACCCAGCCATGCATTTATCACCGAGGTAGGCCTTGAGTCGTGATGACACTGTGTTTTACTTTTATATCTCCTTTGTCTACTCTGATCTTTTCTTTCTTAGCAAACCCACAGCAAGGTTTGGAGGGACAATTCACCGGACTAAACCTTCAGGAAAGTCCCTCACAAGGTAGATGGAAAAGACAAGAAAATAGGATATATTTTCATTTTACAAAGCATAAGATGTGGATTAGCTTTATAATTTGATTATCTATATTTTAGGCATTTAAGTGATGATTGTATACTATTTTATACAGTACTTACTGTATATTATATTATGACTAAAATTTCAAATGACTGTTTTACTGTACTTTACCTGTCACACACTGGCCAACAATATTTTTTTCGTGTAATTTAAAATAACTGTTTACTATTTTGAATGTAATATATTCTGTGATGCTCATAACATCAGTAATCATTACTCCAGTCTTCAGTGTCAAAGTGTACTTAAGTGTGTTAAGCCACAAAAGTATACTCTCTTTAAGCACACCTAAAGGGACAGTTCACCCAAAAATGTGTAATCCATCCATTATAAAAATGCTCCACACGGCTCCTGGGGGGTTAATAAAGGCCTTCTGAAGTGAATCGATGGGTTTGTGTAAGAAAAATATCCATATTAAAAACTTTATAAAGTAAAATAGCTAGCTTCTGGACATGACTATAATAATGCTTGGAAGAGCCAGAATAGTTTTTAATATAACTCTGTCTGAAAAACACCTAGGATGACTTGAGTGTGAGTAAATCATAGGGTAATTAACATTTTTGGCTGAACTATCCCTTTAAGTGGCTTTTTTATTTCATTTAAGCTTTGTAGTACACTACAAGTGCAAATTTAATACAATTAAGCACACTTCTTTTTCTTAAGAGGATACTATCATTGTACCATGTTACTGTAACTGGTCCTACTTGAACCTGTGTGAACCGGGGTCTCCGGTGTGGAAGGCGCACGCACTAACAAGGACGCTAAAGACTGCAGCTTAGGGGTTGCACATAATAGTGGACTAGTCGACTTTAATGCTCTGTCATTACACTTTAAACTTGCCATCAACTAGTTTCTGGTCATGGACTATAGAGGGTGCAACAAGATAAGAAATCTTTGAATCTTCCATTGTAATGCTCTGTTTCAAAGCAGTTAAAATTACAAATAATTGCATTCTCTGAGAGCGCTCCACACAATATGTTTTATACCATATGGATGCTTGAAATGTTCTAAACTAATGCGCTGCTGCAAACACATCATGAGCAGATCGTGCACACACACAGTAGCACGTGCAGATAGAAACGTTCAGTAGTGCAGAAATGTATTGTCAACACTTTTCTGTGATTTATCAATAAAATAGCTTAGAAACTGAAAAGTTCTAGCATATATTTCTTATTAATTAAAACACTATTAGTAGAGAGACGCTGCCAGGTAGAATTAATTCACGCAGTCGCTCTCTAATGTGTGGGCGGCAGTGGCTCAGTGGTTCATGTAGATTGTCTGCAAACCGGAAGGTTGGTGGTTCGATCCCCGGTTCCACCTGACCAAGTGTCGAGGTGTCCATGAGCAAGACACCTAACCCCAGCTGCTCCCGACGAGCTGGATGGCGCCTTGCATGGCTGACACTGCTGCCGTCGGTGTATGAATGAGTGATTGAATGGGTGAATGTGAGGCAATGTGTAAAGCGCTTTGGATGGCCATTGGTCTGTTAAAAGCACTATATAAATGCAGTCCATTTACCATTTACCATTTACTAATGAATTCATAAAAATGTAATCTTACTGTGCTACTTTATCTGTGTCTGAATTAAAATGAGCAGAAATCTGAGACATATAACAACCCAAAGACAAAAGAACAGATAAAAATACGCTGTTATGTAGGAGCAATAGCTGTGTTACATGCCATAGCTGTTCGAGTCTCAGCTCGAGGTTCAGGCTTATTTGGTCATTAATGACATCATCTACTAGTTGACTTCAACT
Organism: Gobiocypris rarus; assembly: GCA_023029165.1. NCBI lineage: Eukaryota > Metazoa > Chordata > Actinopteri > Cypriniformes > Gobionidae > Gobiocypris > Gobiocypris rarus. The sequence goes on along the minus strand of CM040920.1, from coordinate 4,718,015 downwards.
CTTGGGGAGTTCTTACTGTTTTTTGATCAAATGAGCATAAGATGCATCTTTCAAGAACTTTTGACCGGTAATGTGTGTACATTTAAAAATACATATTTCTCTTTCAGTCCATGAAGTTTGGAATCGAGATCAGTTATATTTGGGACTTGAGGAACAAGTTCAACTCCAAGAAATGAGTCCATGTTCAGAAACCCAGTTAACTGACACTCATGGAGCCTTCTCTTCAGCTGGGGGTGCTGTTGGTGGTTTGGGCCAGATTTCACCTACTCAGGCTGTGAATCATCCTTCTCCAGCATATCAGCCTGGTCTAGAACCAAAACTGGGTAGGTTGAACCCAAGATTATCACATATTCATACACAGGGTTTCCACTGGTCTTAAAAAGTCTTAATTTGACCTTCCACAATTTAAGGCCTTAAAAATGTCTTCGATTGGAGCAGAAAGTCTTAAATTTAATATCATGGCATTAAATTAGGGCCCCATGATTTCTGTGATGCAGAAAACATGGACAGAACCGCAGAATCCATTCATAAAAATTGAACAAAAGTAAAAGATGGAAGGGCCCTAAAAAAGATAACTTATTTACACTAAATTACTCTGGTACCAATTTTGGGCATTTCTGGCTGGATTTGGCCTACCCAAATTGAAAAGTATCCCATACCTACATGTGGTCTAAATACACATTTTTGGTGTCATTTTACTGGAAACCCTTTTTAAGTTACATGAAACACTGCTAAAAGAGATAAACATGTAACTATATATTGTCTGAGCTGTAATAAATCCCCTCAAACAGAGGCGCTTTAAAAAGAAATTTGATTATAGATTACATTTTGAATTTCTTATGCTGGAAACAACCAAAACTGTCTGCAGGGTGCTAGAGCACACAGGGCAGACAACATATAATTAAATGTTTATCTCTTTTAGCAGTATTTTGTAACTTCAAAGGGTTTCCTGTAAAATTACACAAATTGTGTATTTAGACCACTGTATGGTCCCAGGGCTTAGAAGGTTTAAACAGAGCCCAGAAAATTTCAACAGAATAAACAATCTAACCCAAACAAAATAACCTGCATAGTGCCATACATTTAATTAAAAAATTAAATGTCAATGAACTGCAAAAATTTTATATTTAGTTTTTTTTTCTAGTACAAATATCTAAACATCCTTAAATCAAGATACATTTACTTGAAATTGTCTTGTTTTCTGAGAAATTGAACAAAATGAAGTGAGTTTATGTTTAAAACAAGAAGTATCTGACAATGGGTATGAATAATACTTGCATTTGAATTGAGTTGATTTGTAAGAATCCATTAGCAGATATTGGTTCTTCTTTTAATAAAATCACTTTCACAATATTTCTTATCTCAAACTTTGTTATTCTTTTGTAAAAAGTAAAAAAGTTATGGAGAGCTGTTGTTAATTGTATTTGCAAACTTTGAAGTGTTGTTAATACAACACATTGTGTGCTTCCTAGACATTTACATTTAGAGAACATTGACGATGATATGTTTCCTTCAATTTATTTCTTAAATTTGTATTGGCCCCACTTTATATCATGAAAAGGTTCTCTAAACGAGCTATTAACCTAATCATCTGAATCAACTAATTAACTCTAAACACCTGCAAAAGATTCCTGAGGCTTTTAAAAACTCCCAGCCTGGTTCATTACTCAAAACCGCAATCATGGGTAAGACTGCCGACCTGACTGCTGTCCAGAAGGCCATCATTGACACCCTCAAGCGAGAGGGTAAGACACAGAAAGACATTTCTGAACGAATTGGCTGTTCCCAGAGTGCTGTATCAAGGCACCTCAGTGGGAAGTCTGTGGGAAGGAAAAAGTGTGGCAAAAAAGAGGTGACCGGACCCTGAGGAAGATTGTGGAGAAGGACCGATTCCAGACCTTGGGGGACCTGCGGAAGCAGTGGACTGAGTCTGGAGTAGAAACATCCAGAGCCACCGTACACAGGCGTGTGCAGGAAATGGGCTACAGGTGCCGCATTCCCCAGGTCAAGCCACTTTTGAACCAGAAACAGCGGCAGAAGCGCCTGACCTGGGCTACAGAGAAGCAGCACTGGACTGTTGCTCAAATTTTGCATGTCATTCGAAATCAAGGTGCCAGAGTCTGGAGGAAGACTGGGGAGAAGGAAATGCCAAAATGCCTGAAGTCCAGTGTCAAGTACCCACAGTCAGTGATGGTCTGGGGTGCCATGTCAGCTGCTGGTGTTGGTCCACTGTGTTTTATCAAGGGCAGGGTCAATGCAGCTAGCTATCAGGAGATTTTGGAGCACTTCATGCTTCCATCTGCTGAAAAGCTTTATGGAGATGAAGATTTCGTTTTTCAGCTCGACCTGGCACCTGCTCACAGTGCCAAAACCACTGGTAAATGGTTTACTGACCATGGTATTACTGTGCTCAATTGGCCTGCCAACTCTCCTGACCTGAACCCCATAGAGAATCTGTGGGATATTGTGAAGAGAAAGTTGAGAGACGCAAGACCCAACACTCTGGATGAGCTTAAGGCCGCTATCGAAGCATCCTGGGCCTCCATAACACCTCAGCAGTGCCACAGGCTGATTGGCTCCATGCCACGCCGCATTGAAGCAGTCATTTCTGCAAAAGGATTCCTGACCAAGTATTGAGTGCATAACTGAACATAATTATTTGAAGGTTGACTTTTTTTGTATTAAAAACACTTTTCTTTTATTGGTCGGATGAAATATGCTAATTTTTTGAGATCATCAGTATTAAAACAATAAAAGACCTGAAATATTTCAGTTGGTGTGCAATGAATCTAAAATATATGAAAGTTTAATTTTTATCATTACATTATGAAAATAATGAACTTTTATCACAATATGCTTATTTTTTTTAGAAGGACCTGTAAATGTAACTACATAAATTAATTACAGATGTAATTACATGCAGGTAACTTTTAAAATGTAAGTACAATGTAAAAACATGTATGTTCACAATAAGTGCATTGTATCACTTATTGTGTACATGTTAGTACATAGTAGTTAAGGCCAGTATTTTTTATGAAATGGTCTTCAATTTACCTTTATTAAACCTGCAGAAACCCTGATACAAGTCACTGGTGATCGATTATTCACACAGATTTATTTCTTCACAGAGACATATTTCCGGATTAAGGCTTATTACAAAGGGAAGATGGTGTTGGAACAGTTGGTGGAAAATGACACTGGATTCAGACTGATGTATCAGGGAAACATGTTGGTTTTTTTGTTCTTAATTTATTGATCTTGGATTAAGCACCATTGGATCATGTTTCATATGAATACAGTCTACCCTTTACTCCTACAGGGACGAGTCCAGTGCTGACCTACCAGTGGTGAGACTACCTCGTCCAGAAGATATTCTGGATCAGATCCAGGCCAAGCATACCAATGAAATTCTGGATAATCTGGGCGGTCTGGAAATCAGGAGATTGAATAGTGTGGTTTTGGGCCAACGCTGGGGATCTAGCAGGATCTACTGGGGTCCGTGCAAACATGAAAAAAGCCAAACAGCCAGAGAGCTCTCCAAAAACACACCTGAGCACATCTTCTACTTCAAAGATTATATATCAGGTGAATTATATTATGCCATTTACACACTGCACAATTTTAGCCCTGATTTTCACTTGCCGACAGTTTTTGTGGAAATTGCTGTACAATTGTCTGGGACTGAGTGGCAAAAGTGTTACTGCATGACTGGATTTAATAGGGGAAACTGTGAAACCGAGTAAAACAAACAATTATCAGTTTAAACTAAAGGTTGGACTCGATAAAGTGTTCCTTACAACTTGCAGCTAGTTATCACATTTCCGGACATTTATATGAGCCTGATTTCGACGCCGGGGAAATACATTATATAAATAGCTGATATAACTACATTATAGGTAGGTCTAAATATATAGTTTCATATCGACTAGCCCTATAGTTTTTGTCGGTGTTTATTTAAAAACATCCAATTATGTAAAATAGAAGATGGCAAATTTTTTAATTAGGCTGCTGTCACTTTAAGACCTAATGCACAGATCTAATTTATGGTTGTTGTTAACTTAACTATTTACAAAATGGGCATTTTGACAAAGTTTTGTTTGTATTTGACTGTTTAAATGCAATAAGCCACTCAAAATAACTCAATTTGGTACTCGTGAGCTATTTGACAGATGGCTTAAAATGCAACAAAATGTCAAAGTATTGTTAAGTTATGTTTACCACAGGCTTTATTTTACTCATGTATTGAAAAACCCCATTGGGAAATCTCAATGGACCCAGCAGCGAAATTAGACTTCCAGGTTTTTGTCACCCCTGCAGCACTTTATACAAGTCTTGTCGATTGATTACAAATTATAATCACTACATTACATGATTTGATAAATATTAATCAGATTAATCACAAGAATTGCCATATTTTCTGGAAAAAAAAGCAAGACGAGAAAATGTGGCAGGCGAATAAATCATTGAATAGACATTACAAAAAGTCAATTTATTATTTAATCATTATTTAAATGAAATTAAATAATGTAAATGTTCATGTATGGTTGATCTTTGGTGTCTATAAATATTTAGGTGATTTTTCTTTATCCCTTGGATCATGTTCTGGATGTCTGATGATGTCATTTCATTAGGTCTGATTAAGTTTATGGAGACAAACGGTGAATCTCCCTCTTACAGCCTTTACTTCTTTCTGGGAGAGAAGTGGCCAGACCCCAAAATGAAACCGTGGGAGAAGAAACTCATCATGATAGAGGTGAGGATTGGGCAAATAAGTGATATGGATAATTTTTTGTTTTTAATAAGTAAAAGGCCTTTTTGTATAAAAATGTCCTGCTTTTTACTCTTATTTAATGATATTTTATATTGTTATCAATATTTCATAATGAACACTTACTGGACTGAAGCAACTTATATTTACATAATTATGCATACAAAATACATTTTTCTTTTAGAAAAATCGAACCCACTTTATATTAGGTGTGTGCATATTAGTCTGTGCAACCCCTTGCATGAAATTACATCTAATTAATTTCTGTAGTTACATTTTTTACCCTTAAACTTATCCATTCCACCTCACCTGTCTCTAACTTTACCCTTAAACTTACCCATACCACCACACCTGTCCCTAACCCTACCCTTAAACTTACCCACACCACCACACCTGTCCCTAACCCTACCCTTAAACTTACCCACACCACCACACCTGTCCCTAACCCTAGCCTTAAACTCACCCATACCACCACACCTGTCCCTAACTTTACCCTTAAACTCACCCACACCACCACACCTGTCCCTAACTTTACCCTTAAACTTACCCACACCACCACACCTGTCCCTAACCCTACCCTTAAACTTACCCACACCACCACACCTGTCCCTAACCCTACCCTTAAACTTACCCACACCACCACACCTGTCCCTAACCCTACCCTTAAACTTACCCACACCACCACACCTGTCCCTAACCCTACCCTTAAACTTACCCATACCACCACACCTGTCCCTAACTTTACCCTTAAACTTACCCACACCACCCCACACCTGTCCCTAACTTTACCCTTAAACTTACCCACACCTGTCCCTAACCCTACCCTTAAACTCACCCATACCACCACACCTGTCCCTAACTTTACCCTTAAACTTACCCACACCACCACACCTGTCCCTAACTTTACCCTTAAACTTACCCGTACCACCTCACCTGTCCCTAACTTTACCCTTAAACTTAACCATACCACCACACCTGTCACTAACCCTACCCTTAAACGCACTCCATACCACCACACCTGTCCCTAACTTTACCCTTAAACTTACCCATACCACCTCACCTGTCCCTAACTTTACCCTTAAACTTACCCATACCACCTCACCTGTCCCTAACTTTACCCTTAAACTTACCCATACCACCACACCTGTCCCTAACCCTACCCTTAAACTTACCACACCACCTCACCTGTCCCTAACTTTACCCTTAAACTTACCCATACCACCACACCTGTCCCTAACCCTACCCTACATTGGTGTTTTTATTCATATTGCACTTTATTGCCAATTTCTACATGCAACTAGCCACTCAAAGTTGCAGTGCCATATGTTGCAGTGAGGCATTCTGCTTCTTGTCGTGCTTAGGAACACACATTATCTGTTGAGTCGCTGTAATGCAATGCCTCTTGTGGCTTTTTGCTTTATAATAATTTTTGTCAGTTCTAAAAAAAATATATGTATCATGACTTTTTATCTTTCCCATTCTCTCTCTCTCTCTCTCTCTCTCTCTCTCTCTCTCAGGTTGTTCTGACTTCACTGGAGGATTTAAAAATGTTGGCTGTTGCACGTGGAGCGTCTTCACTGCAGTCAGTAGAGCTACAACTCTCACTGGAGCAAATGATGGAGTTGTGTTAGAATATAGGAAAGACTCACCTCCACACTTATTTGGCCTTCTGAAATGACGTCTTAAACTGTTTACTTAGTGGTGACTACATGGTTATTTGTATTTATTCAAAGTGTGTGGAGGAAATATTCCTGGGCACAATTTCAGTAATGGTACAAGAGAATAATAAGTGATTCGGTAGATATCAATACAGAGTTTACAGGGGAGTTGTATTTTAAATGGATGAATTTCATCCATTTAAGTTGTGTGCTATCAAAATGGGATACAATCATTTCAAAAATGTGGAAAAAAAAGAAAAAAAAAAAGGAAAAGAAAGAGGCAAATGTGCCTTTTTTTGTTTGTTTTTATACGGTTACAATTCTCGTAACACAATATTTTGTTTTTTCACAATATGTTCTTCAATCTTTTCCTTTTTCATTTGTGTTATACATTTGACAGTAATCTGAACTGAACATGCACTATTAATTTCTTTATTGTTCTATGAACTGGATATGAAGAGGTTTACACTTGGGGCCGTTTACACAACACCGGTTTCAACGAAAGACTGGAAACCATTCATTTAGATGACATGTTTTGGCGGCCTGAAAATGCTGGGGGGTTTTTTTGTTGTTGTTTTTTTTTTAATTACAAATATCTGTGTTACGTCATGCGCACGTGTGTTCAGTCTTTTTCAGTCATATTACAAAATAACATCGCCAACTACTGGCCTGGCATAAATAATAATACAGCATTTTTTGTCGTTTTCGCTGAACCGTTTGAACAGGGAATCGTTTTTGACAATGTTTTCGTCTTTACACAAAAATGTAAAAGAAAAACTTTTCTGTTAGGACATTGTGGTTGTGTAAACGTACCCTTAGTATAATTTCAAGTCATGTAAAACCTGTAAATGTCAGGGAATTTTGAAAAAACATGCAAATTAATAAAATCTTAAAAGTCACATACACATTTTTCTAGTTATGCTCCGTTATACAGTATTTTAATGATAAACCATGGGATCAGATTTGTGTGTGAATCATTAACATTTAAGCATGTGGGAGGGATTTTGCACCAATGATATTTCACTATTGGCAGAGCTGCACAATGCAACGCAACATAAATTAAAACCAAGAGCCTAACAATAAGTCCAAGAGGATACGTCTATCTTACATTAAACTGACACACTGTGTACGACTGATTCCACATTCACAGAAAATAAAACATTTCACAAACATCCAACACGTTTAAAGAACATACAGTCCGTCACGACACATTTTAAATTAACCGACAATATCTTTCAAAAGTTTGGGATGGGTAATATCCATTAAATAAGCCTCTTATGCTCACCAAGTCTGCATTGATTTGATCAATAAAAACAGTAATATTGTGAAATATTAAAATTTTAAAAAACTGTTTTCTATTCGAATACGTTTAAAAATGGAATTTATTGCTGTTATCAAAGCTGAATTTATCAGCATCATTACTCCAGTCTTCAGTGTCACATGATCCTTCAGAAATCATTCTATGATTGTAGCAACTTATAATGTAAAAACTGCACAATGTAAAAACTACACAAGTTTTACATTAGTATTGTAATAATGTTCATAATGTAATAATTTTCTCAAAATGTAATAAAATCTTGAGCTCATAATGTAATCATTTTTACATTGAGAAAATTACATTATAAATTCACCAAAAACTTCATATTTTCATTTATTGTAATAGTTTTAAACAGTACATTTTTAAACAGTAGTTTTAAACAGTTCCGAATCTAATGCCAAACTATTTGTGAAGTGTAATATTGGTAAATATTCATGCAAGTATTATTATTATCAATATTAATGTTTATTAAACAAAGCATTGGTATTCCTTTAGAGTGCATTTTAATAAATCTAAATCTAAGTCTTAACCTGCCTACAAAAAATGACTGCTACTACTACAGCACTCCTCCTCCTCTTACTACTACTTCTACACATATGGTACTTACTGTTAAATGACAAGCAGTGTTAAACACCAACACTGTGTTAAAATGTGTTTTAAATGTGTTGGGTAAGTTTAAGTTAGGGACAGGTGTGGTGGTGTGGGTAACACATCTGTTTCAATATGTGTGTGTAAGAATGTAAGAATTATTACATTGACTTCAAGATTTTACGTTTTGAGAAAAATATTACATTATAAACATTTTATTACAATAATAATGTAATACTTGTTACATTGTGCAGTTATTACATTGAGTTACTCCACTGCTCAAGAAACATTTCTGATTATTAACAATGTTGAAAAATGTTGTTCTGCTTAATATTTTTTAGAAAAAGGTAATTTTTTTAAAGGATATTTTCTTTAATGCATAGAAAGTGTGCATTTGTTCAAAATAAATATAAATCTGTTGTAACATTATAAATGTCTACTGTCATTTGTGATCAATTTAATGCATCCTCGCTGAATAAAATGTATTTATCTATATAAACTATCGTATTGACCCCAAACCTCTGGACAGTAGTTTATAAATTAATGCCTTAATTAGTTAGATATATTTAAGGGTATGTTTTTAGATGTAAGTTGTTAAAAGGTTAAGACTAAATATAACATCAAAATATATTTCTTTTTTGATCCCGTCAGTTTTGGTCACCACATCTATGGCGTTTCTACTCCACGTTCTCCAGGTCGTCATGTTCTTCCTCCGACTCCCTCTCCTCCATTGAGAGGTCCCTGAGCTCGGACAGTGGCACCAGCTTACCCTCTTGGTTCAATCCCATTGGCTGAATCACATTATCCCTGTTTAGGTGCGAGAGTGTTAGAGCAGTGTATGAATCTTTACTGGTGTTTTGAGAAGTGGTTTCAGTTCCTTACTTTGAGAGTTTGTTAAAAAGACTGATGAGCCGATGAGCTTCCTCCTCTTTCTCCTCCTCTGTCATTCCCTTCATGGGATCAGGCTGCTCCTCTTCCACCTGTCCAGTCACTGGGTTCACGCGGTCTTTAATCTGCCGGTACTCCTCGGTGTCCGAGTCTGAATCGCTAGAGTACCGTGTGCCTGATGATGTGGCCTGTGACCCTTGACCTCCTAGCAAACCTCTAGTGGCCAGGAGCCCAGCGGCATTCCCATATCCAGTGTACTTGACGAAACGTCTCACTGGGATATCCAAGAAAAAAAAAAAAAGGGAGTCAATCTTTATATCAGTAACTCCCTGAAATGCCTTGATTGTAATCTTCCTCTGGGAACAAACACGTTACAATATTCCTCTTTTAAATAATTCCCGCCCAGGGCATACGCAAAATAAAGGGGCGGGGCCTGGTTGAGTTAGTTAGTAGTTGGTCTCAGACGTCACACCCACGGACCGTTGGCTGAACGTCTGATGCATATGGCACACATTTCTGTAAACACTTCAGGAGTTTCGAAGTCGTCATCTGATTGGTTGAATTCTACAGGATGTCTGCGAGATGAGTGTGTTGCGTTCTTTAGGAAACAAATGCCGTGACGCCAAACCCCCTCGTGGAAGACAAACGGCGTCGTGTTTACAACTGTGACAATGAGTGCTTACCAGGATCAACTAAACGCCGTAATTTCAAAAGTTTGTGACGTTTGCGGCTTCATCGTTGCAGTAAACTTACACAACGTTCTTTAATAGGCCTGTTATTACAGGGACATAGACTTTACATTTTCACGCCCCTAAACATGACATGTAACACAGCCAATCACAGTTTGTTTTGTTCTATGTCAGTCAAATGTCCTCTTGGCCAGTCCTTGTCCAATGAAAGCTGTGAAAAAGTCCAGACCCTCTGCTGTCAATCTGATGGTCTGGCTAATCGAGACTAGTTAGTAGTGTGTTGAAACTGCCGGTTATGGTCCAGCTGACCAGTCAATCAGAAACATTTGATTTATGTGTTGTTTATAGGTTATCTTATTATTTGCTGTTTTGAAACTTTGTGTTTTGTGGTAATTTGGCATGCAGTTTTCACACTTTATGCTTGCGTGTTTGTATGCAGTACCGTTCTCTTTGCACAGCACGAAGAGCAGGTCAGCGGCGCAGTGTTTGAGCTCAGTCTCCAGGTGGGTCATCAGTCTAACCAGACGATTCCTCAAGGTGTTACCCTTTTCAGGTTTAGTGCTAGCATCTCTTAATGGAGGCAGAATCTGCACTTGGTGAGAAAACACATGCAATTTGATACAACGCAATGCGAGTGTTTTATTATACAATGATCATGATCTAAAATAGTGGTCGTGCCTGTTGTCTAAGATAGCGTCTTGTCTCTCTGTGACCTCTGGAGCACTCGGTCAGCAAGTTCAGCACAGGGGTCAGTCTCTCTTTGACCTTCTCACCCTGCATGTGAAACACCACTTTGTTAGAAAAGCCACTGTTGCACGACAAGCAATGTCATTTTTTTGAGGTCCAATTTTAAAAATAGTTTACTCGCCATCCCTTTTTCCACCCTCTCAAATGTTTTCTTTTACAAAATAAATAAAACATTATAATGTAAATATATTTAACACCTTTAAGAGCCTTCCAAAAATCAGTCAATACTAATTTCTACTATACTATAATGAAATATTAGCAATACACACTACCATTCAAAAGTTCATTTTTTTTTTAATAAATGTATATTTTATTCAGCAAGAATATAATATATCAAAAGTTACAGTAAAGTCATTTATAATTAAAAAAAATTATGTATATTTCAAATAAACACTATTCTTTTAAACTTCGTTTTATTCAGCCATCATGTAACCACTTAAATCATAGAAGGAAAAAGACCATATACAGCCAATACAGGCAATTTACCATAGGAAACATATGTTTTTGTTTTAAAGATTTTTAATAGTTATAGCGTCACCTATGGTCCGGTCTCCTTAAACGTTTGTATGCTTTTTTGAGATTCATATGTCATATGTTTTCAGCTATTTTTGTGAAGTTCTGAGTTTTCGTTTAGGAGTTGTAGGCTTTTGCGTGCACTTGGCCACACGATTTTCTAAATGACCCTGTTATTGCTTCCCAAAGGATAAAGGTTTTGATTCTGCTGTCCAGCCGCTCTGGAGAAAACAGTGATGTCATCTAGCTCATTTCAATTGTCATATAGCGACAATGTGGGCAGATCAGTAATTTAGTTTATATGGTTAATTTAGTTTAGTAATTCAATTTATTTGGAATTTAGATGAAAATTTAGTGTGTGAAACACCACGTGATTACAGATGCTTAAAGCTCATAATGACTGGTTGATTTCTTTCAAAATTCTTACAGACCTCTAGAGCCATGAGTTGAACCTTCCCACCAAGTTTTGTTCCAATCGGCCTCCATTAACCTTGTCTAACAGGTGCTCAAATTTTATTGGCCGATGGCGGCCTTGTTTTTGGAGATAAGCCTTGGAGATGTCCTTATAGACAATCATTGCCTTGCACAAACCTTGCACAAAGACGCAGCATGCCAGTGTTCAAGTCAATCATGGTTGGGTGGTTATAGCGATTTTAATGTTTTTATTTTCAATTTATAGCGCCACCAAGTGGCTAATCTTAGTTAGTCATTTTAAGACTAGAGTTTAAGAGTTAAGGGTCCTGCACACTGTGCGATTTTTCAAAATCCTTTGCAAATGTTTCTTGTCAGACTTTACAAAGAAATCTCTAGTGCTCATTTTTGTCATGGTTTGTCTTGAAAAACGAAGACAATTTGACGGCCGTCCTAGGAGTAGTCATACTGCAGGACTGTGCGCCAAATCTTCTGACACTGCCGGAATTTCTTCTGAGGTCAAATTTGATCGCAGCAGTCATTAATCGGCTGCCGGTAAACATGTCAAACTAACCATCAAAGATGTCAGATTTTTGCCAAGGATCAGAGGAATCTTTTAGGATTTGCTAAATTTGTCTCAGACGGCCAAATCGTGGCAAAAATTGCGCAGTGTGTACCCGGCTTTAGTAATTTTAGTAAAAGTGACTCCGCCCAATTTGAACGTTTTGCCACCCTTTAGCGACTGTGAATTGAAATTAATTAAAAAAAATATTTATATAATATCATTATTGATATTCAGTCTCCAGATAATCTTTTTGCATTGGTTTAGTTACATTTGGTTGAAAATCCTAGGAGTAATTTGCTAAATTAAAAATGGTGGAGATGAAATCGGAGATGTGCAATTTGTTCGTCTTGACCTACGGATTACAATAAGGCTTTTGAGTCTATGACAAACGGTTAGGGCCCCGTCCCAAATGGCTCCCTAAACCATCGCGGTCTTCCTGTGAGTCCGTACTTTCATGACGTAACGCCGCTTTGACTGTAGGGAAGAAGTCTGCTGTGCCAGTGCGGGCTTGGCAAAAGTGTGCATCAAGGGCGCATAACAACCGTTCGATCGTTTCTGAAACCTAAAATGACAATTGGGACACCCTGCGGGACACCCACAAGACCGAAAGTGCACATGTGTTGTGCCATTTGGAACAGGGCCTAGGAGTTATGAGCAGTTTCACGGTGTTGATTACTGGCCAACCAGGGTCATACTGTGTCAGTCTCTCCCCAAATTGAGACCTACCATCTGGCCAAAGTTCAAGGCCTTACGGTTTTGGTCTGCACGATCAATTTTACAGCGGAAGAATCCTTACAATTACAATACGATACACTTCGTTCTTGAACCCCTTATTTTGTGAGCAGCAAATCAGCATCTTAGAATGATTTATGAAGGATCATGTGACAATGATTTTAAAGTGCAATAATTTTTCACATTTTTGATCAAATAGGGGAGCAGAAAATACTTATTTAAAAAAAAAAAAACTTTGAATGGTATTGCTAATATTTAATTATAGTAAAGTAGAGTAAATATTAGTATTGACAGATTTGGAAGGCTCTTCAAGGCATAAAACAGACTTATTCTCCTTAACTTCTGCCTTTCACAATAGTTTAAGATCTTTTTTTAATTACTGAAAGTTTAACAATTAAATCTCAAAATATCAAGGACTATATGATTTCTGATATGATAATCTGTCCATTTCTCTGTTGTCTCTATCATTTTCCCTTCCCTTATTTTTTCCCTTTACCCTCTTTGTACCTGCTCCAGTTTTCTCTCCATGTACGTGAGTAGGTTGTGCACACAGTCCATGTTGACTCCATTTATCTGCTGTGAGTCTGGACCCAGAGGCACAGACACCAGAACGTCTAGACAGCTCAACGGGAGAGCCGACAGCATGTTCGCTGCGTGCCTGAGAGAAAGAGAGAGAGATCTGAGGTCATGCGTTTGCTGAAATCTGTCCTGTTTTAATCGAACGTTGAATGCTGTTGATCACAATAGAACATCTGTCAGTCAGTTCATAGAAACGCACTTAAAAAGCAGAATTGTACAACTTGTATTTGACATGAATTAGTCTATAAATGTTTGCTATTTAAACTCAAGGTTATGCATTACTGGCATTTGAGTGAAGATGAGGAGAAAAGCAGAACATGGCAGGTCACTGTGACACTGGTAAGGTTGAGGCACACAGTCTAAAGAGGCATACATACTGAGGTCAATTTACAGATATGAGAGAGAAATACTTAAAAAAAACCCACATCTAATTCCTCATTTTCTAAAGCCGTCACAAACAGATCAGATGCAGGTGTTACTGAAGGAAGGCAGTCACACATCTGTCAGTCAAATTAATATGTGACCTACACATGATTATTATTATTTTATTTATTGCCTGCATATCATGTGTAGGCTTAATGCATTTATTTTTATTTAATGAGCCTAAGAATTAAATGCTCCAACTTTTACAAAATAAATAAAAACACTTAATTATAAGTCTTATTTAAATTTTATTTGATTACTTCTATTATATTTCACTTTGTGTGTGTGTGTGTGTGTCATGATCTAAAGTTTTAAATATGGATATTTTTCTTACACAAACGCATCGCTTCGCTTCAGAAGGCCTTTATTAACCCCCCGGAGCCATGTGGAGCACTTTTATGATGGATAGATGCACTTTTATGGACTTCAAAAATGACCCAACAGTCTCTGCCATTATAAAGCTTGGAAGAGCTAGGACATTTTTAATATAACTCAAATTTTTTTTCATCTGAAAGAAGAATGTCATAAACACCTAGGATGACTTGAGAGTGAGTAAAATTTTTCTCATTACATTTTTTTTTATTTATCTTTCACTTTGTGTGTGCTTGTCTTGATATATAAATAAAGTACTTTCAAAAGTAAATTATATTCTTCCACTGTAAGCACATTACTGTACAAATTTGAACCCTCGGGTTCTACTCGCACTGCTCCTAGCGGGATTCGAACCACAGTCTCCCGCATGAGCCATGGGAGGCAGATGCGCTAACAAGGATGCTAAAGACCACAGCCTCTCAGTCGCCAAGTGAGGTTTACTCACACAGCTCTTACTAGCTTGCCTCCGTTACGCTCACCCCCCTAAACTTCACTCCCATCTCGGCCACAGCCTCAATGTGTAACCCCTACGTCTATGGGATTTAAACCGCTGTCTCCGGCATGGGAGGCGAGTGCGCTAAAGGCCGCATCCTCGAGAGGCAGTCACTAGTTCACCTCTTTACTAGCTGGCCTCGGTTACACAAACACTTTTGTGCTTGTGGAACGAGTCATAATTACTGAAATTTTCAACCCAGAATAGTTATTATAGAACAATACAAATATTTATCAACCACACTAACCCCTTTAATTCATCTGTAGCTTCTTCTTCCTCAGAGGACACCATCAGACAGTGACGCAAAACTGCAGCCAGGTGACGATAGAGAGATGCGTCTTCCTGGTAGACACAATGTGAACCTTGATGTTAACAATTTATTTAATGCATTGTGTGGGTTTACTGCAGTATTACTACAGTACTATCTGATACATCACATAGTACCATTGTTTGTAAGGCAGGTGAGTGTGCATGTGTGCGATGCATGCATATCTGCATACACCCACCTCTTCTGGTTCTTGAGTGTGTGTGCTGTGTGTGATATTAAAAAGGATCTTCAGAGCCTCTTGAGCCTGCTGTGTGTCCTCCACGCTTATAGGGGGCGCTGCAGGATCCAGCACAACCTCATACTGATCCTTCCATTGTACCGCTAAACACTTCTCTAGTACGGAGGTCAACAGTGACACTCCTCCCTCCTGAAAATTACAAAAAAGGACAATTACAATATTTAGATATAGCAGGTTGTTTCTGCCACAGAATAAAAAAGGGAATTGCGACCTTTTTTCTCAGAATTGCAAGATGTAAACTCACAATTGTGAGATAAAAAGTTTCAATTATCTTTTGAAATGTTTTATTCTGTGACAGAAACAAACTTCCATACATTGTGGCCGTTGGCCGATATAAAACAATTCACACTACTATTCAAAAGTTTGAGCTCAGTATGATTTTATTATATTCGCGAATGCTCACCAAGAGCACATTTATTTGATCAAAAATAAATGTAAAACAGTAATTATTATTATTACGATTTAAAATATATCATATATTTTAAATATTTATGCTTTCATATATTTTAAAATGTAATTTATTCCTGTGATGCAAAGCTGGATTTTCAGCATCATCACCCCAGTCTTCAGTGTCACATCCTTCAGAAATCATCCAATATGATGATTTGCTGCTCATTTCTGATTATTATCAATGTTGAAAAATATTTTTGTGGATTCTTTGATGAATAGAAAGTTCAAAAGAACAACATTTATTTGAAATAGAAAGCTTATGCACACTTTTTTTGATCGATTAAATTCTGAAAAACAAACAAAACCCCCCTCAAAATTAAAACAATAGAAGAAAAATAGTAGATACTTGTTTCAGTTGTGTTCTGAGTTCAGGTCTCAGCGCCGTCAGTAAAAACATCAACCGGAGCGTGTAAAATTGGCCACAAGGGGAAGATGTAGACTGAAACTCCTTATTTAGCTTTTCCGTCAGACCACAGAGGAGACTGAAGTACAGCAAGCAGTGGGAGAGAAAAGAAAGAAGCATATGACATGCAAATATATTTTAATTTCAGTGAATACAGTGTCCCCCAAATCAAAAATTTATGCATTTCATTGCATTAGATTAATTATTTTTTTCTTTTCAAAACGAACTTTTCTAACTATTTATCCAATGACTTTCACTGGTAAGCATGAGTAGGGACATTTGAGTTTCTGTGTGTATCTGATGATGAAATGAAATGGTAAAATGTAAAGTGCTGGTGAAGTGAGTCTCAGAGCAGCTCTGGAAATGAAATTCATGTGTTTATGCCCTCATATGTGAGATGGCATATGCTAAAAACAACACAGTCGTCATGTGTGCTTGAGAATGTGTAGTAGACCAAACTGTGCCGCTCATTCACACAGACACACACAGAACATGCAGACTTCTTATAGTAGTGCTGTCCAATCGAATCGCAGCTAACACAAAGGTTTGTAAATATATACAGTCAAACCCAAAACAATTCAGACAACAGATATACTGTGATTTTTTTACTAGTGGGTGCAGGACACTATAGTTCATTTATGTAAGTAAGGATTGCAAAATAAAAGTAAACTGTGACATATTATACCCAAAAATTCCTCATACAGTGACTACCAGTAAAACTGATTCAAATTTGGGACCAAAAGGATTCAGACACTTTGACCTGAGCATGTTTAGCTGAAGTGTTTTTTTCTTGCTAATGCGACCTTTTACACAAAATGAAGCTTTGCTTGGTCATTGGTTGACCTAAAAAGGTATTATCTAATTGGTTAACTGATTGGTTGATTGTAACCCATTACATCCCTTTCTATCAAAGTTATCTGACATTATCAAGATACATTTATTCTGACACAGTTTAACTCTGAGTTATTGTCATATTTTATTACCATTTTCTAAACTATAGCGAATAAACTGTGATAGTGTGAGATGTTGAAGGAGTCTGAATACATTTTAGGGTGTGTGTTTGTGTGTGTGTGTGTGTATACAAACGTTTATGTTGGATGTGATTAATCATGAATAATTGCTTTGACAGCACTAGTACATAGTACTCATTCAGTGGTTTAATATTCATAGACACTATATATCATTATTTGATAAAGTGTATGAAGCCAGTTTTAGTTCCTACCCAAATTTGAGATTCGTTTCAGCAAATTCTGTTTTTTTTCGGGACCAATCAGCTGTGAGCAAAGTGACATATATCTGATGCAATAAAGTCACTCCTCTTGTATCTCTTGCTCCAAATTTAAGCAGTTTATAGTGAATTTTTGAGCTAATTATTTATTATATTTATATTATATGAAATATAATTATGTATAATCCTTTAATATATTCATATAATTATTATATTGACAATTAATCTTTTTAAGGTCCATCAAGCCAAGCGTTCAATGACCTGCAAATGGGTGGTCACGATCCGCAAGTTCTACAAGAACTGACCCAGCCCTGGCTTTGCGCAGTCCTGTCAGAGCTCTGCGACTGTACGTGGACAGAACACAAAGCCTTAGGACCTCAGAGCAGCTCTTCGTCTGTTATGGAGGCCAGAAGAAGGGAAAGGCTGTCTCCAAGCAGAGGATAGTGGATGTCATCGCCTTGCAACACCAAGCACAAGGCGTGCCCTGCCCGCTCAGGTTGCAAGCTCACTCTACTAGAAGTGTTGCATCCTCCTGGGCGTTGGCACGAGGTGCCTCACTGACAGATATTTGGAGAGCTGCAAGCCAGTATCCTCTTGTGATCTCACCTCAAATAGGTAGGAACAGGAGTGGCCCGGCTCAATGTCAGCTTGCTGCACACTTAACTGTTGTGCTTATATTCTCCAGAAAAAGTTCCTCCATCACCCAGGCAGCCAGACAAGTTGGAGCAACCAGTCCCAGGTCTACATCTGTCCCATCACCACAGATGCTGTACCACCGCTGGCCGGATGGCTCACCGGCTCGGCTCCTCAGGGAAAACCTAAAGATGCATTGCACCTGCACACGTCACAATTTCAGGTGCACATGCTCCAGATTTAATCACAATCTCTGGATCAAACCCTGAGTTGACAAAGAACATTTATACCGAATGTTGTGAGCCCACTGAACCTGATCTAAGACAGGTTGGATTTGTATGGTTTTGTCAGAGAGCAGAGAACTAGTGTCATGCAATAGGTCTCTGAATTGGAATTCAGAAAATTTAAAATGGAAAATCTGGAATTTGGGAAGAAATTAAATGATTTCATTGGACCCTACATGAGTTTTCAGTTTGAGTCATATGTTGAAATGGCTCTTACCTGAGTTCACTGGCTCTCTCTTGTGCCCAAGCACTATTGTAAACAATGTTACATAAGATTTTCATGACTTCCTTCCTGGTTTCGTCTTCATCATCTTTTTCCTCCTCTTCCTCCACTCCTCCCACACTTCCTCGGCTGTCTCTTTTACCAGGCGTGAGAGCTTTATAAACGCTGCTCCTCCTGCGAGAAGGTCCGAGGCTGATGTTTGAAAACGTGCTAGCCTTGCGATCACCGCACCAATCGGTCGGTCCCCAGACCGCATCACTGGTTACAGCCCCAGCACCATCATCTTCCTCACCATCGTTATCATCCTCATCTGCTCGGCCTAATTTGCTCTCAGTTATGGTCACGATGATGTCATTATAGGGTTCAACATCATTGTCAGTGTCTTCTTTGGGAATAGGTGCATTGCTGATGCCACCCAGGTGGGCTAGAGAGAGCAGCGCTCTGTCAGTAACCAGAGGACCCAAAACTTTTTTGTCCCTCGAGAGGATTCGTAAGGATCTCAAACATAATTTCAGCACACGCCCTTGCGGTTCAGTCTGGAGGAACCTGATCAAAACCGTAGCCAGAGCCTGAGGGGGAGAGACAAATGCAAATGAAACAAAGGCGGAAGTTGTTTTTAGAATGGTTTGTGTGTGTAATTATTTATAAGAGCCATTGTTACCTGTCTCAAAAGGACGTCTGGGTCACAGGACTCATCGTAGTCTGAATCCGAGTCTGACTCATAATCCCGCACTTTATTCTTTCGGAACTGCAGTGACCCCAAAAAAAGTATTTTGGTTATACTGTGATTAATGCATTCCATCTGTGGGACTTTTTATTGCCATTACATGACAGGCCCATTGAAATTAAGATAAAACAGTGATGAGCTTTGGTGCTGCTTGTGATGCAGAAATGATACACTGCACCTTTAACCCTCTGGTATAGAGTGGTGCAGGGATGACATATTTTTGAAGGCCAACTTGGAAGTTATGCTGCGTTCCAGACAAGGTTGGACGTGGGAATATCACAAATTAAATGTCCCACTTCAGACTTCAGTGTGTTCCAGTCAACGAGAGCATATATTCAATTATAGCAAAAAAAAAAACTGAATAAAAATAAACGAAAAGCAAAATCGAAGGTCTTATTACATAAACTTTAGAAGCAGGACATGCAGACATCTTGGAAGTGCCGTCCAATGATGCGTCTCGTTGAGGTCGGGGTTGATCGATGTAACCCGAGTTTAAAGTCTGGAATGCCACTCAGAGTGGGACATTTGACTTCTATTTCCTAGGAGAAAGTAGGAAAAATCCAATTTCCCATCTGTCTGGAACGCAGCATTAGCATCACCCTGGCTCCCTTGGAAAAAAATCCATTAAGATTGGCTTTTGAATTATGGCAGAAAATAAGGTCTGTGACTAACAAAAGCTTGATTCTTACACGTTTTGTTCATCTTGACAAATGAACACAACTTTTATACAATTTGAAGGCTAGAAGGCTATTTTGAAGGCTATTCGTAGGCTAGAAACAAACTAAATAAAGGTCACATTACGTGTAATTGTGTAATTAAATAAAATTACACATTACCAACTATGGAAGCTTGTTTCCACCATGAAAAAAAAACAAACAACCTATATTTCACAATTTGGACTTTTTTCTCATAATTGTAAGTTTACATCTCGCAATTCTGTCTTCTTTTCTAAGAATTGTGAGATATAAACTCGCAACTGTGAGTTAAAATGCCCAATTCTGAAGAAAGAAGATGATTTTATACAATTCTGACTTTATAACTTGACAAGAGACAATGCTATTGGATTACACCATGTGTTCTTCACCAGTGAGAAAACTTTACAGTGAGTACAGTACTACAATAACGAATGTAAACAGCTGTTTGCCTGCCATTCTCGTTCTGTCTGCACAGTGTACGTTCCCGCGCTGGTGACGAATGATGATGTCTGCGTGAACAGGCTGCTCAGTGGTATACAAACACGTTGACTGACAGGGAACACGTTATCATTTAATTTGGACCGATTTTATGGTCCTATGCCTTCCACAGATGCCTATAAAAATTAATTTAGTACACTTAACATAGTGATTGCTATCAGGATATGAGGAGACTTTTAACCAGCATAACAAAAAAAATTCTGTAGAGAATCACCTATTGCAATTGAGGTCTGACAACCTCTCTAGTGCCATTTAGCCACTTGATACGCCTTTTACATGGCAAGAGGATACTATATTATGTATTTTATATCATAGAACAAAATGTGAAAATATCTTGAGTTCATGTCACAGACCTTATTTCAAGCATTTAACCAAAAACCCAATAACTTCAGCATGTTAGAACTGGAAGGGCTGAAATGCTAACTCGTCAGAAATATCATCCTGCAGCACTCTATTGCTTATTCCTTATGTATTTTTTATGAATTTAATGAATGCAATATATTTTGTTTCAATAAAATATATTCTTCAATATTATGTATTTTACTGGTATTTCTGGACAATATTCACATTCAAATTATGCAGCATTTATGTCTATATAAAATAATACAAATATTATTTAAATATTTCATATTTTATTACAGTGAGTGTTTAAGTATAATAAAGGTAAAGGCCATGCATGTAAGGTAGTTTGGTGCCATTTGGTGGAAAAAATAAATCATATGTAATACCATAGTGTAAATCTGTATAGCCTTATAAGGGGGTCACCGTGATTTTGCCAAGTAAGGCATGTTCCTGGGTCAACATATTTTGTTGATACTGGAGCAACAATTCTGTCCGAAAATATAGTCCTAACCCTATCCCTACCCCTAAACCTATCCCTACCCATTACTTATCCCTAAAACCAGTGAGAAACATAAGATGAATAACACTGATGCATTTAACCATGGTTGTAAGCCTAAAGTTGACATAAACTGTGAACTTAAATATGATTGATTGCTTGGAATGATGTTCCAGGATCAACAAAGATCTTGATCTAGGAACATGTACTTAGTGAAATCACATTCACCCCCCTAACAAAAAAATAAAAAATCAGTCTAAAATGACCACCAGAGGTACACCAGAGGGTTAATAACAGTCAAATCAGGATGTCTGTAATTCAAGAATGTAGAAAATAATACCTCTTCCAGCTCCTGCCTCTTTTCGGATTGAACAAGCAGCCAGACGACACAAACATATGAAAATCATTAAACCCACCCAAAAGATAAGATAAGAAAATGTTTTTCTATTTTTAGTGTGCATTTTGTGCTTGCATGTTTACCAGGAAAGGAGAAATATATCCCAGATAGCAAGGTAATATTAATACAATGTTGAGTTCATTGTTCATCGAATTTTCATGAAATCAAACTGGCCAATTCCTATTTTTATCCTATTTTTATGGAATATTTCAGTGTGATTTATTTGTGTGCCCTCTTAATGAGGGCGGGACAACCTGTCACTCACATGAGATCGACCAATAGCAAACCACATACACACATTGAACCAATATCATACTGTAATGTTAATTCAATGCAATTCATGTAGACACATCAACACCAACTTGCTATCTGGAAGGGAATTAGTAGGGAGCTTATGGTCTAAATATTAATGAGCTGCAGGCTGGGCCGGGGATCAAGTCAACTGCAGTATCAGCAAACAGCTGAGGACATGCGGGAAATGTTTCCTGCCCAGAGGAAAAGTGTATGACTCAAAGGTTACAATTTCATATAGCTTACAGTTCTTATTTCTTTGTAAATGAAATCTCAGATGATTCTTTGGGGGAAAGTATCAATTATTTGGAGAAATCAAAATATATAAAAAAGTTGATGTCAGCTATAAAATGAATGTGGATAGCTTAACACATTTGGAACATTTGGTCTGGTAATCATATATAGAAATTCCTGAATTTGAGCAGTTTGAGCACATTTAAGTACACTATGTAACTTAACAGCCCTCTAGCGGTTGAAAACAAAACTGCATGCGTTTGAAGAACACTTTGGTTGTGCTTCGGCTCTGTGTGACTGTGTGGATGAATATGACCCTTCACAACAGATGCTAGAGAGCTATGGCAATGTATCTGTAAAATAAAATACCTTAATTAATCATACCTGTTGAGTAATAAAAACGCCACCTGAGAGTCGCTTTTACAACTGTGGCAAGCAGCGAGGCGAGGGACCGTGAGAGCGTTTCCCCTGCCTCGCTGCTTGCCACAGTATGTTTAAAGGCTACTGTGGAAATGTAATAGTTTTCATATTACAAGTTACCCTATTTAAAATGAATGTAAAGTAGTGTAACTATTTAAATTACTTTGTTAAAGTATAATGTAACTGATTACATTTGATTACTTTTCTAATTTCCAGCACTGAAATGCCTTTTTATTGATGGCAACTCTCAGACAGGTTGTAGCCTAAAGCTGGGGATTGATGTGATTGGCAGACGTGGTTTGCTTGCTCACTTAAACAAGTGAGCCAATCAAAAGCATCAAAATAGTATCACTTTACTAAACGGCCTTTAAAAATCACAGGAGTAATTGAGAACATCAAAAACAAACAACAACTTAATATTATTTAACATATCATAGCTTTTCACAGACAATATTCAGATGTAACCTCCTTTGTAATCATCAACATTTTCATGAGTAACTGTAATTTAATTACAAATTTTTTCTCATTTACATTTATTTTGTAATTAAATAACAATGTAGTTACATGTAACTACACCCCAACACTGTTTAAATGTTACCTATATAAAACGTTATAGGTTTAAATATTATTTCATGCTGTAACTGTAAAGCTATTATGCCCTTATGAATGTAACAGGTCTATATGCATCAAAGGAGCCGAAGTTTCTCTATTTATGGATATGACGAGCAACGCACGGGCGAGTGACGTACACAGTCTCCTGTGAAAACCATCACCTATAATAGGCTTACCATAGTGAATTAGTGTAAGATAAAAACACGTTTTGGAAGAAGGACTGACAATGCATTAACTCATTATTTAAATGTTAGTGTACAGTGTACCTTTAAAGCCTTGAGAGATACTGGCATCTTTTTCTTATTTAAAGATATAGAGAGACCTCATTGTTCTTTCCTGTGAGTATGTGTATGTAACTGATCTCAAATATCTCTTACTTTTCTTCTTTCCCTCTCCTCCAAATCATAGAAGAAGCACTGTGCATACTAGGAGTGAAACAGAGTGCGATTAGAGAAGAGCAATTACATAAAATGTGAGCTTTGAGTGCACAACTTGTGCAAAGTAGATTGTTTTATAATGGCACTGTAATTAATACATTGGTTTTAAAGCCACTGGACTGAATATAATCACTGTTAATTGTGAGTACCTCTCGATTAAATTGCTGTAGTTCTGCCTTGAGTCCTTTCTGATCGCCCTCTCTGATACACTCGATAATCCTCTCCACATTCATCGCTGCACGATAAACACAAATGCACATACATGCACAAACATTAAATCATTCTGCAAAAAACATGAGGTACAGAAATCTGAGACCACATGAAGAATCTGTGATTCAATCAGGAAATAAAACACAGTTATAGGGGTTTGAAAAATCCAAAACAAAGAAATGTAAAGTAAAATATAAAATGAATAAGAAATATTGGATTCATCTTATTTTAAGGTGCCATTGTTACAGTTTAATTATACAAATAAGTACTATTATTACATTATTTAAACATACTTGCTATATAAAAGGGGTTGGTTTAGTGTTAGCTACTTGTAATTATGCATAATTTACGTTTAATATTTAGTAAGTTCATGTAAAATGTGTAAAATTGTGTTACTGAAATATTTGCTAGTTAATCAAAAGTAGTTCATTATAATGAATGCAATCAATCTGTTATTAAAGCAAAAAGGGAACAACACATTCTGATAATAAAACAATACTAAATGCA
The DNA here is from genome assembly GCA_023029165.1 of Gobiocypris rarus. Classification (NCBI taxonomy): domain Eukaryota; kingdom Metazoa; phylum Chordata; class Actinopteri; order Cypriniformes; family Gobionidae; genus Gobiocypris; species Gobiocypris rarus. Next base: position 4,693,618 of record CM040920.1, on the reverse strand, counting down.
ATATTAAATGAGAACTATAAAAATACGGTAGCATTTTCACGAGTGGCCCTTAAACGTTTGGGCTGACTGTATTTACAGAATCAAATGCTACTGTTCAAATATCAAACAAGCCACCACCAATATGACATTTTCATACAAAACCAAAAAAGATAAGCCTGCATATAAGTCAATTTCAGATTTCCATGCACTCCGACCACATATAGGTTAGCTCTTCCTCTCACCTGTGAGCGTGTCTTCAATTGAGTGTGCCATGCAGGATCTAATGTGCTGGATCTAATGTGCTGGATCTAATGTGCTCGATCTTGAATTTTTATATTATTTTAATCACTTGCTATACAAATATAAGTTGTTCTTTTTACCTCCAGGGCTTTTATCTACTTCTCCCTCAGCCCTTTTCACTCTGCCTTCGTCCCTGTCCCCTTTTCACTGTAATCCTGCAGTGCATTAGTTATGCTCTAATCCTCTAATGTCTTTCCACGTTATCTCGATTCACTCGCCCTATAACTAATCTCACAGGAGAGCCAGTCGATGGTGCAGGGGCATACATAACCACAAGGTGGCAGAAATGCTAGGAGTGCCGCCCATCCGTATAGTGGTGTTGTGTGTTTTTTTTGTTGTTGTTTTTTACTAATGCTATTAATTCGACATATTACACACAAATCGGCCTTTGCCCACCAGCCGCACTCACGCTCACAGGCGGTTTCCTGACGGATATTTGGCCGAATTCACAAAACTAAATTAGCATTATAACCAGATAGTCTAATGTCAAAAATGCCAAAGCCCTCTGGTGTCCAGCAAAGAAAAAGAAAAAAGTAGAAGAAAAAGGGGATAAAGACAAGGTAATGTAATGATTGAACAGTTTTTCCAATTGCATAGTAGTTAGATGATGCAGTAACGTTCGCTAATTTTACATAGCTAGCTAATAGAGCCAAGTTTTTTTTAACCTTAAATCGTTTGTGCTGGTGGCCCCAGAGAGTAAAATGTGCATGTAATATCAAGTTTTTTTTTTTTTTACAGTTTTGGTGGGGATATATAGTAGACCTAACTGTAAAGTTATACGTGGGTTTATTTAAAATAGCAACATTTTATGTAAAATTCCCTTCAAAGATCTATATTCCTTAGTTCCATTCACAGTGATAACATGAAAAATGTGCCAAAGATTGGTGGAAGATTACTGCCATCTACTGGAAAACAAACACTTTTAAAATTAAATACATTATAGGCCTAAATCCGGTTGATCATTATTAAATCGTCTTATCGTCCAGCCCTAAAACTTGTATAGGTTTTGTCTGTGTTTATTTAAAAACATCTAATTATATGAGAATATGAGATGGCAAATATTTAATTGATGATTTTTCCATACAATACATAACAATACAATATATGATTTTACCCCAAAATTCAACATACCATATACCTTTAAACATCAAAAGATTATTAAACATAATATAATATAATTGTAAACGGACAAAGCTGCCTTGTTAATAAATCAAAATTTAAAGTCACAATGAAATCAATTTTTATATATATTCCAGTATATATTATAAATTATTATTCATGTACATCGTTTCTTTAAATAAATTTCTTTAAATTCCCTCTTAATCTTTGATCAGCATAACTTCTCCCACTTGACACTAACATGAGATCCACCAATAGGAAACCACAACCATTCAAACAATTCCTGAATACTTTACCCAACATGCACTTGTTCAGACCTAAGGGTGTGAAATACACTGATCAGGCATGACATTATGACCTACTATTGTATTGGTCTTCCTTTTGCTGCTAAAACAGCCCTGACCCATCGATGCGTGGACTCCACTAGACCCCTGAAGGTGTGCTGTGGTGTCTGGCACCAAGATGATAGCAGCAGATCCTTTAAGTCCTTTAAGTTGCGAGGTAGGGATCGGACTTGTTTGTTCAGCACATCCCACAGATGCTCGATTGGATTGAGGCCAATTCAACACCTCACACTCGTTGTTGTGCTCCTCAAACCATTCCTGAACCATTTTTGCTTTGTGGCAGAGCGCATTATCCTGTTGAAAGAGCCACAGCCACCAGGGAATACTGTTTCCATTAAAGAGGGTTTATGGTCTGCAACAATGCCTAGGTTGGTGGTATGTGTCAAAGTAACATCCACATGGATGGCCACTGCAGTGTGATGGTCCAAAGCATCACACTGCCTCCACCGGCTTGCCTTCTTCCCATAGTGCATCCTGGTGCCATGTGTTCCCCAGGTAAGTGACGCAGAGGCGCCCGACCATCCACGTGATGTAAACCTGATTCATCAGACCATAGATCACCTTCTTCCACACTGTGGGTGCTTTCAGCTGTGGACAGGGGTCAGCAATGGCACTCTGACTGGTCTGTGGCTATGCAGCCCCATACGCAACAAACTGCGATGCACTGTGTATTCTGACACCTGACATCAGAGCCAGCATTAACTTCTTGAGCAATTTGAGCTCCAGTAGCTTGTCTGTTTGATCGGACCACACGGGCCAGCCTTCGATCACCACGTGCATCAATGAGCCTTGGCCGCCCATGACCCTGTCGCCGGTTCACCACTGTTCCTTCCTTGGAGCACTTTTGATAGAGACTGACCACTGCAGACCAGGAACACCCCGCAAGAGCTGCAGTTTTGGAGATGCTGTGACCCAGTCGTTTAGCCATCACAGTTTGACCCTTGTCAAACTCGCTCAAATCCTTACTCTTGCCCATTTTTCCTGCTTCTAACACATCAACTTTGAGGACAAAATGTTCACTTGCTGCCTAATATATCCCACCCACTAACAGGTGTCGTGATGAAGAGATAATCAGTGTTATTCACTGTCAGTGAATTCATAATGTTATGCCTGATCGGTGTAAATGCAGCCTAAATAATATTTTTCTCAAAGTTCATAACTATTTTTTTTTTGTATTTTTTTAAATCAAATAAAAAACAAATAAATTATAATTTACCCTGTTAGAGGGGCTTTCTTTTTTATTTTTTATCTAATGATTTAGGTTTGTCTCTTTTCCCTTAAAAACATTTAAGGGACACAACGTGTGTGTGTGTGTGTGTGTGTGTGTGTGTGTGTCCATTTTAGTAAGTGAAGGGTGTGTGAATCTATCATGTAACTTAGTCAATGTGTTTCCTGACAGGATACACATCAATGCCTAGTGGCCAGAAAAAAAAAAAAGAAAAAAAAAGACACAAACACTCTTACATACAGTACCCACACACTCACTGCACCTCGTGCCACTGATTGGCAATCAACAACAGGATGTGCCTGTTAAAGATAGGGAAACGTTTAAATGATATACACAGCAATTCACATGAGAATAATCCCCCTTTACCTTTCCTATGCGCGCAAACTGACGTACACACACACAAATCACAATGAGTGCTCAAACAACAGTGCCTCTTCTACTCTTAATCAAGTGTTACACATCCACACCTGCCATTTGCATCCTGTTGACAAGCTCCTTCAGCAGGAAGTGATTGTGTCTTGGTCAGTAAGTCATGATGAATAAAGGTGAATCTGGTTAAAAGTCACAAATATCTGTGAACTGTTACCAGGAACATGTTTAAGATGTCTGAGTCAGTTGTTCCCACAAAAATCCCCATGATCATCTGAGCAGTAAATACTGCTTATATTTTAAATAAGTCTCACAGGAATCACAGGTATAATTATGCCTCGTTGTTAGTCATTGGTTAATTCTGGTCTGACTACAACTGACACTATAATAAAAAATAAAAAATCCAAATAATTTTTTTTTTCTCTCAGCAGACAGTAGTTAGATCAGTGCAATATGATGAAATGCAAAGTATGATTTAATATCTTTTTTTTCTTCTACCAGGCCTACATTTATAGAGAAAATATATACATTTATAGAAACAAATTACATTAATAAAGAGAAAAGTAGATATAATGTATAATCTGAAATTTGAGAACACAAGCATAGTCGTATTTGGAAGGAAATTTGTATCTCATTGGATGTTATTTTAGTATTTATAGCCTATACTATATAGTATATAATAGTACTTATTGCTATTTTGAATATTCATCTGGTTTTATAGTTTTACTTGCTCTTGTATTAGCTTTTATTTATTTTTATTTTATAGCAGTATTGGGTAACACATTACCAGTAACATGAGTTATGTAATCAGATGACTTTAAGTAATAAAATAACTTGACATTAAAACATTAACTACATAGCATTTAATTGAGAACAGAGTGACACAGTATTACGTATACTATAACTTGTAAAATAAAAAAGGATAGGCTTATTATCATTAAATAATACTTAAAAAACTAAATGAAACTAACTTAAACTTAAAAACTAAAAAGCATTTCCATACTTGAAATAAAATAAACAAACAAATTTGTCTAAAGTACTGCATTAAAGGAACTGTATGTAAGACATGTATTTCAATCAATCATAAAATGGCCCTGATATGTCACTTGACATTAGGAATCATGTTAATTTCATATACGTATATCACTGACAACAGTAGTCCAGCTAGGATATTGTCATTTTAAAAGTGAAGTTGCAGCCCTCAACTGATGTTGATGTTGTCATGTGTTTTGGCCTGAAGCCCCACCCTCCACCGATCTACCAATCACAAAGTCAGTAGTGTTTCAGCATCCAGGTTGCTAGCTGCTCTAGTTACCACAGCTACAGCTACAAACTCTTTGGCTAAAAAAAATGTTGAATTTACGAAACCTAAAAGACCTCTCATGAAGCATAAACTTAACAGAAAGAAAAACCCAACTTACTGTGACACGTCACTTGGCATTGGAAGCTCCTTGTAGCTCCTGCAGCCTATCTGCCAACCTCGAGTCAGCGGGAGTGGGAGAGGGGATACACCGCTCTACAGTCATTTGAAAGTGATTGGAGTACCAGTTTTGGCCATAATCCTACATACAGGTCCTTTAAATGTTATCACAAATATACTTTATGTATTTAATCTCACTTTATTAACCAATGACTTTGCTGCTGCCCGATGATCCAGTTCACGAATAAGCAAAAAATACTTCACAGAAACATCACTTGTGTTTCATGGTTTTGTTTTTATTGTTGAAGCAAGAGTGTTGAATTTTCTTCTCCTGCAATCCAGAATGGAAGCACATAAATGTTTGTTGGAGCTGCGGCCTCTACCGTACAGGCGTGCATTTTCATTTCCTTCAGCCGGATTTTATTCATTTCACTTCTGGTGTGAAAGAGCCTTTATATTTTTATGTCAAGTTAAGTCATTTTTATAAAACAAGAAAGTCAGCTGAGGTGAGAAAAAGTAACACAATAATAGTAACGCAACACATTACATAAAAAGTAACTAATGCAATTAGTTACTTTTTAGGGCGTAACCCATTACTTTTGAAAGTACCCTTCCAACTTCAACATATTTTAGTTACAGTAATTGCCAATGCAACATTTCTGATTTTCATGTCATTTTTATTGAAGTTTTTCATCTAATATTTATTTGAATTTATTTCTTCTTAATTTCAATTACTGAAAATGTTTTAGTTTTAGTGGTAACACTTTACAATAAGGTGTCATTAGTTAACAATGTATTAAAGGGGTACTTCAGCGCTGGGAATATGAATCTGTATTTAAACTGGGTCATTAATGTAGTAGAAATGTGAAATTATTTTTGAATTTGGTGCCTTCTAGACTGAGAAAACACAAAATGTATTTTTGTCTCATGGGGATGAAAAACAACAATTCCCACAACGCACTGCTTCACTGCCCTACTCTAGGCACGGCTAGTCGGCTACTGGATTACTGGATCACTTGCCTACCACGTTCATTTTCAGAAAATCAGTTCAGTTAGAGACACTACAATTAAAAACTGAACGTGTCTGTTCGATATAATGTGAGTGAGCCGATTTGAGCGTCACGGCACAAACGCAGCAGGATCGGATTACATTCATCACATGAGCTGCGGTAATCGCAGGATTCGCGGCTGCATTCACAGCGCGTGATCAGTCTTGCGCATGTTCTGATCATGTCTTTGGAAGCTTAACTGTCATAAGAAGCTCTTTTTAAAAGTTAAAGCATTCCCTTTGCTCTCCACCGCTCCGTTTACATGAATCTCCGCAGCTCCCGAGCCAACGTCGCCTGTGAGTGCGATGTTGAAAACATGTGGAAATGGCGCCCTCTGCTGGCTGTAGTCTTCAGCCTCTGGCCAAAAACTCCTCAGATGATGCAAAATGACGATATTTGCATCATCGGAGGAATTTTTCCAGAAATAAAATACATAATTCTCTCGTCTCAGGGTCATATGAGGAGGGAAAGTACGATAATTGGAATATACTCCTGGGTTTCTACTGATACAAAGCTTAAAGCTAATCACTGAAGTAACCCTTTAACTATAGAACTAACCATGAGCAATACTGTCACCTCCAGAGGGCACTCCAACCCGGACTGTCATAGACTACATCTCCCATAATCCTTTGCCCAGACTCATTAGCACTCATTGGTTACATCACCTGCACCCCATCACCTAGTTAGCTCACACTATATAAACCATGATGTCTTCCTGTGCAGCACTCATGACGACTGAGAACACAGATTCACCAGCCTTGATGGCTGAAGACTTTGGTGAGGCACCTGTGAAGGCTGGTGAATCTGGTGTAGGACCTTCCAGAGCCTCCAGCTGCCACAGACACTTCACCAGCCTTCACCAAAGTCTCCACCAAAGTCTCCACCAAAGTCTCCACCAAAGTCTCCACCAAAGTCTCCACCAAAGTCTCCACCAAAGTCTCCACCAAAGTCTCCACCAAAGTCTCCACCAAAGTCTCCACCAAAGTCTCCACCAAAGTCTTCACCAAAGTCTTCCACCAAAGTCTTCCACCAAAGTCTTCCACCAAAGTCTTCCACCAAAGTCTTCCACCAAAGTCTTCCACCAAAGTCTTCCACCATCATGGACGCCCCATCTGTGTTCTCAGTCATCATGAGTGCTGCACAGGAAGACATCATGGTTTATATAGTGTGAGCTAACTAGGTGATGGGGTGCAGGTGATGTAATCAATGAGTGCTAATGAGTCCGGGCAAAGGATTATGGGAGATGTAGTCTATGACAGTCCGGGTTGGAGTGTCTGTGATTGCGGGCGCTCACACTGGTCAATTGTGACAAATACATGTGTAACGAACAGTCCACTGAAGGCAAGCTTTATGAACCCATGTGCAGTTTATTAACAAAACAAAGACTATAAAAAAACAAACTATGAATTGACTAGAATCATGAACAGACTAGAATCATGACTAGAATCTTATTAATTTCACTTCTGGAGTGAAAGAGCCTTTACATTTGCCAAGTGTTACTGTTTTAGTAAATAATAACAATGTTTGAATTTTTTTAAGAATAAACTAAAAATAATAAAACATGTAAACAATTCTTTACAATTAGATTAGATTAGATAGAGGTCTTGCATTTCTTGTCTTTCTATTTATCTAGAAAACTATAAAACAAGAAAATACTGTTGTAAAGAGCTATATGAAATATCAAACAGCTTTTTAACCACAAACCACTATAATTTGTGCAAATACTGTCTGTTAATAAGAGGGTTCAGAGCTCTAATCACTTAAAGTGCGAACAAAAAGATCCATATACAAATTCCATGTCATGGTTACAAGAAAACAGCAGGAAAGGTATGAAATGATATACTAAAGGAATTATGTGAAAAAAGTCAGGTGAATTATGGGTTCCTGTCCTTAATATAACAGCTGATCACTATGTTTGTGACATTGTATATGAATATATTTGTATATGACAGGTTTGTATATGGCATACATAAATGTTTGCAGGTGGCACTTGAAAATACTTGAGATAACCAAGCTACTCCGACTGGGAAAACAACTCCAGATGTCCAAAGCAGGAAAAGTGCACAATAGAGTCTATAGGGAAAAAGTGAACAAGCATAAGGGGGGGAAACTAGGGAGTCAAGAAAAGAGGATGAGAATACGGGGAAAGGGTTGTGAATGAATAGTCTTTATATAGCTGCATTCAAATGACACCTCAAAATTCCTGAAAGTTCCTGACTGTCTGAAAAGATTGTGTTGAGAGTGAGACCTCCTGTCATCAGAAAAGACTCGCTTGGGAATACCGATTTTGAGAGAACTGGAGAGGATCTGAAGTGCCAAGGGCATGAAAAAAACAAGAAGGAGATGGAAAAAAGAGTGACTCAAGTCAGGGGAACAAAACGACAGGAAAGCGGAGCGATAAAGGAAAGCTGTGAGAGGAGGGGCTATTTTAAGAAATGGCTTTCCGGCAGGTGAGAGAGCTGAAAAAAGAAAAAAAAAACTTTCAGGAACAAACAGTCAGTCGAGATGTAAAGAGGAAGTGAGTCATAATAAGAGGGAAGTATGCCACGACGGGGTTACTGAAAGCAACACATAAAATATGTATATTATCATCAAGATGTTACATCTGTACTAGTTTAAACAGAGATGGAAACTTGTTTATAAGAAGAACGGTACAAATATATTATAAACCACAACAATTAGCAGTGAGGAGGACACCCCCCCTACTTTAACCCCGCCCCCTTCCAGCAATCATATAAATACAGAGGAAGGAGTAGAACTCACATGCTTTTACTCAAAGTCAAAGAACAAGTGGATCATTTTCAGTTTCTCTCAACAGTGTGATATTGTTTCTAAGGATTGATGGTCAGGACAAAAAGCCTTCTCAAGTGTCTACCTTACATGCAAGGTGAGCTCCTAAATATATCATCAAAATGTTAATTACATAGTTTTGCATGCATTTAATTGAGAACAGCGAGACGAGGCATATTATCTGTGCTATAACTTGTAGGTGTATTATCATAAACTATAACTAAAACCATAAAAAGCATTTCAATACCTTGAAATAAAATAAACATTAATAGACATAAAACACAATTTTAACTATAACTAAACACACACAAACAATATATAGACATTTTTTATTTTATATTTTAACAACAAAAAATAAAAATACAAAAACATTTGTACAAAATTACTAAAAGTAAAAAAAATAAAAAAATAAAAAATAAAATATATTACATAAATTGTGTTGTTTTCCTGTCAAATGAACTCGAATAATGTTTGTTTTATTTACTACTTCAGAAATAAAATTTTGGTAATACTTTTTATTTTACATGTACTTAATAACAGTATATTATGCATAATTATATGCAATTAACCCTAATCCTACCCTAACCCTATAAATACCTGTTGTTAATTAAAATTAGTCTATATTTAAATGTATAATTGAATATTCTACAGTAATTCTACAGTATATTCTATATAATAATACTAAAATAAGACTTATTTGCTGATTGGTTGATTGAATGTGTGTAATCTGCATCTCTACAGGTCATATTATGGAAGTGGCTGTTTTGCTGTTGCTGACTATACCGATGAACACAGCCACACAAGTGAGACAGACACTAAGGTGTGTTCATTAACACACACACACACACACACACACACACACACACACACACACACACACACACACACACACACACACACACACACGTCTAGTTCACTATCTTTGTGGGGATTCTCCATAGACGTAATGGTTTTTATACCGTGCAAACTGTACATTCTACCCCCCTACACTGCCCCTGCCCCTAAACCTACCCATCACAGGAAACATTCTGCATTTTTACTTTCTCAAAAAAACTCAAATCCTGTGTGATTTATAAGCCTTTTGAAAAGTGGGGACCGCTGGCTGGTCCCCACAATATAGGTGATCTCAGGTTTTGCTGTCCTTATGGGGACATTTGGTCCCCACAATGTAATATAAACAAGGAGACACACACACACACACACACACACACACACACACACACACACACACACACACACACACACACACACACACACACACACACACACACACACAATTTAGGTCCCCATGGTGATACGAGTCCCCATAAGTCTCTGTGCATTCAGGTTGAAGTACCCACTGGGATAGAAAAACATGTAAGGATTTCTGGTATTGCCATCCTTGTTGGGACATTTTGTCCCCAACACATAGGGAACACCTGAACCGCACCCACACACACAACCACAACCACATTCTACACCCAGTATATTCACTGTCACATGTATTAAACAGGACACAGACAGAAAGCCTCTCACTAGTGAAGAGCATACAGAGGTCAAGGGACGTGACCCTGGTTGGCACTGACAGAGAGACACCATCAATGGGGACCAAAACGACCAGCAAACCAAATCCAGACATAGCCTCTTCCCTGTTTCTACAAACCATCCTTCAGAAAGCCAGAGAGTAAGTGAATCACTGTCCAGAGCTAAACATTTATCAAAGAATACATATACTGTTCACACGCTTGGGGTCGGCACTAATTAACTCACTAAGGTTGCATTTATTTGATTTTAAAAAATAACAGCAGAAAAACAGTAAAATATTTTTACAATTTAAATGAACTTTTCTATTTTTAATATGTAATTTATTCCTGTGATGCAAAGCTGAATTTTCAGCATCATTACTCCAGTCTTCAGTGTCACATGATCCTTCAGAAATCATTCTTGGATTATGATTGAATATTTTTGTGAAAACTGACAATTTATTTTAGGATTATTTGATGAATGGAAGGGTAAAAATTACAGCATTTATTTGAAAAAGCAACATTTGCAACATTATAAATGCCTTTTCTATCACTTTTGATATAATGCAAAAAATCTAACTTTTAAAAGTAGCGTATACATATTATTTGCAAGAATAAATACATATCTTTTTGTGTTGCTTGTCTGCTGCTTTGGGTTAAAATGTATATAAAATATCAACAAAAAACACAAAAGTGTTAAAATGATCCCTGCTCCCCCATATTATGTGTTATATCAAATATATTGTCTGGTCTCTCTGCAGAAGGCGAGCAGCTCAGAGAGGCTGTCAGCTTGGAACATGTCAGGTACACAACCTGGCCAACAAGTTATACCGAATGGGTCAGAGCAACGGAAAAGACGAGTCCAAAAATGCAAATGACCCAACAGGCTATGGACGCTAAGAATATACATCCCAGAAGAGCTTCTGCTCTTTCATCAAAGGACAGAATGTATTTGACTGGTACTGCTCAGGATATTGCTAAAATGAAAAAAAAAAAAAAGTTCCAATAAGTTAACTATTCTATATTATATTAACTAATTAATTTGCATGTCTTTGATAGACGTTGTTTAGGCTGCTTATTGTATAAAAGTTGTATGTATTGTATTCTATTTAAAAATTGTATATAAAGGTGACAAAATAACTAAAATTAATAAATAACACGCATAAGGAGGGTAAAATGGGGCTTTATACTAAATTACATAAAATTGTTATTATTAAAAATAGGTGATGAGGTGTTTCTTTTTACAGACACAATATGTACGATTTTTGGATTAAATATTTGTTAACTTGTGTACTTCTATTATCTCAAATGTTTCCAAGAATGTTTAAATCCAGAGAAATAAATATCATACCCTCGTTACCCTCGATTTCCGACACTTTAATATATAATGTGTGTTAATAATGAGCAACTGTTTGGATACATTTATTGACAGAAAACAAATCATTGTTGTATAGCTCAACATAGTCACGGGCCCTATTTTAATGATCTGAGAGCATGGTCTGAAGTGTTCAAATCCACTTTTGCTAGTGTAATGATGGAAAAAGGTCTAAAAGGGTTGTGCCTAGTCTCTTAATGAGTCATGGGTGTGTTTTGGGCGTAACGTGCAATAAACCAATCAGAGTCTCATCTCCCATGTGCTTGCATCATGGCGAATTCACTATTTACATGGCGGAATTTGCGAGTGGAAAGACTGAATGCTTCTCCAGATAAGAATCCTTTTTTTTTCATATTTTAAAATGTTTGTGTGCTGCTGCGCGTCCCTGTGTGTGTAATAAGCAAAGTGTATGCGTGTTGTGCACCGCATATAGGTGCATATTACTAGTGCACCCTTTAAATAACACACAAATACTGCACCAGACAAGAGTTTTCATTGGACAATGGCGCAGTCGCTTTCAGTTGCCTTAAAATAGCAACGCACTAAGAATACGCCTGAACACACCTTGTTTTCAGACCAGCACGCCCATGGGTGAACAGATGAGCATGAGTGCATGGATGTGAAAATCAAAACTGCATCAAGCTGACTTTGGCAAAAAACACTTGCGTTGCATCTGGCGTCGCATTGCTATGGGGTAACAGTGATGTATTACCCCACAAACGCATGACCAGAAGAAGTGGAAGTGGGAACTCTGCTTCATACCACATTAATGTTAATAAATCTTTAATACATTAGCTCATCCATGAAAATTATTTCTGCCCAAGTCCCGTTAGATTCTTTTCCACCGGCTGTAGAGGTGAAGATCTCCCAAGATTCTGCAAAATCAAGGTGTCATCAAGCTTTTTTTCATCAGTAAGCGACCTCTAGCGGTGAAAATTACATATAGTGCCTTTAAGAGTAAAATGGCTTTCAGCATGGAGCGAAAGCAGTGTTATTGCTAAAGGTAGGGTAAAGCGTATGCAGCTTATTTTATAAGCACTTTTTGTTATACTGGTTGATACTCTCTTCACATCCTGATAGCAATCGATAATAGAAGTGGTCTAAATGTTAAAACATGTAGCCTACACATATATCTTCTGTGAAAGTCACAGGACCACATTTTTTTTGTCAGATCATAAAATGTTGTGCACATGCAGATATGATGTCCTGGCAATGTATTTCCATATGCGCACCTGCTTGCGCAGACATCACACGTCATCAGCTCGTTCTGCCAGGCTATGCAGAGTTGTAGACAGTCACTGAGTGCCACACAGCAGCTTTTTATAGTTAGTCCTGAACCAAAACAAGGAGCTAATGCTGCTTTTACCGAATGTCCTGTGATCACGAGATGGCAACCCGTAATATTCCGGAGCTGTTCACGTCCTCAGACTCGGATTTATGCGTTTCTGTCAACACTATCAACACCAAAATAAGGCAGTCAAGAGGTTCAACTAAAGCTCTGTTGTTTATGTCCATTATTGTTGTAATGTTATGTGCTTTGAGACGAGGTAATTTGTGATGCTTTGCAGACACTGCTGTGTGCGTTCATGTGTTTTGAAGGGAACGTGGCTTTGAGGGATCTCATGCTTTCAAAGCTAGCCTTACTTTAAATGTAATTTAAAGACCACCTGTCTTTAATTGTAATTAAAAGACCACCTGAATTTAAAGACCACCTGTGGTTTTTAATTTTGTTTAAATGTCAATGTGGTATTTTTAATATATCAACACCATTACTGAGTATTTTCTCCTTAAAACAGCAGTGAACCAAAAACAAGGTTTGAAATCGCTGGTGTTTTTGACGTCACAAACTACCTTGTAACCAATCACGTTAACGTGCTGGCAGGCGGGCTTTAGCTTATCATTACTATTCTCTGATAGACTGAGTAAAACCAGCCTGATCTGCCAGCGATTTGATTTCGCCCTGCAACTCCTGAACAACCTGTACATTCATTTCTACTGCTTCTGTTACAAATTCGCAGGGACCAATCACAAACCGGCATATCCACCTGGCAGGTTTAACACAATGACGGATAGAGAAGCGATGGATCGTTGGTCTGATTGGTTGAAGGACTATCCAATTACATACAGTCATTTGAATTATGCACGTTGATCACGCCTCTTGTGCAGTAGAAATAGAGCAGACTCCCCAGACCAATGTTCCATCTTAAATTGAGCTTGGTCGGGTGATAGCCAGACAAATTCTTTGAGGTTTCTGAGTTTTAAAAGGCAGACTGAGAGCATGGTTCAACACTATCACTGTCATTACACATATCTGGGGAAAAATGATTTAATATTTGATTTTGGTGCTCAAAAGGATTAAAGGATAAAATTATTGACTACAGAGGGACTTTAATGTTTAATGTACAGTAATGTGAAAAAGAAAGGACACCCTATTTAATTCATAGTTTTCAGTATCAGGACATAATAAAAAGCATCTGGTCCTTGCCAGGTCTTAAAATTCAGAAAATAATACCTCAGATGAACAACAACACCTGACATGGCACACCGTGTCATTATTTATTTAGCAGAAATAAAGCCAAGGTGCCCAGGTCCTGTGACTGCAAAACAAGCCCAAAATCATCAGCCCTCCACCAGCATGCTTGACTTGTATGAGGTGTTTATACTGATATGCTCTTTTGGTTTTCACCAAACGTAGCACTGTGCATTATGACCAAACAACTTTGGTCTTGTCCGTCCAAAGAACATTGTTCCAGAAGTCTTGAGGTTTGTTCAGATGCAACTTTGCAAACCTTATCTGTTCTGCCATTTTCTTCTTAGAGAGAAGAGGCTTTCTCCTGGCAACCCTTCCAAACATGCCATACTTGACCCATCTTTTTGTAATTGCACTGCCATGAACTTAACAAACCATTTACATTTAACATTTAACATGTTAACTGAGGCCTGTAGAGTCTGCAGTGTAGCTCTTGGGTTTTCTGCAATTTCTCTGAGCATTGCACGGTTTGATCGTGGGGTGAATTTGCTGGGACATCCACTCCTGGCAACTGTCTTGAATATTACACTTCCTTACTGTTGAATAATGGACTTCAGGCCTTATAACCCTTCTCAGAATGATTTCAGCAACAATTGCTTCTCTAAGATCATATCTGATGTCTTTCCTCCTTGGCTTTCTGTTAACACACCTGAAGGCTCCAGACCAGCAAACTGACAAAACTTAGAGGTAATAGGTAATAGAAATAGAGGTGATCACACTTGCTGATGATCAATTAATCAGCAGCGTCTGACCATTACCCTCTTAATTCCTATGGAAGCAGTAAGGGTGTACTTATGCTCACGACTCATGACTTTGCGTTCCAGGCAAAGTCACTGCAAACTGCCTGAGCGCAAGGAATTGCGGAAGAGAGATGTAAACAAAGCACAGCGGACCATATTGGACTTATACTCATTTAAAATAATTTAAATCACCAATGGTGCTTACTCCTTGCTTATTTGAGGGAAAATGAGGAGAAAAAATGGCACATAAAGCAAGAGAAGCTGTTATACCTTTTATTTGACATTATTTGTATGTTTGTAAATGTATTTGGTATTAATGTATTCTTGCACTCAATGGACTGATAACTAGCTAACGCTAGAAAAGCTGCTGATAATGCATAACATTTGTGGATAAATAACATTAGAGCAATACCTTATTTTAATAAACGATTTGGTTTTTAATGCATGACTTCCATAAACACCGCATCCGTAGGAGCAGCCATTGATGTTTCGTGGGCTATGTGACGTCAGAGCTCGTAACTGGGAGTACATGGATCTAGTACGACTTCAGGGGTGGAAAGTCACGGGTTTAACAGTTGTTCCAGTGTACTTTCACGGGTAGAAGGATGGAAAAACACGGGTTACGGGTTGCCTGGAACACAGCATTAGTTTATCACCCATGGCTTTTCCACATTGGCCCATTTTTTGCTAAATAAATAATGACACTGTAATGACAATGTAATGTGTTGTTGTTCATCTGAGGTTTTCTGAATAATAAGACCTGCCAAGCAACAGATCATTTTTTTATTATGTCCTGTATCCAGATACGGAAAATGTTTACCATGTACACCATTTCATGTAAACGGTATTCCCTGGTGGCTGTGGCTCTTTCAGCAGAATAATGCGTCCTGCCACAAAGCAAAAATGGTTCAGGAATGGTTTGAGGAGCACAACAACGAGTGTGTGGTGTTGACTTGGCCTCCAAATTCCCCAGATCTCAATCCAATTGAGCATCTGTGGGATATGCTGAACAAACAAGTCCGATCCATGGAGGCCCCACCTCGCAATTTACAGGACTTAAAGGATCTGCTTCTATCATCTTGGTGCCAGATACCACAGCACACCTTCAGGGGTCTAGTGGAGTCCATGCCTCAATGGGTCAGGGCTGTTTTGGCAGCAAAAGAGGGACCAACACAATATTAGTACGGTCATAATGTCATGCCTGATTGGTGTGTAATATATATATATATATATATATATATATATATATATATATATATATATATATATATATATATATATATATATATATATATATATATATATATATAATAAAATGATTATTTATCATTTTAGATATTTATTAAAGATAGTACCACCAGATCAAAATGGCATTTTGGAGACATTGCCCACTAAATCATGATTAGGGTGAATTCTTAATTTCAGGTAAATTAGGACACATTTTGCGATAGAGATAACTCAGAAAAATGTTCCTATAATCTAGAAGTAACCCTAAAATAATGAGCAAATATAACAGCTAGGTAGCTCCATAACCTGGCATGTTGTTGGCGGTAATGTTTGGAACCTAGCCAAATCCTTTGTGTAACGAACAATAAACCGGATTTTTGATTAGAGCAAGCAATGAGCATTATCTCTCGTCTCACAGGTAGTCTCGTCTTTTTCCCACACACACACACACACACACGCACGCGCGCGCGTCTCTTCCAGCCTCTCCTCTACAGCCACACCCTGCGCGCCGGTTACACCTGATTCCTCAGGTAACCCTACAGACTCCAGCGATCCCGGACTTCCTCGTTTATGGGTGGCATGGACGTTACGCGCTGCAGAACGCTTTGAAGTGAAACTTCCTACAAACAGCGACTTTATAAAGCCTATAAACAAACCACGATGAATGAAAAGGACATTGAACAAGGTGGAGTGGCCGTGATGCCGAAAACAGATCTGGTAGGTCTGACAGAAAGCTGATTACAGAAGCACTCATTTTGCATTACAAACACGCTTCAGTTGTTTGCTGCTCATATATTATGTTCTTAAAGACTTACTGCATGCATTCAGTATCGTTTCGATTCAGTGTTGGTTATGAGCAGGAATAAGGTAGTTTCTCAAAACAACATACCATGGGTTAAAACAAGACTGTGCACGTGTGTTTGTCACGTGCTTCTTCCTAACTACAGTGTTCATGTTAGGCCTACAGTACCTTGTTTAATGAACAGCAAGTGTTTTATGGAAGTATTTTGTGTTATCTGTGCTTTATGTTAAAGGGAGTTAAATGTAAGGGTCAAATATGTATATTTCCATAGCTATATAAAAGCTGTAAAATGTATATGTAAAAAAAAAAAGAAAAGAAGAATGTTATTTGTAATGTTATGAGATTCCATAATTTCAGTTCCATTTTCTGTGTCAGTGATTCAATTCAAATCAATGTAATTTAATCTATAAAAGAACAAAACCACTAGTTAATTCATTAAAATGAATGTCCAGTTTGAGTAGTAGAAGTATTAAATAGTGTTAAATATTTTATTCATGTCCAGATGTACATCTAAGGAAGTAAATGTTTTGGTGTTACAATGGACCAAACAATGTAACAGGGACACTAAACACAAAACCCAGTTCATATAATCTAAATAAGTGATGAGACACCATAAAGGCTAAACTGGTCTGTCTTGATTTTCTGATGAAAGGGTTGGGTTGGGATAATGATGGAATTACAAGAGGAGTTAAAGGGATCTGTTTACCCTAGTTTTGTGACATTCTGACCTTCCTCGAGCAAACCCATTAGATTAGATAAAGTGTTACAAGCTTTGAAGTTGCATTCAGTGTTTTTTTCCTCAGTGGATCACATGATCAGCTTTATCTGGCTAACGTAGTGATAGTGCCATGGTAAACCCAAGACCACTGTTGGACAGTAGCTATCATGTTTTTAGTGCATTAAGTTATTTCCGTTATTGATTTCAGAGGTGGATTCCAGATTTCTTTAAAAAGAGAGTGTGCACAACATTTGTGGAGAACACTTCCAGGTAAGATGTCTGACTTTGTTGAGTATTCAGTATCTCGTGTTAGACTCCGTCTGTAGGACAGATCCTCCGTCTGTTGTTTTGTAGCAATGACGGTCTGTGTCAGTGTGGGTCCACGCGGGACACGCACCCCCCAGTGGCCCTGGGCGATAACTTCAGCACAGCCATCGTCAGTCACTGGGACAGCGCACAGCACTCCTCCGAACTGCCCACAGATGCCTTCGGAGAGCTGGAGTTTGCTGGGGCCGGCAAGAGACACAGCTATGTGAGTTCCTCTCATTGTGTCTGGGCTGTATATGAGCTATATATATATATATATATATATATATATATATATATATATATATATATATATATATATATATATATATATATATATATATATATGTATATATATATATATATATATATATATATATATATATATATATATATATATATATATATATATATATATATATATATATATATTAGTGATCTGGATCACATGGAAAATAGAAATTATTTACTTTAATATTGAAGTGATTAGTTTATTTTAATTTTTGTTTAAAATAATTCATATTAAATATTATTTTATGATTTAAGATTTGGGTGTGTGATGAGGATAAAATAAAAGTGTTTTCATTTTATGAAGTTTTAATTTGACCTTCATTAAAACATCCTTCATCCTGTTTTGATCATACTTTCTTCTCTTTATAATTATTGAAATTGTTTGTTTTCAGTTTTTGATTGGAATAATTAATATTAAATAATTTAAAAAATAATAATAATAATAACTTAATAGTCGGTGACTAGGGTTGAATAAAATCTTTATATAAAAAGCATTTTAAAAGCAGAAAAAATAAAATTAGTCATGGTAAATATAGTGTACAATTTTATTTTATTTGGCTTTCATATATCACTAATTAGTAGTTTGTTTTTGTAATTTAAAGTTTCTTTCCACATTTTACTGCTGTTTTGTTCTTTCTTCCATTCTCTTTATAATTATTAAAAAGGTTTATGTTTTCACTTTTTGTTTGGAATAATTAATATTTTCAGAATTTAAGTTGGTGACTAGGGTCAAATAAAATCTTTATATAAAAAGCATTTTTAAAGCAGCAAAAAAATAGTGTACAATTTTAATTTGGCCTTCATATAACAGAAAATCTTTAATAAAAATCAACCCCTGGCACATAAAAATGTCCAGTAAATGGAGAAACAACCATACAAATTTTGTAATTCAGTTTCTTTTCACATTTGTTTGCCCCATACACTCCCCATCTGTTTATAATTATTGAAATGGTTTAGGTTTTCACTTTGATTAAAATAATTAATCATTTTAGAACATTTTCATCCTGACAAGGGCAAAATAATACAATAAAAAAAAAGATTTTAATAAAGCAGCAACATTAATTGTCATGGTAAAAAGTGTACAGTTTTAGGGGCTGTTTAAACAAAACTGTTAACTAAAAACAGAACTTTTTATGCGTTTTGGCCGCTCACTTAATTTACATGACGGCATTTTCGGGGTCTTAAAAAGCAAACTTTTAAAAATGATATCGTTATTGTCTCCATGTAAACTACAAAAATGTGAATTTGTGAAAACCGTGTGACTTGCACATGCATATGCATATTACGTGCTCAGTCTATAAGCGTGTAATGTTTCTTTACAAAGTGACATCGCCATCTACTGGCCTGGCAGCATAATTCAGTCGTGTTAACGGATCATTTTGACAACGGTGTTGTATACGAAAAATGCTATTTTTTCCCTTTTTAGTACATTGTAGTACGTGTAATTAAGATAACAGCTCTGAGTCGTCTTCAGCTCTGAGTCGTCTTCTGAGGTTGAAGAACACCTGACGAGAGATCAGTGCATAGTGACACATTTTTGTGTTGATTTTGATGTTTGTTTTGGATCATTGATCATCATCCTGATGGAAGATCCAACCACCGCCCATTATAAGATTTCTATCAGAGGCACTCAGTTTTTGATTTTTTTATCTTTTTGTATTTGCTAGAATCCATGAACATTAACGATCCAGCAGTATATTTAATCTATTGCTGCACATCAATCTCAGATAATCTGATATATTTTTAATATATTAAATGTCCCGTAGTTGAAGAAACAACTACATTTAACAGTTCAGTAGCTTGTTTTTGTAACTTACAGTGGCTTTTCACCTTTGATTCCCTTTTTGATCTCACTCCCCTTGTCTTTATCCCAGTTTCTGCGTCTCTCCAGCACCACAGATCCTTCCAGGGTTTTCAATATCATGAGGGAGCACTGGAAACTGGCACAGCCCAACCTGGTTGTGTCAGTGGTTGGTGGTGGGAAAAGTTCAGAGGTCAAGACGTGGGTGCGAGAGGTGCTGAGGCAGGGGCTGGTTAAAGCTGCACAGAGTACAGGTGCCAACTTCTATCCACACATAATATTATTCATATCTCATGTTTTTTGATACATTTACATGCTATACAAAGGTGTGAAAACTTTGCATTACGCTACTTTCACAACTTGATCTCTGCGTAGGAGTTTCGATTCATTACCGATTTATTACCAATGTCATACCTGAAATAATCAATGAGAAACCGAAAAGTGCATGACCACTTCAGCTGTCATTGTGCCTTCTATTGTGACCTGACAGGATGCAAGCAGTATGAATATGAATCATACATTCATATCTAGATTAACTGCAAGTAATTAAAGGCCAGTTACCAGGACACAAATTCCTGCAGGACTAATTATTTCAACAACCTGGTTTATGACAGGAAAGTCGGCCAGCAAGTTCTTCTCTGTGTGTGTAAATAGTAAAAAAAAATTATATAAGTAAATAAAATAATGCACAATGCAACTTATTGGAAAAGAGTGGAATATAATAATAATAATAATAATAATAACATTACATAATTCATATTTTTTAGAATGTTTGGGTCTCTGACAAAGGTGAAACAAAAATCACTGGAAAAGCAGCACAAAATATATAAAAACAATAAATATAATAATAATTCATAGGAATTATGACTAGTAAATATCCTCAATTCAATAAAACGGTTAATTTTGGATGTGGCTTATGTATAGGTGCATGGATCATAACCGGAGGGTTGAGGGAAGGTCTCAGCAGGTGTGTGGGAGAAGCTGTGAGAGATTATGCCACTGCAACATCTGCTGTCACTCTCAGTAAAGTGGTTCTGATTGGCATCACTCCCTGGGGCCTGGTAAAAGATAACAACCAGCTTGTCAACTGTGAGGTAACGCAACTATATATATATATTTATTGGCACCCTTAACAAAGATTGAGCAAAGAAGCCTGTGAAAATAAACCTGCATTAATCCTTTTGATCTTTTATTGAAGTAAAGCAATTGGAAATGCTCATTATGAAATGTTTTTCTCAAAAACACGTTAGCTACAATTATTGGGACCCTTGTATTCAATACTTTTTGCAAACTCCTTTTGCCAGTATAACAGCTCTGAGTCGTCTTCTGTAATGCCTGGTGAGGTTGAAGAACACCTGACGAGAGATCAGTGCATAGTGACGCATTTTTGTTGATTTTGATGTTTGTTTTGGATCATTTTCCTGATGGAAGATCCAACCACCGCCCATTATAAAAAATGTTATCTGTTGGTATTTGATAGAATCCATGAATATTAAAGATCCAGCAGTATATTTAAAGGTAGGGTAGGTAAGATTTGGTTAAAACACTTTTTTTCCAAATGTGTTCAAACTTTCTTTACATATCAATACATAATTAAAATGTAAGTACTCTGAAAAAGAAAGTATAAAAATTGAGTGTCTGTAGACCTCTCACGACTGTTTTAAAGACAGCTCATTATTTCCATTCACTCCACCTTCTCCCTTCTGGGCTCTTTCCAAAGCCACGCCCCCAAAACACATGAACGCGCTCCGCCGACCAATCAGCTGGAAGACGCATTATTTACCTGAGACGAGCAGAGAAGAAGGAGCGGAGTGCATGTAGTGTCATCATGTCAGAATCACATGTAATAAAAAAATCTAACTTTATCATTATGAATATAAACAAATAAGATGTCTTTCAGTACTCAATATCAAGCTGGAATACTGATACTGGTAAAGTTTAAAAGATATATATTTTTGATTTCGGTAACGACCTAGTTATATTTATAAGGTAAAGCTAAAGCATTGATACATGTTTTTCCAATAACATCAGTTATACTGTGATGAAGATGAATTTCGTGTAAGATTCATAACATAGGCATACGGTGTTTTGCATGTAAGAGTTTCCATGTTGAAAGCATCGCTGACTCTGATGAGGACTACACTCCGGAGACAAGTAGCCTACCGCATCGTCGGCTCGAGGACAAGGCCGGGGTCGAGGGCGAAGCAGAAGAGGTCGTGCAAGAGGGCGGGCAACTAGGGTCCGAGGAAGTTGAGGCGCGCTTGTGGGCAGATCCTGTAGCAAAAGGGGTGGTAGCCATGGTAGCGAGAGAGAGTGACAGTCGCACAAGCCAATCACTTGATTCGTCGAGCGAAAATAATGAGCGGTGTTTATTGCAGATTAAAAAGTCTAGAGTCACTCGATTTTTATACTCTCTTTTTTAGACTACTTAAATTTTAATTATGTATTGACATAAAAAGAAAGTCTAAACAAATTTGGACAAAAGTGTTTTAGATCATTCTTACCTACCCTACCTATAATCATGCACATGGGGTACTTTTCTGTGTGCACCAAACCCATCTGGTTTGCTGCCAAAAAGCTTTTTTTTTTTAAGTTCTACTGCTCTATATGGAGAACTGGATTGCTCATGACGTCATATTAACTGAAGCCGCCGCGCCGCCATATTGGTATTCCCTAGTAATCTCACGCATTCTATTGAATCAATAGGAAATATGATTTTACTGAGAAAACATTGCCTAAGAGACACTGTTTTTATATCTGAAGTCTCCCTGTACATTCTTACAGCAGAAACCTCCTACGCATGTAAATGGTTATTCGTTTAAAGTCAGGAATTTCCCCTGCTTATTGAAAAGTTACATTCATATTCATTCAATTACGTTATCACAATATTCATTATTACGTTATCATTATTATGTTCATAGTGAACATCAGCTCAGCGGGCGGACGATACACTTCAGCATATGCATTACAAATGTCCAGAGGCGGACAGAGTACACAGCTTCATTACTTGAGTAAAAGTACAGAGACCCTTGCTAAATTTTACTCAAGTACAAGTAAAAGTACTACAGTCAGATGTCTACTTAGGTAAAAGTACTGAAGTACTTGTTTTTAAAAGTACTTGAGTATCAAGAGTACAAGAGTACATTTTCTAAATATTGCATTACTACTGCCACAGTGCTTACATTAGAAACGTCTTAAATGGAGTTATGAAAAATGTTAATGTTAATACCTTGGAGAATGTAAAAGGAATTTAAGGTAAAATGAATTGAATAAATTGAAGCAAATATAGCAGACAATAGCCTATAATCATGACATTGCACGGCGCATCTCATAAATGAACCGAAACTCAAAATGATATTTGAGTATTGTGTGTATCAGATAGTTTACAAAATGCCCACAAGGCAATAGCACAATGGCAACGCTCTGACAAACCTCTGCTAGAGTGTTAATGGATTTTTTGCACCCACATTTGAACCTGACTGTGATGTTCTTGAGTATGTGGTGTGTTTAACAAAGCAAATGCTCAACTTACATTAATGTGTGATATCAGAAAATTCAGCTAACAATTGTGTGTACATGTGAGTTTCTCTGTTTTTTCATCAATCAAATCAATAAACCTAAACCAGCAAAGCAATGTTCTGACACACCTCTGAACCTGACCGTGTTATACACGCAGCATAGAGCAAAGAGGAGAAAATAATAATGATTCCAGAAAATCAGCTAATCAGCAGTTTAGGTCAGCGTACAAAGAAGGAAAAATTAAATTCAGCTCATTTGAGTGACAGTCCCTTCCTCTCACATTGACATACAGGCAAAGGCAGGAGAAAATACTTTCAGCTGCATAACACCATTCTCACACACACAATCTATGTGTGACAGCTCTGTGTATCTGACCATGGAGTTGACTTTGGCGGAAAGCTGAAGGTGATTGCTGATAGGCTGTCCCAATCAGTGGCGCCTGCAATCCAATCACGTTTGAGAGGGAAACAACAAATTGAGGGTTTCCGAGATTCTTCTTTTTTCCTTTTT
This sequence comes from Gobiocypris rarus, assembly GCA_023029165.1. Lineage (NCBI taxonomy): Eukaryota > Metazoa > Chordata > Actinopteri > Cypriniformes > Gobionidae > Gobiocypris > Gobiocypris rarus. Next base: position 4,669,699 of record CM040920.1, on the reverse strand, counting down.
ATAATATAATTTTTTTAGATGAATTATGGTTATGGATATAAATGTAGCGGAGTACAATATTTGCCTCTCAAATGTACTTGAATAAAGTCATGAGTACTCCCCAAAAATGATACTCAAGTAAAGTACAGATCCCTCAAAATTGTACTTACATACTGTACTCAAGTAAATGTACTCCGTTACTTTCCGGCTCTGCAAATGTCAAAGCGTGTATTTTGAAATCAGAATAAAGATTTATGCCCTGTAACCTGAAATCGCATTGTACTGTTGTTTATGTAGGCTATATGTTGTGCTGTAGTGTTGTTTTTATTCCTACAGTAGGCTAACTGCAAATATTTCAACTATAATTTTGTTATGCATTTTGAGGCCGTTAATGATTTAAACGATGATTACAATAATTAATTCAACAACATGGCATACGTAACACTTTAATATGGAAACTGTAAACGCCATAGATTTCCGTCGTCTTTAAGAGTCTGAAATCGATGTTGCTCAATCAGGAAAAAAAAATACATGCATCTTATTCAGGCAGATAACTATAACTGCTTTATTTCCGAGATGATGCATGGCAAACTTTGAATTGTAATACAACAGAATGCAATATAGTAATAGAGGCTTGTGTTAATATTTATTGTATAAGCTATTCGACTCAATGTATGCAGCTAAACACAGATATTTGTTAACGTTTAATATTTTTTCCATAATTACATACATAAAGAAATATATTTTGTGTTAGTTCAGTTACGTTACCTGTGAATCGTGATTTTTAGGTCAATATTTTGGCTGTACGTCAGTGATGCCCTCTGTCGGTAGGGAATAGCAAGACGGATGCTCGAACACTTCCGGTGGCTTCACCGCCTGAACGTCATGAGCGATTTTTACAGATCAGTGGTTTCATTTGACCACAGAACCAGGTTTCTTTTGAAGTTCAATCATGACTGACAACTGAATATGCTGGAGTTTGTTTTTGTTTTTTTTCTGACCCCAAGACTCAACTATATTAAAATGTCCTGGCTAATCCAAGCTTTATAGTGGCAGTGAATGGGAGCCCAAAATTTTAAGCCCAAAAAAGTGCATCCATCCATTATCAGCTCCTGGTTAATAAAGGCCTTCTGAAGCGAAGCCATGCGTTTGTGTATGAAAAATATCCATATTTAACATGTTATAAAGTAAGATCTTGCTCCAGACCGCTTTCTGTATTCAACTTATGAAGAAATGGGGGTAATCATGGGGAAATTTTTATTTATGGGTGAACCCTTTAAATGTTGAGCAAGCAAATTCTAGGGGTACCAATAAGCCTATGCTACTGTATGTACTGCACAAATAGAGCAGTATCGTGTATGCATGCTTCAGTCTTTCAGAACAACAGTGTCTCATTCTTTCTCTTAGGGAAGTTTCCCCGCAAAGTATTTAGTCAAAAATTCAGCGTGGGAATCTTGCTATCTGGATAATAATTACAAGGCTTTCCTTCTGGTGGATGATGGGACCATATGGCGTAAAGGTGGTGAGGTCGGCTTCAGAGCCCGTCTGGAGGATTACATTTCACGTCAGCGCACAGGTACAAAATAAAATGCTGCTTTTAGGGCGTTTTGTGTGCTTGAATGAAACTCGGCTCCTCTTAGGAATGTCTATAACTTTAGAATGTCTAAAAGATATAAAGATGACTGGCTTGGTACATTGCTTGGTTTCATTGCAGTTTAGATTTGTGTCCACCTAACGGCCATTTTGGGTTATGGCAAGAGAATACATTTCAGAAGACCATTCAGAAAGTGTTCATAGAAGTCTTGTGATGGTTCATTTTGAGAAAGTATGACATTAGTAAGAGTTCAGAGATTCAGAGAACTGAAATATACTGTCAAATTAAGAGTTTGGTTTAACCAAGACATTATGACAGAAATATATCAATACTGTATACTAAAATAACAATAAGATTATTTCTAAGGATTATCATAGAGCCAATATATTTTTCATCCATGTTTTAAATGTATATAGTTTGTTGTGCAGCTTTTTATTTGACAAAAATACAAATGCAAAGTTTTGTTGTAAATTAATTATATTTATTAAATGAATAATTTTTTTATTTGATTACATTTTATAAGCTTGATTAAATTGGTCAAGTTTAAATAAATGTGAATTAAATCATAAAAATCAACCTTATATATATATATATATATATATATATATATATATATATATATATATATATATATATATATATATATATATATATATATATATATATGAAGGCTGGCTGGCCCATGTGGTCCGATCCAACAGACGAGCTACTGGAGCTCAAATTGCTCAAGAAGTTAATGCCGGTTCTGATAGAAAGGTGTCAGAATACACAGTGCATCGCAGTTTGTTGCGTATGGGGCTGCATAGCCACAGACCAGTCAGGGTGCCCATGGTGACCCCTGTCCATGGCTGAAAACGCCAACAGTGGGCACCCGAGCATCAGAACTGGACCACGGAGCAATGGAAGAAGGTGGCCTGGTCACATGGATGGCCAGGTGCGTGTGCGTCGCTTACCAGGGGAACACACGGCACCAGGATGCACTATGGGAAGAAGGCAAGCCGGTGGAGGCAGTGTGATGCTTTGGGCCATCCATGTGGATGTTACTTTGACACGTACCACCTACCTAAGCATTGTTGCAGACCATGTACGCCCTTTCATGAAAACGGTATTCCCTGGTGAATGTGGCCTCTTTCAGCAGGATAATGTGCCCTGCCAAAGATAGTTTAGGAATGGTTTGAGGAGCACAACAACGAGTTTGAGATGCGGACTTGCCTTCAAATTCCCCAGATCTCAATCCAATCGAGCATCTGTGGGATGTGCTGAACTAACAAGTCCGATCCATGGAGGCCCTACCTCGCAACTTACAGAACTTAAAGGATCTGCTGCTAACATCTTGTTGCCAGATACCACAGCACACCTTCAGGGGTCTAGTGGAGTCCATGCCTCGACGGGTCAGAGCTGTTCTGGCAGCAAAAGGGGGACCAACACAATATTTGGTCATAATATTATGCCTGATCAGTGTGTGTGTGTATATGTAATATGTATGTATGTGTGTGTTATATTTTATGTTAAGATCTGTTTAATAAAAGCAATGAGGACTTTATACTTAAATGCAATCTCATATGCAGGCAGTGCAAGCATTGACATTCCTGTTCTGAATATGCTGATATCTGGAGAAGCTTCCATGCTGGAGGTGAGCGGATTCCAGTTTAATTACATGCAAAATGTCCTCAGTCCTATCTCTTAATTCTCTCTTATAATGTTTCTTCATTTCAGGTATTAGATATCTCACTGAAGAATTCAATGCCCTGGTTGGTGCTGGCTGGTTCGGGGGGGCTTGCTAATCTTGTGTGCGACATCGTCGAGAACATGCAGTCTGAATCGATGCCCTCAACTGGAGCAGCAGAGAAGGAGGAAGGGTCTCCCAAAATTGAGCTTAGAGAACGATTGGCGGAGAAAGTAAAAAAATACTTCCCTTCTGAGCAGGAGATGGACAAACTTGTTGACAAGGTAAATGTCAGACTCTTTACTCGTTCATATAACAAGTACTAAAAAAAATGTTTGTGCTGATTTTTTTTTCTTCTTTCTTGTTGCTTGGCTGGTACCTTAAAAAGGTTTTAAGCATCTACCAAAACAAAGACCTCATCTGCATTTATAACGGGGAACAGGATGGAGCAGATGATTTTGACACTGTGATGCTCAAAGTGCTTGTCCAAGGTAAACTTTAAACTGTTCATTACAGTGTTTGTACATCTCTTCAACGTCTAAGACCGTTGGTCTACAGTGGACCTATGGGGTTTATACAAATCTTTTTCTGTACATAATTTTTGCTGTGTGTTTTTTAGCGAGTAAAAGACACATTACGGCCGATTCTAATCCCTATACTGATGAGTTGAGGCTTGCTGTAACATGGAACAGAGTGGACATTGCCAAGAGTGAACTTTTCAATGGAAACATCAACTGGAAGGTAGAGGATTGTGGGAAATATGAATTCACTTATAAACTAGGGCAAGTTGTTGAGTGTTTCTGTACTTTAAACAGTACATAAAGGCTCTAGAAAAGCCAAGGTCATGGGTTTGATTCCCAGGGAATGCTTGAACTGATTAAATGTATTCCTTGAGTCGCTTTGGATAAAGTGGCAACATTTCAAAATGTCTAAAGGAGGGATAAAAGTTTTATATACACTACTGTTCAAATTCAAAAGTTTGAGGGTCAGCAAGTTTATTTTTTTTAAAGAAATTAATTAAAACAAGGCATTAAAATGCATTAAGTTGGTCAAAAGTAACAGTAAAGACATTGCTATAATGTCATAATAATATGAAAGTGTTTCTTAAGCACAAAACTAGACTGGACTAATGATGCTGAAAATTCAGCTTTGTCATCACAGGAATAAATTACATTTTAAAAAATATATTCAAATAGAAAAACATTTAAATAGTAATAATATACTGTTTTATATAACATAATATCCTTTAATAATATACTTATTATAATATAATACTGCTTGCACAAAATTACAGTTTTTACTGTATTTTTGATCAAATAAATGCAGCCTTGGTGAGCAGTTTTTCTGGTATGTGGTGATAACCTGGTTATTTCTGTCCTGGTTCATGCAGTACAAGGATCTGAAAGACTCCATGACTGACGCGCTGATGAACGATAAACCCCAGTTTGTGCGTCTCTTCATTGACCATGGACTGAACATTTTGAGCTACCTGACTTACGGAAAACTGGAAGATCTTTACAACTCCATCTCTGAAAACTCTCAGGCTGGCAAACTGCTGCATCATATCCTGAATGAGCGCGTGAATGAGTTCAGCAATGATCAGAAAACATGTCGCATTACCCTTTATGAGGTGAGATCTGGAAATTATCAGACAAATATGGGCAGATTAATTGGTCTGTTTAGACCTCTCTATAGGAACACACACTCGAGGGCATAACAAGGATTTCCCTTGCTACTTGCAAGTTACTGTTTACTACAACAGTACCAGTTTACTTCTTACCAGTGTACTAAAACTCTAATTCAGTATTGATAATGCGTACTATAATACAGGCAAGCATATGAGAAGCATATGACTCTTCCAAGTTTTGTAATGGCAGTAAATGGTAAATGAGTTTTTGAAGGTCAAAAAAGCACATCCATCCATCATAAAATATATCCACACGGCTCCAGGGGTTAATAAAGGCCTTCTGAAGCGAAGCAATGCATTTGTGTAAGAAAAATATCTATACTTAAAGCTTTATATCCTAGTCAACTTGCCCAGACAACTGTACGCAAGTCGATTTGCACCAAAAGAGTAAATCATGACGCAATGTATGATGTAGGGTGTAGGAGTACCGTAAGCTTTGACGCCTCTCGCGGTTTAAACAAATATGTCTGGGCAACGAAATTAAGCTCCTGTTCGCTTATAACGAAATCCTTCGCCATTTCTCTTTTAAAAATTCTTGTTTTAGACTTCTAATTCATGACCGTGTTTTGTTTTGCTCTATCCGCTGTGCTTCCGTGTTCGTCAATGTGTAATGCGTCGAGTCACAGGTTACTCTTTTAGAGCAAGTCGACTTGCATACGGTCTGCTGGAAGCTAGTTATTTTAGGCTATAAAAATTGAAATATGGTTATTTTTCTCTTGAAACCAAGTGCAATTAATTGATTGGCTGCTAGAGACAGGGAGCCAAATCTGTATCGCCCCCATGTTAAAATGGCCAACTTTACAGCAGAATTTTTTTTTTGCCTGGTACAAAAGTGGTTTTGGTCTATATAGCTAATTTTGCCCTTCAGGACAACTGTGAGGGGGGAGAATTTCTTTATAACTCTTTCGTTTAAATTATATTAAGCCTTAAAGTTCTGTATAATTAAGGGCGTGGCCACTTAAGTAACAGGTGGATTGCCACTATTGTCGGGTTAAGTGGCCGTGGTTTCAGCAGCCAAACACCTCAGCTCCGCCCATGTCCTGCCTTTTTGCCAATTTTTTTGTTATCCGGGAGTGAAGCGAGGTAACGCGCTGCCAAGATGGCCATCTTTAGGTATCAAAACTGCTCTTCAGAAAAAAACTGCTCTTCGCTGGTTTTCGATGAACTATCCCTTTAAGTGTTTTTCCTTTAAAAACTATTATAAAGAAAACGCATAACATTTAATGTATTGTGTTGTGTTCATATTCTGGGCTTATCTGCTTGCTTGTAAATAGTATGCATCATCAATAAGATCTATACAAAATTTTCTTTTAAAATCATAGCATTTTAATGAAATGCCATGATGAGGGCTGTATATGGATATCACGTGCCCAAAACTTGCAGTTTGTTCATATATCTTGTTTTTCTTCTTTTGAGAGGTAAATATTTGTGTCAAGTCAAGTCAACTTTATTTATATAGCGCTTTTAACAATGCAGATTGTTTCAAAGCAGCTTCACAGTGTTAAACAGAAAAATAATGCAACAGAATATATTTCGATTATCATACAGTAACAATGTGGGCTTTAGATAAGTAATTAGATAAGTAATTTGGTCTATATGGTTAATTTAGTTTAATAATTAGATTTATTTTGAAATAGTTGGGGAAAAAACTATTTTTCAAATATGAGCAAGCCAAGCCAGAGGCGACAGTGGCAAGGAAACCAAAACCCCATCAGGAGACCTAATGGAGAAAAATAAACCTTGGGAGAAACCAGGCTCAGTCGGGGTGCCAGTTCTCCTCTGGCCATTTAACAAACAGCGTATTATTATTATTATTACAATTATTATTTTAAAGGTCAGAGGTCATAATCGATCTGAATATTCGAAAGATCTAAGGCAACACGCCGGAGACGGGTTTATTGAGGATGATGTATCGATTAAATAATTATTAAAAATAAATAATTTGAAATATCGGAGTCATTATGCCGTATTGATTAAACAAGTACTAAAGTGTAATATTTGAAAGATCGGCGGCAACACGCTGTGGATTGAAATGGATGCAAAATGGACAAACCTGTGCTGCAGTTCTATAGTTGTTTTTCCCACCAGTCATGTGACTGAAAACTGTGAATATGTTTATATGTTTCTCATACGTTTCTCATCCCAGGTGTCCCAACTGCTGGAGAATCTATTAGGGGAGGTATGCCAGCCCTTCTACAAGTCTGTAATGGGTGTTGATGCAAATTCTACCAAAAGAAAAGCTTTAAAGGTACCAGACTTAGTACCTAATACCTTAGAATTTAGTTCGGTCTAGTTTGAAAATGTATTTTTTCCATTCTTCCATGTCTGCTCAGTCCTCAAATATAAATTTTCTTTAAATACTACCCTTCAGAAAGCATGCCAGGTCCTGCAGGGGGAGTGTTACTATCGGAAGAAACCATGTAAGCACCCGTGGTTGTGTCTCTTCATCTGGGCAGTGCTGCAGAACCGCAGTGAGATGGCCATCTTCTGCTGGGAAATGGTAACATTGTCATATTGCTGTTAGGGATGCACAATGTATCATTCATAGGATGATTTCAGAGATATTATATTCTGTCATTGGTCATAATGGATTGTTTTATATTCAGATTATATGTGGTGTATATTAACACTCACTTTAAATTAATATTCAACCAAACTTTTTAACTGTCAAAGTAAGATCTTTAGCAAACCTCAAAATGAATATCCATTTTTCATTCTGTACATCTCGGCAGATTGTTTATATTTTCATAAATGCAAATTGTATTATCGCACAGTTCTGCATATAAAGTTGGATGTGTTTTTTATCCAACTTCATCAACATACATACAGTATACTCGCAAAAAGTGATATATATTATTTAATAAAAGTCGCCATGAAATCAAAGTTGAAGTTTTTTGGCTTTTAGAATGAATATGTTAGACTTACTGTTATCTATTCTCCAAAACAGTGGCAAAATTTGTATTTAGAAGAGATACGATTTTAAAACTTTGTCTCACTTCGCCAATATGGATCAATAATTTTGATGACATCACACTGCACTTCAGCTTCTCGTCAGATTTTATGTCCAATCAAATGCTCTCTAGATTCTGAAGTGTCCCGCCCCCTACATTATAAAGATGTGCTTAAGCTGCGGTCACTTGTTCACACATTTCATATTGTCTACTGTTTACTATTGTGGACTATAAGGGGGATAGGGAATGATTCAGACATTCCATTGTGGCGAATGAAGTCTGGTTTCACGTTAGAGTTATGCAAACCACTGCAGTGTGTACACAGTCTTCTCCAGTCCAGAGACACGATAGCACAGAGCGGATCATATGTGCGGGTCAGTGCAGACCACAGAAAGTATTGGACCCATTAGATATAGAGAATAGCAACTGATTACTTGTATCGTCCCAAATTTGTTATCGCCATATTATTAAAGGGGTCATGAACTGGCGTTTCTTGAACTTTTTTATACTGTTGTCTGAGGTCAACTAATGACGTTCGTGTGGTTTTTACATTCAAAAACATCATAATGAATAAGTAATAGGCTATTTTCTAGACTGGTTATGATGCTTTCTCCTGAATGCTGGGTTTCGATGGGCGTGCCGCACTGGAGACTTGGAAGTAAACGCCCACGGCTGGGATTGGATAAGATTTGCATATTTAATGAGCTTCAGCTCCTCTGTCAGTTCAGTTCACATTAGGGAGGGATCGTTTTGAAAGCGGCAACCAGGATGATTCTCTCGATCACAGGGCACGTAAACGTCTTTATCAAACAAACACAAAGATTAATTTCTCATCCACCCGAGATTGATTGGAATATTATTTCTGTATTACATGGCCCGCCCGATCGGTCGATAAGCACGAACCGCACACACACACACACAGACACAGACACACACTCAGACAGACAGACACACACACACACACACACATGTTGTGTTTCCATGTTTTGTGGGGACATTCCATAGGCGTAATGCATTTTATACTGTACAAACCATATTTTCTATCCCCTACACTGCCCCTAAACCTACCCATCACAGGAGACATGCTGCATTTTTACATTTTCAAAAACATCACTTAGTGTGATTTATAAGATGTTTTCCTCATGGGGACCAAAAATGTCCCCACAAGGACAAAAATTTGGATATTGCCATCTTTGTGGGGACATTTTGTCCCCATAACGTAGGGATTACCAGTCCACACACACACACACACACACACACACACGTGCGCGCGCACCCAGATCAAGAAAGTAATATTATTTCACTATTTTATGATTCATAGGCCTGCCGACCATTACATATATAAAAAAGACGTTTTACTCACATAAGTCTGTTGCATCATTCCTGTCGAATCCAAGTCACAACATTGTGTCTGCAAATCCAGCACCTGAGACTGGTTTACAAACGATTCCGCAGTGAAATGAAGAACACACGTACAGGTCTTCCCCACGTGAGCTGGAACTTCATTAAAAATAAAGTTCAACCACTCATTCCTAATAGTAGCATCCGAAGGAAGCTTATGCAGCGACTGCGTTCTTCCACAACCTGGCACAGAGCAATATATTCTGACGTCATTGGATTCCAGCTCTCATTTTCTGGGTCTGGTGTCTATAAAAGCTTTTCTTTGACTAACAAGGATGTTTTCAGCTCTGAAACTTACAGAATATTCTTATATCAAAGTCTCAAGGGAAATTTGGTTTCTCAATTCATCACCCCTTTAACTATATTATCGCCCAGCTCTAATAAGCTAAATGCAACTATTCAGCCTGAATATATAAAAAAACTTCAACATGATTTTCTTTAATGTACTGAAACAATGTGTATTGTGAATCTCAATTCATATTGATTTGTATATGTATAATGCCTAAATTCGCTTTTAAAATGATTAAATACAAAATAGTGAGGAATCCTTATTTGTCAGCCATTTATAAAAAATGAAATGTGTAAAAGGAAATGTTTGGCGCAGCATCTCTCTCATCTGCACCGCTCTTCTCTCTCAGTGCTGGTCTGAGCTCTGGGAGGATGTAAACTGTTGAGGGAGCTGTCTAAACAGGGGATTGAGACAGAGGCCAAGCTTTCCATTAAGGAGCTGGCTCAGAAGTTTGAGAATATGGCTCATGGTATGATGCGTGAAAGTATTTGGTTTTTGGCATCTCATAATCCCAGTGATAAAAGAAAGTTTTATCCCTCTGTTTTGTTCCCCGTCATTTATTTGACAGATGTGTTTAGCATGTGCTACCAAACCAAAGCAAGTGATTCCTATAAGCTACTGATTCGCAAGTCTTATTTGTGGGGCGATGCCACCTGTCTGAAGATGGCCATGGCTGCTGACGCACGTGTTTTCTTCAGCCATGATGGAGTTCAGGTCTTTTGACATGCAAACAGTCATTAATTGTGTTGTTTTTTTTAAACAAGGCTAGTGTTTTTTTTTTTTTTTAACGTTTCTTTCTTTTTTAGTCACTGCTGTCTCAGATCTGGTGGGGTGAGATGGAGAGAGGAACTGAGCTCTGGAAACTTGTGCTGACTATGATCATTCCTCCTCTCTGCTACACCAACCTCATCAAATTCAGGTCAGTACATCAACCATGTACATTTTACTTTAGTTAAAGGGATAGTTCACCCAAAAATGAAAATTAGCCCATGATTTACTCACCCTCAAGCCATCCTAGGTGTATATGACATTCTTCTTTAAGGCAAACACAATCAAAGTATATCAATAAATGTCCTGGGTCTTACAAGCTTTATTTTGGCAGTGAATGTTGCTCTGTTTTTGTGCTTCTATGTCCATCATATAACTGCTCCACACGGCTCCAGAGGGTTAATAAAGACCTTCTGAAGTGAAGCAATACGTTTGTGTAAGGAAAATCCATATTTAAAACTTTATAAAGTAATTTGTTTTACTTCAGGCGGATTAATAAATGCTTAAGTACATTCACTGCGGACTGTCTTCTGTATTCAACTCACGGAAAAAGTGTAGCGTCTATGCCTCTCGCAATTCAAAATGCTTATGCTACGTCTGACAACACTGCACACAAGACACATTGCTCGTCAGATGTAGCGTAAGCATTCTGAATCGTGAGAAAATAATTTAAACATTAAAATAATATTATAAATAAATGTTTCTTCAGCTATAACATAGAAACATGTAAATTGTAGAGGTAACACTTTGCAAGTCCCATTTGTTTACATGGATATATTAGCTAGCTTACATGAACGATATGCATTATGCAATAGACATTTTACAACACGTATTAATATTTTAGCGATACAATTGTACCTTGATAATTCATGTTAGTTCATAGTGCATTAACTAAGTTTAACAGATCAAATAAAAAATGTAAATGTATACAATACTTCTACAGCATTTATTAACCTTAGCTTTTTTAGAACACTTGACAACATCAAACACATCAAAATAACAAAATTTGCATTGAAATCGAATGTGTTTCTAATATGTTCATATTTCTGTCGGCTGCATGACGCTACAGTTTGCTTTCTCACATCACTAGTTGTTACATCGTTTTAACTGCTTCAGGTAACGTTCTAATGTTAGCGTTCTCAGTCTCGATGACAGTACACACAAACTGCTGTCCTTTTCCTGGTAATGCAGCATCTAGTAAACAAATCAGTTACTTAAAAATGATTTGGCAACATGTACTGAAGTGTTCTGTATTCATAATGTTTCGCTGTCTGTGTTTTAAATGTGCATATGATGTGTCAGCGCGCTCTGTGCAACATAAAGTGTATAGCATCAGTTCTGGCAGGTCACGTTAGTCTAACTCGCTTCAGCTGTCTGTCAGCTGATCACGTCTACCTATAGGAATACAACGTCTATCACCACATATATACTATAAGCGCCATCAGTACTATCAGCAGCTACTGCGTTCTCCGCAGCTCATTTACCCTCCTCCACCCCCAGCTCCTCCTCTTGTCAGTCAGGAGCTGGTATTCTAATTCCCCTTGAATCAGACTAAATTCTTGAATTATTTTGTATGTTAAATATCAACATTAAAGACATCTGCAATACATTAAGCTGGTTCTGTTCTGTTACCCTAAGGGGGGTTATTGCTGCTCTCCCTGCTCTTATCCATGCTAGGCTGCATGGATCCGCAGGGAGCTCTTGCCCTGAACAGAACCATACCGGCAATTCAAACTATGTGCAAAATAGTCAATCAATCATCTTTTTATGATAATGGTCCTGACAGAACTGTGCTTTCCATGCAGTTTGCAGCCTCATATGTCAATATAAACAACATCAGTGATGGTTTTTATTTGGCCTCTAGAGGCCGCTCTCGTGCTATATAACGCCAGCAGACCCTTCTCAGAGCTCTCATATTGTGTAATGACAGCTCACCCTTCTCAGCCGCTCCAGCAACGGACGCAACCCGGAAAAACTATCGGTATAGATTTTTGTCGATAAACGGTTGTTCCACCAATCAGCTATCGGTGCCGATTAATCTGCAAATCTGATGAATCAGTCGACCTCTAGTCATGTGTCATATGTCATTTGAAAAGTCTCACGGAGTTGAATACAATAAGTATAATTGTTTTGGTCTTTGACTAAACTTGAGCACATAACTTCATGAAACATGCACATATTGGGGAAATGTATTATTTACAGCAGATGCTCATGATTAAAAAGAGCCCAAACTCACCATAATCTCATCACTTAGATCTAAAGATTTATAACACAAAAACCCCATAGGTGCACATGTAGCTAAGTTCCCAATTGAAATGAGTCCAAAATCAACATAATCCATTGCGTTGATCACAAGATTTTCCTCATGCAGGACATTTTTTTTAAATATACTTTCCTACCTTATTTCCTTCCTGAGTTATTGCATGTCAAATAAGAAAGCTATGTACACTTTTCTTGTCTTTTATCAGCAGTGTCTCAGCATGAGAATGTCCAAATGTAATGATTTTCCCCCTTAAAAATGTAAAAAGGATTTTATCAAACAGTGCCTATCTTTTGAATCTCCTTTCTATAGTTTTGGAGTTATTAGTCTTTACTTTTTTGTATGTCACTCAGAAAAAAACAAATCTAAAAATGCCTTCCATTTTTACAAGCTGTGAGTTTAACATTTTAATTGCACTGCTTAGTAGAAATGACCAAGTTACTTCTTTTTGACAGGAAAGAGGATCATGCTGAAGTGGAGACATCAGTGATGGTACCTCCACACTCAGCAATAGACTGTCAAGAAACCGTCTTCTCCTTCGCTGACATCAAACAGTAAATTAGGTTTTATTTGATACATCATGGATTCAAAAAAGAACTCTGTTGACAAACATGCCTTCATCTGTGATCTTCTTATGATATTTAGCGGTGAAGCCGAGCAAGAGGATTCAAATAATATCAGACGAACAACAAAAGGTTTGACTGTTCGTTTTTTAAATATTATTTAATTAGGTTGACTGACATTTGTTGCCCTTATTAACTTTCTCTGTTTCTTCCCTTCTGTAAAAGGTGTTCCTGCATATGACAAATTCAAACCTAAGCCGTTCTTTCTGCTGTCCCGCTGGAGGCAGTACTGGTACGCTCCTGTCTCTTCATTTATCGGCAACGTTCTGATGTACTTCCTCTTCCTGTTTCTGTACGCCTACGTGCTATTGGTCGACTTCAAGCCGCCTCCCCCTGATGGCCCTGCCGCTTCCGAGTATGTGCTGTATTTCTGGGTTTTCACTATCGTGTGTGAGGAAATTCGAGAGGTAGGTGTCGACATGGGCGCTTCACTTGTAAACTGTCAGCTTACGAGTGATCAGTGTTGGGGGTAGTGCATTACAACTAACACGAGTTATGTGATCAGATTACTTTTTTTAAGTAACTAGTAAAGTAATGCGTTACTTTTAAATTTACAAGTTATTTTTTCAAATAAATAATGCAGGTTACTTTTGTTTTTCCATGTATTGAGTGACACCTCTCTTGCCTCCATGTTGAGAAAAATAAGGAGTAAGTGCAGAGGCCTTGTGTGCGCTGTGTAAACATGATATTTTATAGTATGTGTTATTGTAGTTCTATACTAAATTTACTCATATCACTTGCACAAAACACATGCAGTATTCCTCAAAATTAATACAACTGGGAAATGCAAACTCAGAATATTATGCAAACTTGCAACAATTAAAAGTTAAATAACAGAAATATACTTTCCCCTAGTTTTACAGACAAGGCTTAAAGGGATAGTTCACCCAAAAATATGATTAAGATATGCCAGTGCAAGTTGCTTTCAGTTAAAACAGCTCAAACATGCATTTTGGTCTCACAGACTAAAAGGGTTAATTCACCCAAAAATGAAAATTACCCAATGATGAACTCACCCTCAAGTTATCCAATGACTTTCTTCTTTTAGATGAATATAATTGGAGTTATATTTAAAAAAAAATGTCCTTGCTCTTCCAAGCTTTATAATGGCAGTGAATGGGGGATGAGATTTTGAAGCCCAAAAAAGTGCATCCATCTATCCTAAAAGTACTCCAGATGGCACCAGTGGGGTTAATACAGGCCTTCTGAAGCGAAGTGGTGCATTTTTGTGAGGAAAAAAAATAAATTCATACAGGGAGTGCAGAATTATTAGGCAAGTTGTATTTTTGAGGATTGATTTTATTATTGAACAACAACCATGTTCTCAATGAACACAAAAAAACTCATTAATATCAAAGCTGAATATTTTTGTAGTTTATTAGGAAGTAGTTTTTAGTTTTAGCTATTTTAGGGGGATATCTGTGTGTGCAGGTGACTATTACCGTGCATAATTATTAGGCAACTTAACAAAAAACAAATTTATACCCATTTGAATTATTCATTTTTACCAGTGAAACCAATATAACATCTCAACATTGACAAATATAAATTTCTGACATTCAAAAACCAAACAAAAACAAATCAGTGACCAATATAGCCACCTTTCTTTGCAAGGACACTCAAAAGCCTGCCATCCATGGATTCTGTCAGTGTTTTGATCTGTTCACCATCAACATTGCGTGCAGCAGCAACCACAGCCTCCCAGACACTGTTCAGAGAGGTGGACTGTTTTCCCTCCTTGTAAATCGCACATTTGATGATGGACCACAGGTTCTCAATGGGGTTCAGATCAGGTGAACAAGGAGGCCATATCATTAGATTTTCTTCTTTTATACCCTTTCTTGCCAGCCACGCTGTGGAGTACTTGGACGCGTGTGATGGAGCATTGTCCTGCATGAAAATCATGTTTTTCTTGAAGGATGCAGACTTCTTCCTGTACCACTGCTTGAAGAAGGTGTCTTCCAGAAACTGGCAGTAGGACTGGGAGTTGAGCTTGACTCCATCCTCAACCCGAAAAGGCCCCACAAGCTCATCTTTGATGATACCAGCCCAAACCAGTACTCCACCTCCACCTTGCTGGCGTCTGAGTCGGACTGGAGCTCTCTGCCCTTTACCAATCCAGCCACGGGCCCATCCATCTGGCCCATCAAGACTCACTCTCATTTCATCAGTCCATAAAACCTTAGAAAAATCAGTCTTGAGATATTTCTTGGCCCAGTCTTGACGTTTCAGCTTGTGTGTCTTGTTCAGTGGTGGTCGACTTTCTGCCTTTCTTACCTTGGCCATGTCTCTGAGTATTGCACACCTTGTGCTTTTGGGCACTCCAGTGATGTTGCAGCTCTGAAATATGGCCAAACTGGTGGCAAGTGCCATCTTGGCAGCTGCACGCTTGACTTTTCTCAGTTCACGGGCAGTTATTTTGCGCCTTGGTTTTTCCACACGCTTCTTGCGACCCTGTTGACTATTTTGAATGAAACGCTTGATTGTTCGATGATCACGCTTCAGAAGCTTGGCTATTTTAAGACTGCTGCATCCTCTGCAATATATCTCACTATTTTTGACTTTTCTGAGCCTGTCAAGTCCTTCTTTTGACCCATTTTGCCAAAGGAAAGGAAGTTGCCTAATAATTATGCACACCTGATATAGGGTGTTGATGTCATTAGACCACACCCCTTCTCATTACAGAGATGCACATCACCTAATATGCTTAATTGGTAGTAGGCTTTCCAGCCTATACAGCTTGGAGTAAGACAACATGCATAATGAGGATGATGTGGTCAAAATACTAATTTGCCTAATAATTCTGCACTCCCTGTAATTAACTCTTTATAGCCTAAAATAACTAGCTTCCGGCAGAAAGTCTACGCGAGTCGACTTGCGCCAAAAGAGTAACCCCTGATGGATGCACTTTTTCAAAAGCTTCAAAATCTTGTCCCCATTCACTGCAATTATAATGCTGGGAAGAGCCAGGACATTTAAATATATATATATAACTTTTTTGAAGTTATATACACCTATAGGATGGCTTGAGGGTGAGTAAATCATGGGATAATTTAAATTTTTGGGTGAACTAACCTTTTAAGTCTAGTCTCAGACTAAAATGCATGTTTGAGCTGTTTTAACTGAAAACAGGAATGCACTGGCATATCTTGCACTGGCATATGCACACTAGTAATGTTTTTTTTCTAAAGCATGTTTATAAAATCCTAAATGCCCTAATAATTAAAGGCCTAATCCTGGCTTAATCTAAACCCTGTCTGTGAAACCGGGCCTTGATGTATTTAATCTAACTTTATTAACTAATGTCTTTGCCGCTGACCTTCGATGATACAATTCAACCATATGCATAAGCAAAAATTACTTTAGTTAAACATCACATTTGTGTTTCATTGTTTTTTGTTTTCATTGCTGAAGCAAGAGTGTTGAACTTTCTTCTCCTGGATCCTATTCTTCTGCAATCCAGAATGGCAGCACAGCTGAAAGATTTGTTTGAGCTGTGGCCTCTATTGTACAGGCGTGAATTTACTTTTCCTTCAGCCTGAGGCTTATTCATTTCCCTTCTGGAGTGAAAGGGCCATTACATTTGCATTACAACTTTTTATTTATGTTTTGTTATTTAAAAACAAGAGAACACAGGCCAGGGGTGAAAAAAAGAAAGCAAAAGTAACTGCATTACTTTCCATAAAAAGTAACTGAGTAACACAATTAGTAACTTTTTTAGGGAGTAACGCTATATTGTAACACATTACTTTTAAAAGTAACTTTACCCAACACTGCAAGTGATACAAAGAAATAAGAGAGTTTTTCAGATGAGTATGATGATTAATCCATCCATTTGTTCCACTTTCTGCTGTCTGTCATTCCCAGGCGTTCATTGTGGGCAGTAAGACATTTGCTCAGAGTTTGATGCTGTATGCTCAGGATGTGTGGAATAAGTTTGATATTCTTGCCATCTCCCTCTTCATTGCTGGTTTGTGCTGCAGGTAATGACCCCTGACAGTCCTGCAAGTTCCCAGCAAAACCTTTTTTTTTTACATTGCTAATAATATAATAAGTTTATTAATAAGTGTTAAAACCATATTAGAATGATTTCTGAAAGATCATGTGACACTAAAGACTGGAGTAATGATGCTGAAAATTCAGCTTTGATCACAGGAATAAATTACATTTTGAAATAAAAAGTTATTTTAATATTTAAAATGCGTGTATATGTGAGAATATGGCCATTTGAAAATGACTTTTCCCCTTTTAAATTTTAAAAATACATGATTCATTAAGTCTTTTCAAGTATTGCAGGTTCTAGTGGCAGGTTGAACAATTTAGCATTTATCATTCACTAAATATTCATCATACCTGTGTGCATTCTGCTACATGTTTGTGTAATCATCTGTATATGTGTGCCTTTGTCTCAGGATGTTCAGTTGGTCATACAACATGGGGCGTGGTATACTGTGTATTGACTACATGGTCTTCACTCTCCGACTCATTCACATTTTCGCCGTTCACAGACAGCTGGGTCCCAAAATCATCATACTTGTCAAAATGGTGAGACAAACAGAAAAATATCATAGTTCTAAGCTTTCAATTCCAACCCTCCCTCAATTCCAACACTGGTTCTGCCTAAAGAGAAGGATGATTTAGACTTTTAAAACTTTACCGCTCAGTTAACATTTCTTGGTAACAATTTATATTAAGGAATGCATATACACTATTAACTCATTGCTTATTAGCATGAATATAACTAGCATATGACTGCTGTCACTTTAAGACCTGAAGTATGGATCCCTTATTTTGTTTACGTTCACTTAAAACATAATTGACTTTATGTGAATACTTGCCAAGATAGACATTATTTTGTGTGTATTTGACTGTTTAAGCACAATAAGCGACGAGAAAAAGCTCAAGATGGCTTTATGTGTGTGCACTTTGGGTGCGAGCACAACATCTGTGGGAATGAGTAAAATTATGTGCAATCCCATGGCGAAATCATGCCCAGTAACAGCAACAATATTCATCCGGAGCAAATGAAATGAGAGAGTGAAGGGAGGTGGGTTTGTGTGTAACTCACTGTCGGAGAGATGAGAGCGAGAGAGAAATCGCAGCTGGTGTTGTGTATCTGTTCTGCTGAAAATGGGTATTGGAAGCATTTTAGTATTGATATGTATCAAAAAATATATATTTCTGACAACACTACATTTCACTTAGTTTATTATTTCAGATGCCTTTTTGAAAGACAAAAATTCATAAATGTGTATTATGTATACAATTCAACCCACCAAAGTGGCTAGTAGGTGTGACTGTTACATGCCACTGCTGAAATCCGCCCGCATTTGCAGAGTGTTTTATGTCAAGCCCTGATTACATCCACTAAATCACTCCTCTTTCTATTTTGTATGAATGTCTTTGAACCACAGATAAAGGATGCATTCTTCTTCTTATTCTTTCTGGCGGTGTGGCTGAGCGCGTATGGAGTGGCCAATCAAGCTCTACTATATGCATACGATCCAAGCCCTGCTAGAGCGTTTCGTCGAGTATTGTACAGACCATATTTGCACATATTTGGACAGATTCCTGTGGAAGAAATAGATAGTATGCTAACTTCTGATTCACACTTCACTTGACAATAATATTTTACAAGATTTTGTTTGCATCCACTGATTTGTGTGTGTTTGTTTGTGTTAAGCTGGCAAATATTGGGATAGAGAGTGCACAGATAATCTGACATTGATTAATGAAGGAAAGAGCCATGTAGAGATAACAGCCACAACTGGCTTGTGATCATCTTGCTTGTCATCTTCCTACTGGTCACCAACATCCTACTTGTCAACCTGCTCATTGCCACATTCAGGTATTCTTTTTCTGTTCCTCCATCCATCTGGTGTATGTAGCCATCAAATGATCCATCCATCCATGGATTTCTCTTCTCCTTGTGTCTGTTTGTGCAGCTATACCTTCTCTAAGGTTCAGGAGCGCAGTGACACATACTGGAAGTTCCAGCGGTATAATCTGATAGTGGAGTATCATTCTCGTCCAAATCTCGCTCCACCCTTCATCATCCTTTCCCACATCAACCTCTTGATCAAAAGAAAATTGCGCAAAGTCCCATCCACCAAAATCCAACATTTTGGTAAATTATAGTAAATATTTTGGTAAATTTGGTATGTTAGGGTGTGTTCACACTTGGTTCTTTTGGTCCGACCAAAACAGAAAATTATACATTTAGTCCTGATTCTGTCATTAATAAGGTCAAACCTAAAGATACAGAAAAAGTATTTTTTGACTTATATTTTGCATCAAAACAATGCCAGGATTTCCTCCATTACACACAACAAGGATCTGCTGCAATAATATTTCACAATATACTTTTACTGTGTTTTTTAATCAAATAAATGAATCCTTTGTGAGCAAATGGCCATTTGTAAACACTGGCACAAATTTTTTTTTTAGATCGGAAATTGTTGCACACAATTTTACTGAAACTGAACTGCAACCCACCTTTTCAAGGGTGTCGGTCTGCTTATTTTGTGCGCACCTGATTGCATTATAATCAAACTAAACATGGCGAGTGTGAACACACCCAAATATTATAGAAGATTTGGTGAAGATGAAATTTGACGTAACGTAAAATTTGTGTGCATTTGTCTTTTTATAATAGCCCTTGAATTGACGGGTAGAAAGGCTAATAAGCTGGTGAAATGGGAGACCTTGCAGAAGGAGAACTTCCTGGCTTTCGAGAGCAAAAAACAAAAAGGGACAGACTCTGAGAGGCTGAAACGCATGTCTGCTAAGTGAGTCAAACTTGCATGAAAAATAACATTTTCCTGTTATGTAGACATACACGTACAGCTTTCTCACAAGTCTTTCATAGGGGATAAAGAGAGGGTGGAAAATGTCACGAAAAACAAATTACTTTTACTTTAAGAAATATGAAGACAAAAGCATTTTAAAATCTTATTGATTTTAAAGGGTTAGTTCACCCAAAATTTTTAATTCTGTCATTAATTACTCACCTTCATGTTGTTCGACACCCAAGACCTCGATTCATCTTTGTTACACAAATGAAGATATTTTTGTTGAAATCCGATGGCTCATAAAAGCCTTTATTGGTATCAATGTCATTTCCTCTCTCAAGACCCATAAAAGGCATTAAAGAGGTCGTAAAAAAGTCCTGCAGTGGTTCTACAATCATTTTATAAAGCGACAAGAATAGTTTTTGTGCACAAAAAGAAACTAAATAATGACTTAAATAGAGATGGCCGATTTCAAAACACTGCTTCCTGAAGCTTCGAGGCGCTATGAATCAGCGTATCGAATCAGCGGTTCGGAGCGCCAAAAGTCACGTGATTCGATCCGAATCATGAATCGATACACTGATTCATAACGCTCTGAAGCTTCAGGAAGCAGTGTTTTGAAATCGGCCATCCCTATTTAAGTTATTTGATTGTAAAATGATTGTAAAACCACTGCAGTGAGATGAACATTATGACGTCTTTAGTGCCTTTAATGGATCTCGAGAGACGAAATGACATTGCTGCCAATGGAGGCCTTTCTGAGCCATCGGATTTCAACAAAAATATCTTAATTTGTGTTCTGAAGATGAACGGAGGTCGAACGACATGAGGGTAAGCAATTAATGACAGAATTTTCATTTTTTGAGTGCCATGTCCACATCTCAACATCCACTCAAACAACTGATGAATAAAACCAAGTCTCTGCCCTACATTCTTTTTTTTTTCTTTTTTGATAAAATGTTTCACTCAGGTGTAAGTCGAAATACAGAAGAAAACATCTGTCGCTGCTTCTTTTATCACAGGACAGATGTGATTTGTAAACCTTATTTTACCTCAGATTTATGTGGAATGTTGATGTTTCAGGGTGGATGGTGTCCTCAAGCAGGTTGGCGAGGTCAGAGATGTTCACCGCAGACTGCGAGCACTAGAATCAGAGGTAAAGACACATCATGTGATTTCTGTATTGCATTGTATATAAACGGTCAAGCTGTTGTTTAAAGATGAGTCTATATGCAGATGGAGTTCTGTACATCTTCTCTTCAGTGGATCATGGAAGCTCTTTCTCAAAGCAGTACCGTGAAGGGCACTAAAGCACACCCTACACGCAAAGGTACACCTGCTTGTTGTGTCGCATTTTAATAGTGTTTCTCAACTGGTGGGTCAGCACCCAAATATAATAACGTCAAGGATAGCATATAAAAAAATTATAAATGATTAGATAAAGATAAAATATTGTTTTTTTTAGTAACTTAAATTCTTAAATTATAACACAAGTATTTACATTTACATTAATATTATATATATATATATATATATATATATATATATATATATATATATATATATATATATATATATATATATATATATATATATATATATATATAAATAATGTGTGTGATATATAATATAATATTAGTGGTGGGCATAGATAATTTTTTTTAATCTAGATAAATCTCACTGTGTTCTTGGAATTAATCTAGATTATAATGGCTCATTTGAATTCTGCCAAAGGCATTCAGAATATGTGTGCTACCCAAATAATGACTGGTGCTTTGGTTCGATTGCCTGGACCGAACCCGAGTTCGATTGCGCCCCCCTCCCCCTGCTTGATCGTATGCTCATATTATATTATTTGGGTCCGAACCGAGGTGCGTTTGCCTCATCAAAGCAGCAGCTGTTTACCCCGTTACTTGGTAACTACGTCGAGCGAGGAGGTGGCATAACGAATAGCGTTGTTCACCTAACTTTTATATTATTGTTTTTGAACCGTTGGTTTTGTTGCCAAAGCTTCAGTAGGTAATGGCACTTGCGTCTATCTGCCAGGAATGTACGGCAAATGCTCTGAAGAGCTCTGACAACAAGCAGAAATGAGATTTACAGCTGTCTGCTTGCAGTAGATCAGTCACGCTCGTCAGGACTCGAGTATGTTTCGCGGGTGCGCAACTGAGTTCGGAAGACAGCGTTCACGCTTGATGTGGTAATTTCACAGTAGGAATACATGCAGGTTCGAAGACTCGTTCTCGCTCCCTACAGCAATAATATCTGTCTGCAGAGCCGCAGAGCCACCGTTTTACCCCAGCAGCAGTTTTGCCCGCGCATGCGCAGTTTCACTTCAGTACTTTTGCCCGTGCTATTACATTTCATTTTTAAATCTTGGCGACTGTTCTGTCCTAAAACTATCGAACGGTTATTGTTGCTCCTGCTGTTATTTTTTATTTTTTTGCATCTGTTTAAGGGTAGGTTTAGGGTAGGGGTGTGGGTATGGATGTTAAAAAAAGCCTCAAACCACATGAATATGATGCTGTAGTGGTAGCACAGTCTAATAAGTAGCATTTTTCGATGTTGAATTGTGCTACTTACTGTTTAAATGGGAGGTAGCAAAATCTGACAAAGTAGGACAAATCGACAAAACACCATAACATGCACAACATAAAACTCTCACGACGAAATGCGCATGTGCGGGCAAAACTGCGGCTCAGCAGTCAGACCCTTCTCCCCTACAGTGCAATTCGGCTAGGTATACATCCACGCTAAAATATCAAGGCGAAAGTCAGCATAGCTTGCGTAGTATAGACCCTGCTCCCAACCCAACTTTGAGAATAGATTAACGGCGATATTTTTTTTATCGACTGATAAGAGTCTCGCATAGCACGTTAACGCCGATAACGGCCCAACACTAATATATTTATATATATACACACACACACACCTAAAGGATTATTAGGAACACCATACTAATACTGTGTTTGACCCCCTTTCGCCTTCAGAACTGCCTTAATTTAACGTGGCATTGATTCAATAAGGTGCTGAAAATATTCTTTAGAAACTTTGGCCCATATTGATAGGATAGCATCTTGTAGTTGATTGAGATTTGTGGGATGTACATCCAGGGCACGAAGCTCCCGTTCCACCACATCCCAAAGATGCTCTATTGGGTTGAGATCTGGTGACTGTGGGGGCCATTTTAGCACAGTGAACTCATTGTCATGTGCAAGAAACCAATTCGAGCTTTGTGACATGGTGCATTATCCTGCTGGAAGTAGCCATCAGAGGATGGGTACATGGTGGTCATAAAGGGATGGACATGGTCAGAAACAATGCTCAGGTAGGCCGTGGCATTTAAATCATGCCCAATTGGCACTAAGGGGCCTAAAGTGTGCCAAGAAAACATCCCCCACACCATTACACCACCACCAGCAGCCTGCACAGTGGTAACAAGGCATGATGGATCCATGTTCTCATTCTGTTTACGCCAAATTCGGACTCTATCATCATGCAAATTGTAGCCTCTTTTTCCTATTTGTAGTGGAGATGAGTGGTACCCGGTGGGGTCCTCTGCTTTTGTAGCCCATCCGCCTCAAGGTTGTGCGTGTTGTGGCTTCACAAATGCTTTGCTGCATACCTCGGTTGTAACGAGTGGTTATTTCAGTCAAAGTTGCTCTTATTTCAGCTTAAAATCAGTCGGCCCGTTCTCCTCTGACCTCTAGCATCAACAAGGTATTTTCGCCCACAGGACTGCCGCATACTGGATGTTTTTCCCTTTTCACGCCATTCTTTGTAAACTGTAGAAATGGTTGTACGTGAAAATCCCAGTAACTGAGCAGATTGTGAAATACTCAGACTGGCCCGTCTGGCACAAACAACCATGCCACGCTCAAAATTGCTTAAATCACCTTTCTTTCTCATTCGGACATTCAGTTTGGAGTTCAGGAGATTGTCTTGACCAGACATTAATGAGAAATTGAACAGGTGTTCCTAATAATCGTTTAGGTGAGTGTATATATATATATATATATATATATATATATATATATATATATATATATATATATATATATATATATATATATATATATATATATATATACAGGTCCTTCTAAAAAAATTAGCATATTGTGATAAAAGTTCATTATTTTCCATAATGTAATGATAAAATTAAAATTTCATATATTTAAGATTCATTGCACACCAACTGAAATATTTCAGATCTTTTATTGTTTTAATACTGATGATTTTGGCATACAGCTCATGAAAACCCAAAATTCCTATCTCAAAAAATTTGCATATTTCATCCGACCAATAAAAGAAAAGTGTTTTTAATACAAAAAAAGTCAACCTTCAAATAATTATGTTCAGTTATGCACTCAATACTTGGTCAGGAATCCTTTTGCAGAAATGACTGCTTCAGTGCGGCGTGGCATGGAGGCAATCAGCCTGTGGCACTGCTGAGGTGTTATGGAGGCCCAGGATGCTTCGATAGCGCCTTAAGCTCATTCAGAGTGTTGGGTCTTGCATCTCTCAACTTTCTCTTCACAATATCCTACAGATTCTCTATGGGGTTCAGGTCAGGAGAGTTGGCAGGCCAATTGAGCACAGTAATACCATGGTCAGTAAAACATTTACCAGTGGTTTTGGCACTGTGAGCAGGTGCCAGGTCGTGCTGAAAAACGAAATCTTCATCTCCATAAAGCTTTTCAGCAGATGGAAGCATGAAGTGCTCCAAAATCTCCTGATAGCTAGCTGCATTGACCCTGCCCTTGATAAAACACAGTGGATCAACACCAGCAGCTGACATGGCACCCCAGACCATCACTGACTGTGGGTACTTGACACTGGACTTCAGGCATTTTGGCATTTCCTTCTCCCCAGTCTTCCTCCAGACTCTGGCACCTTGATCTCCGAATGACATGCAAAATTTGAGCGACAGTCCAGTGCTGCTTCTCTGTAGCCCAGGTCAGGCGCTTCTGCCGCTGTTTCTGGTTCAAAAGTGGCTTGACCTGGGAATGCGGCACCTGTAGCGATTTCCTGCACACGCCTGTGCACGGTGGCTCTGGATGTTTCTACTCCAGACTCAGTCCACTGCTTCCGCAGGTCCCCTAAGGTCTGGAATCGGTCCTTCTCCACAATCTTCCTCAGGGTCCGGTCACCTCTTCTCGTTGTGCAGCGTTTTTTGCCACACTTTTTCCTTCCCACTGAGGTGCCTTGATACAGCACTCTGGGAACAGCCTATTGGTTCAGAAATGTCTTTCTGTGTCTTACCCTCTCGCTTGAGGGTGTCAATGATGGCCTTCTGGACAGCAGTCAGGTCGGCAGTCTTACCCATGATTGCGGTTTTGAGTAATGAACCAGGCTGGGAGTTTTTAAAAGCCTCAGGAATCTTTTGCAGGTGTTTAGAGTTAATTAGTTGATTCAGATGATTAGGTTAATAGCTCGTTTAGAGAACCTTTTCATGATATGCTAATTTTTTGAGATAGGAATTTTGGGTTTTCATGAGCTGTATGCCAAAATCATCAGTATTAAAACAATAAAAGACCTGAAATATTTCAGTTGGTGTGCAATGAATCTAAAATTTTAATTTTATCATTACATTATGGAAAATAATTAACTTTTATCACAATATGCTAATTTTTTTAGAAGGACCTGTATATATATATTAAACTTATATTCTTTGCTTTCAAACATTTAAACTCTCAAGCCTATAACATTTAAATAATACAGCTTTTATTTTGGATCAATGCTGGTGAAATGCTGTAAATTTCTGTCTGTAAATGTATGTAATGTGTTAAATACAACTTTAAGGAATCATGCATAGTTACATCATAAATACATTTGTCAGCTTTTAAAATGAAGGATGTTGATGTCAGAGACTTATTTTTGTCCAGTCAGACCAGTTGAGAACCACAGCTTTTTTGGATGTATTTGCCATATGTGACAGTTAGAATATATTTATTTCCATCATGTACTGATGTTATTGCGTGTCATCTTTGTCATCAGTTGTTGTTTCAGCCTCCCTTGAGAAATGAAAAAGAGCCTCCTCTTCTGTCTCTCACTCTCACGGACACATACAGCAAGAAGCCGCAGAGAGACACTGAAAGGAGGGGTGATGACCTTTAAAAAAAAAAAACTACCCTTGTTTCATTGTTCTGGTTTCCATTTTTAACCTGGTCATCCTGGCCTTTTCATGGTTCATCCTGCTCTTTCAACTGTAGTACTCCCAAATGATCTGTCCTCGTTTTCCATGTGATTGTGGGAATGACTGGAGTAAGAGAACAGGGCACAGAATGTCCTTGAATTTACTGTACACTGAAAGGTCAGTTATGGCATGTTACATTCATAGATTAATCAAATAATAGTTTTATTGTCAGTAAATGTAGTTTTTTTTTAAAGGTCAAGGTGATTGTATTTACAGAATCAGATTTCATAGAGCTGTAACATTATTAAGAAAGCAACATGGCTGAAAAGCCGCAGTTTGAACAAACAAGCGCAATATAACTTATGCATACATAATTTTACACCTTATTGGTTGCAAACAACAACAACAAAAACCCTGAACACTTTACATTTATTGATTTATGTAATCTTGGCAAATTATGTTACAGTACACCAAATAAGTCTCATGTTGAAAAGGATCATTTGTAATATTTGATTGTTTTACAAGCCAAACAAATTAAACATTTAAATTAATGTTTTTCACACTCATACATGAAACTGAATGTTTACATTTTAAATGAAGCAAACAATTTTTTTTTTACTTTTCTGTAAGATCAAATGTAATTGCATGCTGTAAAAAATGTTCTTGGATTTAGTTTTTTTTATATTTATATAATTACATTTTGTGATGGCATTTTATGCACTCTTTTCCCCTACCGTTTAACAGTGAAAACAACGAAAGCAGGAAAACTCTGTCAATGGCAGGGAAAGAGTTATGATTTCTTCTTTTTTTATGCTTTTGTATTTGCCTGTTGTATGTGAAATCTATTTTAAAATGCATTCTGATAATGTTGAATAACTATTTAAAGGATTGTAAGCGTAACTATTTAAGGGATTGTAATGCTTTGGCAACCTCAGCAGACAGAGATGAGAGAAATAGATTGTGTCCAAGCCTCTCGGATTTCAGGGGCAACAAAGATCCTTCACTATGTTCTCTCTGCCCTAATCCTCACCCCTCCAAAACAAATTAAAACAAGCCAAAAGAATCCCAGTGTACTTTCTGGATTTGTACACTCCACTTAGTTTTCATGAGAGTGTAATCTATTAAATGTGATCTACAAATCATCCAAAGACTCTTAAAGTGTCTGTATATAACATGAGTTGATCTTTTATTAATTTGTAGTGCTTTTTTTGTGTGTTTTTGGAGGGTTCAGGCCAATAAGAAACAATTATAGTCTTATTTTTATGTAAATGTATAATAAAAAATGTTTACATTATAAAACTGATCCAAGAACAGGCAAAAAATTGTGTAGGATTTACTTTGAAACCACTTTTAAGAGCACATCAGCAAATAGATGGCTCCAGAGCTAACAAACGATGGGCCAGATTTACCCCCCAATTTTTCATCTGAAAGGTGTATATGTGTGTGTGTGTGTGTGTGTGTGTGTGTGTGTGTGTGTGTGTGTGTGTGTGTGTGTGTGTGTGTCCATTCAAAAAGTGAAACTTGTATATTATATTTATTACACACAGACTGATATATTTCAAATGTTTATTCCTTTTAATTTTGATGATTATAACTGACAACTAAGGAAAATCCCAAATTCAGTATCTCAGAAAATTAGAATATTACTTAAGATCAATACAAAGAAAGGATTTTTAGAAATCTTGGTTTACTGAAAAGTATGAATATGAAAAGTATGAGCATGTACAGCACTCAATACTTAGTTGGGGCTCCTTTTGCCTGAATTACTGCAGCAATGCGGCGTGGCATGGAGTCGGTCAGTCTGTCGCACTGCTCAGGTGTTATGAGAGCCCAGGTTGCTCTGATAGTGGCCTTCAGCTCTTCTGCATTGTTGGGTCTGGCATATCGCATCTTCCTCTTCACAATATCCCATTGATTTTCTGCGTTGACCTTGGACCTCAGAAAACACAGTGGACCAACACCAGCAGATGACATGCAGTGTTGTGCATGTTACTTAAAAAAAGTAATTAGTTATAGTTGCTAGTTACTTCTTAGAAATAGTAACTGAGTTACATCATTATAAAAGTAACTAATTACCAAGGAAAGTAACTACTGAGTTACTTTTTTTTTTTTTTTCAAAACTTGGATGCCCCCAATATTAAATATG
Organism: Gobiocypris rarus; assembly: GCA_023029165.1. Classification (NCBI taxonomy): domain Eukaryota; kingdom Metazoa; phylum Chordata; class Actinopteri; order Cypriniformes; family Gobionidae; genus Gobiocypris; species Gobiocypris rarus. The sequence goes on along the minus strand of CM040920.1, from coordinate 4,641,408 downwards.
TTGCATGAATTGGACATCAAATATAATAAAAATTACTTTAATGTACACAATTGTAATGTTGCTGAGGGACAATGTGAGAGACACCTTTCAAATGCAATACATGATTGTAAATATTATCAGTACTATATTACTCTTTTGGTAGAGGAGCGTTATCACCTGGGTTTTTATCCACTAATTTTGTGGCGGCATGTGATGATGTGATGAGGTGCTTCATAAGATTATAATTATTTTCCACCGACGTGGATAGACTCTTTCTTCCTGGGCATACGTTGCAAGTTACATAAACATTCTTACCTTTCATCTCAACGAGGGAAAATTTGCGCTTATACTTCCAGTTTGCGAAAGCTACCTTTGAAGTCGTTGGACTTGCCATCGCTGACTGTGCATATGCATGTGTGTCATAGTGTGTGTGTGTGTGTGTGTGTGTGTATGTGTGTGTGTGAACTCAACCTATCAACCTCAGCCTTGTCTCCCACCCACCAATCATCATCAGGTATGTCTACTAAACAACACCCACCCCCCAACACGCCCGCCCGCCCGCACAGCGCGCACACACACACACACACACTCACCAACCAGAGAAAGAAAAACGTTGCCGATCCGACTGACAGAGCCTGTTCGGATGAAAACCGCTACAGTGAGCTCATGTTTTTTAGTCTCAGTAACGCTGCGTTTTCTTTTCTCAGTAACGCTAACGGCGTTGTAACGGGAGAAACAGTAATTCGTTGATTACTCGTACTGAAAAAATTTTTCCGTTAGTAACGCTGTTTATTTATATCGCCGTTATTCCCATCACTGATGACATGGCATTGTGTGCCTCTCCTCACTCCTTCCAGACTCTGGGACCCTGATTTCCAAAGGAAATGCAAAATTTACTTTCATCAGAGATCATGTCCTTTTTGTCTTTAGGCGAGATGCTTCTGACGTTGTCGGTTGTTCAAGAGTGGCTTGACAGAACCCATGTCTTGCATACTTCTGTGCGTAGTGGTTCTTGAAGCAGTAATTCCAGCTGCAGTCCACTCTTTGTGAATCTCCCCCACATTTTTGAATGGGTTTTGTTTCACAATCCTCTCCAGGGTGCGGTTATCCCTATTGCTTGTACACTTTTTTCAACCATATTTTTTCCTTCTCTTCACCACTCTATTAATGTGCTTGGACACAGCGCTCTGTGAACAGCCAGCCTCTTTTGCAATGACCTACTTTGCAATCTACTTTTTCATGATATTCTAATTATATGACCAGCATCTGTATATTTGAATTTAATAAATGGAGAATATCTGTGGGTCCTGATAATGCCAAATGTCTTATTTTACCAGTAAAAAGTGGCCTAAAATTTCTTAAATATATCTAGTCAGTGATATATTAATGAGTGATCATATCAATCGTGTTTATTTATTTGGAATACCAGAAGATGTTATCAGAACATATTGTTTGTTAAACCACATAATTTTTTTTCATTATGGAAATTAATTGCACATTGTTAGTAGATCACCCGCAGAAGTGTTACGGGATTGCAGTGTTATTTGTCTTGTTTAGTAAATCTGGCCCAAAGACTTAAGTTAATAAAACTTAAATCTTGATTTAATGGTACGGTCTGCTAGTGGAACCTGTGGAGAACTCCACTGGTAAGTAAATACAAATTCTTCAAATTTCCATTGCCCATGTTGCAGAGATAAAAGGACAAGATGTGGTTAAGAAATAGTATAGAGTGCAGAGGTGACCTTTTAGAAAAAGACCTGGTATAGGGAAAGGGAGGGATGGAGTTTCAGCAGCTGAGTGATCTATTGAAGGTCAGATCATGCAGTGTACTGCTGCTATTGAGAGCCTCTTTATATAGCTTTCCACCCACCAGTCCCATGCAGCCAGGCCTATTGAGATTCAAAATGGGTCTGGCTTCACTCAATTGTGTGTATTTGGTCCTAAAGTTGATTTGTGCCTCCCTGTAATCATCCTTTTGTTTTATCTAATTTTCTCTTGCAAATTCACATAGACAAAGACGTAATAAAGGGAATTAGAAGTGTGTCTCATGCATGTGGCCCTGTCACTCATCTCAGTATGTTCCTCTGTGCTACACCATTCAAAGAATGGTGTGAGTGTACATGTGACCACACAACAGAGACCAGCCCCCTCTCTGTCACTCTAATTCACTCTGGCGGATCCGGCGACTGCAGCTCCAAGTAGGTTTGAAGGGTGTCCCTCTGTGTGATCTTGATTCCTGGACCTGTTAAGACTTGGAATCTAGGGTGGATACAAACACATTCTTATAGACTGGACTGTCTGGTTTTCTTCTGTTTCATTTGTACAAGGGAGTGACGGCAAGATGGCAGTTTCACGCAGCTGGCTTTTGGGGCTTATCGTAGCTCTGCTTTGTTCTGGAGCGTTCAGGGATTCTGCACAGGCTGAAGAAAGGCTGAAAAGTGTGGAAGCCAAGGAGCTTGGAGGTCTGGAGCTTACTGGAGGTGAGAAAGAGGAGGTGGCTGATAACGAGGAAGGTGGAGATGCATCTGAAGAAGCAGCTGACAACGCAGGAGGAGATGAGGAAGCAGAGAGTGCTCCTGAGGAAGAGGCATCACCAGAAGCAGAGATAATGGAGGAGGAGGAAGCATCTGAGGCTGAAGTGGAGGAAAGAGCAGATGAAGAGGAAGATGATGAGAAAGAAGGAGTAGAGGATGAACAAGAAGCTGCAGAGGAAGATAATGAGACCGGAGGAGTAGATGAACTAGAAGAAGCAGCAGAGGAAGATGAGAGAGTAAATAATGATGAGACAGGAGGAGTAGAAGATGATGATGATGAGACAGGAGGAGTAGAAGACGAAGATGATGAGACAGGAGTAGAAGATGAACAAGAACATACAGAGGAAGATAATGATACTGGAGTAGATGAACAGGAAGATGAGAGAGAAGGACTAGAAGATGAACAAGAAGATACAGAGGAAGATGATACTGGAGTAGATGAACAGGAAGATGAGAGAGAAGGACTAGAAGATGAACAAGAAAATACAGAGGAAGATAATGATACTGGAGTAGATGAACAGGAAGATGAGAGAGAAGGACTAGAAGATGAACAAGCAGCATCAGAGGAAGATGAAGAGGAGGAAGAAGCAGATGAAGAGGAGGAAGAAGAAGATAAAGAAGAGGAGGAAGCAGCAGATGAAGAGGATGAAGTAGCAGATGAAGAGGAGGAAGAAGCAGATGAAGAGGAGGAAGAAGCAGATGAAGAGGAGGAAAATACAGAAGTAGCAGAAAAGGAGGAGGATGAGCAGACAGAGGTAGATGTAAGATTAGTAGAAGATGAGAAATATGCACAACAGACAGCAGAGGAAGAAACAATAACAGAGGAAGAGGCAGATGAGGAGGATAACAAAGAGGCTGGAGATGAAGAGACTGTAGTTAAGGATGATGCTGAAGGTAACTACTGAATTTGACTTTACAGATAATCAATGTCAAGTACTCTTGCACATGCATTTCTTTTGTATATCACTTTAATCACTGTTCCTAGTGAGTTTCCTTCCAAGGCCACATCCTAACTGAAACTGAACCTCATTAGTGACTGATTAGGAACGCTTTGAATATGCATTATCTTTGTGTGTCTCAGATTAAACTCACTGTTAAATTGATTTCAATAGAGTTCACCATTAACATGTTGCTAGACTAAACATTTGATACTCTAATAGCCATAAAAAAACTCACAAATATTGGGTAACAGTTGCTTTAACCAAATGATTCCAAAAATATATGCTTTTCATTATTCAAAGAACTATTTGTATTTTGACATTTCTTTGTTCATCTACTATCTTCAATAGATTTGTTCACCTACTTTGTCTCAGTGAATAATGGTATTGGCCAAAGGAAGGTATCTTGAAGGTAATATAATTATTGTGCCTGTATATTTGGGACAGACCTATACCAAAATCCCTTTAGGACCAGACAATTCACTCAGCAGCCATCTTTGAAACGCCTCTCGGGCATGCAAGTGTATCTCTTTGAATGGGGAAACATAACATTTTCCAAGCTAATGTTCATGCGCAGTACACTGGCTGTTTCTAAATACCTTATGCACCTGAGAAACGTGCAGACAGCCACCTTTAGAATACTATCTTTGAACTTCCGTTTATGCAATAGCTCTGTACTTCTATGGCATCACTGTGGAAGAATAATTCTAGCTGTAGCTGTTGAAGTGGATTTACTTATTGTAGAGTTTAAGAAAAGTTATCATAAGCATTTTTGTTTAAAGCAAATGTCTTAATAAATGTCATTATACTAGAAAGTTTTTAAAACGAGCAGTTCATTCATTAGTAAGTAATATTGCTGTGGAAATACAAACCGGAAGTCAAAAGACAACGAGCGCAGCATAGACATCATATTAGATAGACGCCCCATCGACCGCTACTGCCTATTGGCGCCGACGAGCGGTGGGGCCGCCATCTTAAACCGGTCACCCGCTCCATTCACTGTAATGTGTTTGGCTGGTGGAATGAGCTGTCAGCGCATTTAATTAATCATTTCTCACATAAAACCGAACTGATTTTTTTACACGGGGTTTTCTGCAAAGGCCATATATGTAGCTATGATACAGGACACATGGTTCGGCATATTTTAATATTCATAGCAGGAAATAATATTCATTTAATATACTTAACAGTAATATAACATTCTGATATGAGATATAAAGTGACCAGACGTCCAAAATCAAAATATGTGATGTAGGATATAAGGTATTTTATAAATCACACGCTATAAATATGATAAAGAAGTAAAACAGATAGTTACAGTTTTTTAAAGATATTTTAATAAGTTTAAGATACAATTTATTATGAATTGTCTCCCACACACAAACACACATTCTCTCTCTCACACACTCTCTTCACACACACACACTCGCTTGCTCTCACACATACACACACGCTCTCACACAAACACACTCTCTCTCACACACACACACAAACACACTCTCTCTCACACACACACACACACACACACACACACACACACACACACACACACACACACACACACACACACACACACACACACACACACACACACACACACACACACACACACACACACACACACACACACACACACACACACACACACACACACACACACACACACACACACACACACACACACACACACACACACACACACACACACACACACACACACACACACACACACACTAAAACCCCTGAAAGAGGACTGTTTTGCAGAGCTTCTTTCTCGTGCTCCCTTTCTGTAGTTCAAGAGAGGCGAGTTTGGCAACATGGTGGAGCCTTATCTTTAAAAACACAGACACAACCAATGACAACAAGTCTGACTGATGGTTGTCGATGCCAAACTGGGTCTCCTCAATGTGCTCCCCAAGAAGGAAAACATCCTCTGTTCCAATCTCCCGCACAATGTGCCTCACTGTTGACACCTTAGGAGCTTGTATTGTTGAAGCTTGGATCACCCTCTCTGCAGCTCTCAGCACCTTATAATAATAATAAAAATAAGACATATTTATAAAGCGCTTTACACAATACTCAAATACACTTTACAGAACAGAGAAAATAAGAACAAAGTACCCTTAATATACAAAGATAAAAAAAAAACAAGATAATAGGATCAAACCTTCACTGTGCCCTGTGATGGAATCACTAGGCCACCGTTGTTTTTCAGGGTTAGAAGGTGGTAGTTCTTGTCAAATGAAGCTGGTCTAGCATCTCTGACCAAGCTTGCACGGCACACATCACAGGACAGCTTTCAAGAATCTGCCGGACTACAAACCCTGCTATGTAGACCAGAGCATTTTCCACCAGACCTCCAAACCGAGTGGGAAGATAACTGTGGTCACACACAAGGGCCGGAATGTTGGCGAATGGAGATGGGTGCTCTTCAGCAGTTTCAGCAGAGGACATCTCCACAGCAGACAGGGACACAGTGTGATCTTGGGCTGTCACATTGCCTGTCTCACCAGGTGAGACACCACACTGAACCATCAGACGGCGGAAGATTGCCTGGAACTGGCATGCCGATGGATTGTTATTCCAGCCGCCTTGTATGGAAAACAGGCAGGCACACAATACATACATTACTCACAAGACAAAGATATTTATTAGGTATATTTTCAGAATTTACTGTCATTTAAAAGAACACCAACCCTACCTGACGCTCTGATTGAATTAAATAGGAGCTCCAAATGATCCTGGCTGAACCTGTAGGTGAGCACATACCGCTGAACTTGGAGCAGTTCAGGAATCATCAGCATCAACGTGTCGATATTGATGACAAATCCAATGATCGACAAGTACCTGCAAAAGAAAAAAGTTGTATTACTCTGATCATGGTGAAAGAAGACACCCCAAGAAAGCTCCATGTGAAACAGCTACTAGGGTGGATATATTAGGAATGGGATCAGTTTCTTGTTTAACTATATAGTATACTTCTTGTAGACGATGGAACAATATCTTGGAACAATGTAATTGCAGAACTGGGAGAACTTAAGAACAACACATGCAATACCTACCATTTTGCCCTACCCTACATGTAATTGATGTTGTGTAATGCATACCATTTAGAAACATCTAGTACCTGAAACACACTGAATACAAGATAATTCCAACAGAAACAAAACATTTAAACAAGAGAACATCATATCAACATACATACCATCTTTCTGACACCTGCATAAAGTTGATGTTGTGTAATACATACCATTTAGAAGCATCTAGAACCTGAAAAACACACCAATAAAAAAACAAGACAATTCAGGCACAAACAAAACTGAAGCAGTTAGGAACATCTTAGGAACTCGATGCATAACGGAACGACGGAGCATCTTAGGAACGCGATGTTTGTAGGAACAATGTCATTGAACTCATGTCATGAACTTAACAAGCACCATTATAATAGACCTCTTAGATCTGTGAAGCGGTGTTCCATCTCTTGTTACCAAAGTGAGCAAGTACTCCTGGCTCTTGACAAAAATGCTTTCCTGTCCATCCAATTCAAAGCACCCAAGGAGCTTTGAATCCTTTGGCACGAGGATTGCGTCCATTCATTGTATCAAACAGCCTGTCAATAATCTATATAGAAATATCGGTACTTAAAATCAATATCATTACTTGGTTTCATTAGGTATCAGATAAAATATCTCATTAGAAATCAATACTCATGTATTCAAAATATACAGAGAATACAGTACATATTTCTAAACTTTATGCTCAATGAGTAAACATGCAAGTATTAATATTTACTTGACTTCCTTTCCGTAGGTATGCTTTGTACTACAGCAAATTTCACAGGTTTACCACTCCGATGAATTATAAAAAAATAAATATAAAAATATGTACTTGGTTCTATAATCACTAATTGTATTACCTCAATGAATTGTGCAGTTGCCTCACAGTCCTTAAACTGAGAGTACCCAAGATCCTCATTGTGCGGAGAGCCACTGACACAGAGCGACTCAGTGTCTGTGCAGCCAGGGACACCCTCATCTTGTGGTTTTCAAAGTAGACGTGTTTGTCTGTAATTTTATTGGCAGCATGCAGTCCATCTTTTTTTTGCACATCATTGAGATGATTGATGTACCTCCAATTGATCTGTCCGGTGGTTGTTGCAACTGGACTGTATGCCTGCAGAGTAAGAATCAGTCACTGCTCAAACAAGTACAAACAGCAAAATGTTGATCATCACATCCATCACTGTGTAAATGTACAGAAAACAGTATTTAGATATAACTTTTAGCAGCAGAGGCATAACTTGTACAAATAGGTCTACAACAATCATTATTTACCTGCAACATATTACGTGCCAACTTGAGCATGTGACAAGCATCCATCATTACGAACACTTTCTCACCAGTCACCGGATGAGAGAAACTGGTTTGAAGCGGCTTCGTGGGTCTCCTTCAGCTCACACCCAAGTTGGTTGCACATGCTCACATTGGAGGCATGACCATCCATTGTCACACATACCACCCTAATGCCCGTGAGTGCAGCTCCTCCAAAGCATGACTGAGAAGGACCCTTTGTGTTTCCGGAGAAAGAGACTTCGTCAGGAAGTATGCAATGGGAGCCTTCCAATGTCCTTGTAGGCCAACCACCATGAATACAAGAGCCTCAGTGGCAACATCAGTCTCACTGTTTCCATCACCCATGTCTACAAAACCAGACATTGACTGTGTATGTGGATTGTATTGCACATGTTTTCTGATGGACATGGCATCCAACATGAGCGAAACACATCCATATTTAGCCTGGTCTCCTGGCATCTTCTCTCCAGCATATCCAGCATCATCTTATTCAGGCCAGGTTTTGCATCCACAGAACGCAGCCACCTGTAAAAAAAATTGAGAAGAAGCTTTTCAACGTGTTTGAATCAGTAATTTCAAAAAATTAAATTCGGACAACAAAAGGCCTACCTTTGTATTGTGTGTGGATGTGAGGGGGAAAATGTCGAGTTTCTCTGAGGTATTTGTATGCCTTTGGACCATGTAGATGGAGCGTGAGCGCAAACTCTCTGTAGTCCTTTGTGTACTCATGGCCTTGCTTTGGCATGTGGTCTATCTGAAGATCTGAAATGTTATGATTTACAATGAATAAGTCCCCTTCAGATAATAACTAAGGAGTTTAATAAAGAGAGTAAGAAGAATAACATGTACATGAATTTCAAAGTGCTTATTTTTTCTTACCGGAGTAGAATTCAAGCTTCTCTTTGAGCTCTTCATTAATGAGGTTCTTTTCCCTCAAATCCCCCAAAAGACTCTTCACTGTGTTTTTTGCCCTCTTTTCTCTGGCCATGGAATTCTTCTTCTCTCGCTCTAGACTTTCCACTCTTGCCAAGGCTTCATTGAGCCTGGTCTTAAGAGCGGTAGGAGAAGCAGGCAAGGCATAGCCATGATCCTAGTAGAAAGAGGGATAAACAAGGTTTGAGTAATGTTTCATTTCATAAACATCACTTTGATACCACTAGTTTATGGCCCACATTCTTTCTTATAGTCATCACCTGTCAAAGCAACTGTCAGCACTGTGTGTGAGTGTGTGTGTGTGTGTTGTGTGTGTGAGAGAGAGTGTGTGTGTGAGAGAGTGTGTGTGTGTGAGAGAGACAGAGAGTGTGTGTGTGAGAGAGACAGAGAGTGTGTGTGTGTGTGTGTGTATGTGTGTGTGTGTGTGTGTGTGTGTGTGTGTGTGTGTGTGTGTGTGCAATGCATGTTCAACATGTCTTAAATTGTGTGTATGGGTTTATTTGTGAGTGTGTTTAATATGAGTGGCAGCAAACAAGTGATATTTTAATATGTCCAGGAAACATTATGATATATGGTGTTTAGAAATATTCACATCATTAGGCTGAGGTTGTGGGCTTGAGGTTGCCGTTTCCTGGGAATCATGAGAGGCCACAGACAGGCTTTCTTCAGCTCTTCTGGAGGTAGATGTAGGCCTGCCCTTTTCCAACTAAAATGAAAAAGCATAATACATATTGAAATATGTAAAGGGATAAGTATCTTACCCTGCCCCGTGATTGATAATATAATATTTACATTTATGTATACCAATAGCCTTATGAGGATACACCTACTCTTTGGAGGTGAACTGGGAAGCTGAAGACGGATGGAATAACACCATCTCGAGTCTGACAATCTGACCCGTCCTATCAAAATCCCCCTGCTTAAAATGTTGAGAGCAAACCACTGATGAATCACTTGCATGGAATCCTTCTCTCCTCAAAGCCACTTCCCACTTCTTCCTCACATCTTTGTCCTTGGGGAACCTTCAAAATGAAAACGGAAGATTTTGGAGAGTCTAACGTACACAAAACATTTCACAAAGGAGGTCAAGTTTATTTTCTTCCTTCACATTTCTTAGAACCTTTCTTCAACAAAACTCCTATTTTGAAATAAAGGAATTAAGCTACTGAAAAGTTACTTGATTCAGTAAATAGAGAGGCTAACAACAAAGTACTAAGTTACTAGCTAAGCTACAAGTAGTGACTGCCCAACACTGATAATACAGTCTATGACACTTGTGTAAAATTCACTGGCCAATGTTATTGTTATTGAGGGGTAAATCGATTTGCGTATCGTCGTCATGTGTGTATTACATTGCTTCCTGAAATCACGTGCACAAACACAAATGAAATAACCTATATATATATTTATACTAACGTACATGGTCGTTGAATGCTTGTATCTCCATGCCGGTGCAGTAAACATAGCCTAGCTAACGTTAGCTGACTACGATTCCAGTAGTAATGTCAAAGATCCTTGCTCCTTCTCATTTATCTGGTAATATTCTATTCACAAAATACAACCAAGTGCGGTAAATGTTGAAACTTACTTGTGAAAAGTAATCCCTTGATCCTATTTGCGATGGTTCGCCGATTAGAACAAGAAAATGCTCCACAGTGCTCTGGCATCTTAACTGCTGCTACGCAACGAAACTAGGAGTACGACCGGTTCAAGATGGCGGCCGTATTTCTCGCCCAGCGGCCAATAGGGTATCTAGTGTATTATGATATCTATGGAGCGCAGCGCCGAAAAGGGGCGAGGCCCCATAACGGCAGCTGCAGTGACAGGTTAACTTTACCAATCGGCGATTGCCTCTTTCGAAGGCGGGATTTCTGCCATATTGTACGTTGCACTTTCTCCTATTCATATTAAGTGCACCTTCTTTCTATATAGCCTATAACGTTTTGGCCTATACCCTGTAAAGCCTGATATATAAGTAGTAGTAAGTAATTATTATCAAGCAATAATAAAAAATAGAAATCAGAATATTTGATCAGTTTTTTTGGGCTTATATAGGCCCAGTATGACAATAAAAATATAGCCAAAAAGATTACATTCTATAATAGCTTTTAATGTAAATCAATGAAATCTTTATAACAGTATATCAGACTACTTACTTAAAATGCATATAAATATCAGTTGTCACACTCTGTTCCTGCCAATAACGTGTCTTAGTAAGATGATTTTTAATGCAAAGCTCTGTAGTTTTAATTATAGGGGCAAACATATACAGCAATTCAATGACGATTGAGAGATTAACAAATACATGCTCCTCAAAAGCCTCTCGTATCCTATTTGATTCTTAAATTTTAGTAGTTGCTTCAGTCCAGTAAGTGTTTATCTTGAAAAAAATATTACTAACAATAAAAAAGTTATTGTTTACTTTATAAATACCAGTTAATATTTTAAAGCAAAAAGACATGAACTATGACCTGAAGAAGAACTTTTTCACATTTTATTCTAAAAGGCCTTTTACTTGTGTAGTTCACCCAAATATTTGTCATAATTTACTCGCCCTCAAGTTATTCCAACCTTGTATGAATTTCTGTCTTCTGCTGAACACAAAAGAAGATATTTTCAATGATATTGGGAACAAGTAGTTGACTGACCCCACTGACTTCCATAGTAGAGGGAAAGTCAACAGTGTCCATCAACTGTCTGGTTACCGACATTCTTCAAAATATCTTCTTTTGTGTTCGGCAGAAGAAAGAAATTCATGCAAGGTTGGAATAACATGAGGGCGAGTAAATGATGACATAATGTTCATTTTTTGGAGTTGTCCCTTTAAGAACTATCAATCAGATGACAGATGGCATGTTGTTGATTGTGTACAACAGGCATTTCAGCAGTTTTGATCATGTTGATAATTTAGAGGCCTTGGAAAATTTGTATCAATTTTTTATATAGGGTTATGACTTATATGCTGTCAACGTAGGCATTTAGGTTTTGGAACAGAGCCATTGTTGGCTGTCTAAAGTCCTGTGTATACCCTTCAGTTAGTCTGTGAAGTCACACATCAGCCCTAAAATAGCTCACTATATCTGAACAGCTACAGCAGCTGAAATATTCCAACCACTTTAAGTCCTTTCTGGTTGAATGCTGTTGACATGAGCCTAACACACGGCATATATGTTACAGGGTATCGCATTACAGCACCAATGAATCCTAGGATCTGTTTTCAAGTTAAAATTTACACTTCAGTTTTAGCTGCCATTTGACATAGAACAAAGCAACTGCATCTATTATCTATTAAACTAACAACTGTCATAGGAGTATGTTTATTAGCAAACATAATAATTAATTCCATGAAAGGAGCAGGAAAAATTGTCTAAAGCAATTTATCAAATAAATAAACTGTTAAATAATGGCGACTATAGGCTGGAGTTTGTGTTGTTGAAATCAGCTGTGCAATGACGTAATGGTTGACTGATGGCTTAGATTGAGCTTTATCTTGGCAAGGTTCAACTGAAAAGAAGCCAAGATGTCTGAAAGGGATGCAGAGATATGAGGTGAGATTACAGCGTTTAGCAACGTGCCTTTATGATTTCGCTCAGTCAGGTTGTGTATCTGTCAAGAATAAGAAAGCACTAGTAAACCTTGCGCACAAGTGATTAGCCGATATGACTTAGACACAAATTCTCTCCAGGAAACCTGGGAGTTGACTTAACACAACTCTTTCAAAAGCTTGTGGCAGAAAAGTTGGCAGGAGTTGTTAGGTTCAGTATTGTACCTGAGACTGCTGAAGCATGGTGGGAAAGTAGCCAGAAGTAAGAGATGCATTGATGTGAGAGAGTGGAGTTGGAGAGATGTCTTGTTAAAGATCATGTGATTAGTTAGCATGTGTCTGAATTGTTGATGATCTTGTTTCAGTAGCAAGTGACTTTGCTTGGCAATAGAAACAACAGGAGGAGAAGAAGGAGATGAGAGATTTATATTTGCAGTAGTTGCATTAGTCAGCAGTAATGAAGGGAGAGTGACAGATAACTGGAGAAAGAGGTGGTCAGAGAAATGCAAGGAAGTGTCAAGATTATTTTACAAATATACAGTTGTTACGGGAGATAAAAAAAAAGGATAAAAAGGTTTGTTTTCATTCTTCACTTAGTTCTTAATCAAATGTCAAAATACCCTTTTCTGTTAGCAAACATCCCAAAGATCCCACACTGAGTGGCATATGCATCTTCTTTAAAGAGTGTTTTTTTTATATGCTTTTTTATTTATTTATATATGAGTAAGTTGAAACCCAATACTTATGTTTAAAAGTGTAAACAGAGAGACTGAAGGATCCATCTGTTGTATCCTTAATTTCACTGGAAACAAAGGCAGCATTTATCAAGCTTTCTAATTAGGACAGATTTTGTCACGCCTTGGTGACGCAATCAGCCTTTGAATGTTCCCTTCGAAGGATACAGCCTCTGAGCTCGACACATCGGTAGTCTGATTTGCAGGTTGACACAATGAGAGCTACAACTTCCTCTTAAAAATCAACTACTAGTACTTGTTAATTTACAGCTGATCCTAGTTGTCCTAGCAAGGTGCAAAAAGACTGAAGTAATACTTTTGGCTTTACTGTTGAATATACCTCTGTTGTCTTACACATTACTAATGAAGACTTTTGTTAAACCTCATCTCTCCCTCTGTAGAACCTGCCGAGGAGGAAAATGTAGAATCAGAAGAGGAGGTCTCCATGGAGGATGAACAGTATAGATCAGGCTCATTCTGTGGCCTTTGCTCAGTCTGTGAGGTAAGCCATGCTTCGACCACTCTTTTTTCTGACTTACACATACCACAGCCTAGAGGTCTTTTCGGGCCATAAAATCTGTACCCGACCCGAATCACATCTTACCCGAACACCACGTGCATAAGTAATAAAAAGAAAAAAGAAAAACCTGACCCGAGATAGACCCGATAAAATTAGACCTGAGTCCGACCAGAAAACTAAACGCATGAGGGTATGAACTGTAACAAGCGAAGCAAGCTAGCTTGTTTGCTTGAGAATATTTGCCCTCAAAGTTGTCGACATAATTCGAAACGTCTGATTTAAAGCCTTCTTATGTCTCACTTAGATTGACATTGTTTACCACAAGTCTAAGTGTGCGCTTTGACACCTGGACGTTTGTTTTGGAACCTGGTGCGCTTTCCCCTTTGGGTCGGTTGGTTTAGGCATATGTGAACATGACAATCATGCTCGGATCTGCGGCAAAAATTGCCCTGAGACCTCCAGAAAGAGGGGGTCACCTCGCCAATTGCAAACAACTCTGGTACGGTTAGTTTGAGATGTCCGACCCAACTGGTATTATAATTCATAACGGGAAATGTGCTATATAAATAGCAGTCGTGTCTGATTCTGTGTGAACACCAAAAGAGCACCTCTTCATCTTAAAATATTGTGTAATTGTGTTTCTCCATGCGAGAATGCTGTCCCAATGAAGCCTTGATTTCTGCTCTAGCTTCATTATAACATTCGTATAGTGTTTGCGTGCATCCTGGCACAGTTCACCTCTAGACAGCACTGGGAGGTCCAGTATGAGCGAATCTGAATTTGCTTCAGTAATAATACTGATGTTGTATTTCATTTAACAGATGGAATGAAGCCTACATTCATATAGTGTTTGTGTGTGTCTCGACAGTTACAAATAAAGCCACAATAAGCTCATGGAGTGAACTTGTCAATCTTCTGGATGGATGACATAGAGGAAACTCTGACCAATAGTTGTACTCGCATGTGACTTAGCATGAACACATTTTAGAACGCTTTGAATGGTTGCCTTGTGAAAGCAAACCGAACCAAGAAGAAAATGCAACATTAGCCGCTTTTCCACCGCCGGGCCGAACGGTTCTTATTGCACAACTGTTCTATTCCATGCCGATCCAGGCCAGCTGGTATGGTTCTGGTTTAATTTTCCACTGTGGGGCTGATAACTGCTGCTCTTTGGAAAGTCATACAAAAGCGTCAGTAACACAGCGGTTTACTGATGAAATGAGATGTAAATAATGACTGCGTTATCGAGGATGATCAGATATTTCTTTCAATTTTATTATTAATTTGTGTTTACAACACTCAAATAGAGCGCTTAAATAGTTTCAAGGCAATAGACAAGTGACCAATCCTGAGTGGCGACATCACTTCACGGATTCTTAGATGACAGTTAGACAACCATGCTGAGAATTACAGGCCGAGAACGGTTTGTAATCGTTCAGTGCCGTACCAGGCTTAAGTGGAAACATAACTGGAACCGTTCCGTACCATTCTAAGAACCGTTTGGCACAATGGTGGAAAAGCGGCTATTGTAACAAATTGAGTCCCTGTTTCAGAACAAAACAAACGATATATAGGTGTGAAAACACCCTAAAATTCATGCTGATGCCACTCGTTGAAAATGTATGCAAAAGTGTGGGTGAGTTTCATTGCACATAGAAGTCCAGATTCAGAGAGAACTTAGAAAAAGTGAGATGTTTAAGTTGCCATTTGAATAATAAAAATGTGTTAAATGTCTGACAAGCATTTGGGTTTTTCTCAGGTCCATTTTGAAAAACATTTTTTATTTTAAATTACCTGAGACCCAAGACCCGAGGCCACTAATACTGAACCTGACCCATGTCATCAAAGTTTTGGACACGGACCTCGGGTTTTTGGATCCATGTGAACCCATGAAGACTACCACAGCCCCAACACATGTTAAAGCGTTTCAAACAAACTTAACAATCATGAAAAAAAAAACATCAAGATGTCACCATGATCAGTGCATGAGGGGTAATATATTTTTAGCACATGCCAAACCCACTTGCATGACCCATGAACTTGCTGAAGTATAGATCTGGTGTGACCCCTTCCTAAATATCCCCAGTAAGGAGCAGAGGTGTAACTTACTACTCTATCTGTGTCTGGCTCTCTTTCCTCTCAGCACTGCGATACCTGTGACAAATGTCCCTGTGAGGAAGGAGACACTTCAGCACACTGCCATCACTGTGAAGTAACTGTTACTTAATACTATCAAAATCTATATTTATACTAATACACCTAATTTTAACCCCCCAAAAAAGACCATGAACATTTTAGATGTATGCATCAACTACCCTGTTTCATTTAATTTCTCCTTCCACAGGGTTGTTCCTACTGCTACATTTGTCCTGTGATCTGTGAGACAGTCTGCCAGCCAGGTAGGATACTGCTATGAATAGGATGCATACGCTCGATTAATGCTAGAGTTTTAATGTTTTGAAAAAACGTCAGTGTATATTTATTATGCCGATCTAAATACCTTTTCAGCACTAGGCCTATATATTTTACTTTCAGTCTGTTTGGATTATATTTTTGAAATGTTTGTTTTTAGGTGGAATCCTTGATGTATTGAGTGGTTCTCTATACCAGTAAGGATGCAACATCTATCCAAAATTTACTTACAGAAAAACTCATATATTCAATATTCATTCATACTAGTAATCATTCATATCATTCGTAATTTGTTGTGTTTTGTTTTTGCCCTCCACTTCACCTACAGGACTGTGAACACGTTACTCTGAATACGTTTGGTGTTCTTCAGAGTGCCATCTTTTGGTGAACAGAGGAACTACAGACTAGCAGTCAGGTCAGTCTATTTGACTGTCCAGATCTGAGGATTTTCACCCTGAGGCCAATAATGGGAGTGGTCAACCTACTGTACCCTTGAAATAACTGAGGAACTGCCAGGATCCTAATGTTTACCATTTAATGGCACTTTACATGCCATAAATGTGACTTTACATGCTGCGTTAAATGATTAATAATTAATAAATAAGATTAAGTGCAAAATTTTTACAATTCTACTGTTTTTGAATGTATTTTTGATCAAATAAATGCAGCCGTGGGTAACATAAGACTCTTCTTTTTATAAAAAACAAACAAAACAAAAAAAAAACATATACTGACCCCAAGCTTTTGAATGGAAGTAGGCCTATATACAGAATAACAATACTGAAAAAGTTCAGGTCAACTTCTACTCTGATGAATGTGTAAGTTCTGTCTGTTATTACCGATATACCCACAATCATAAAATGTCATTCTGGTTTCAGATTACGCAGTCTCTACTTCAATAAACGGGTACAATTTATATGTGACTAATCAGATAAACAAAATAAACACAATACAGTATTAAATAAACACAAATCAGTTGGTCTCAATTTGTGGTGCAGAAACACCAGCATATTATCATTCATGTTTTTTACACTGTTTTCCCTCAGCTTCTACTGTAAATGAGTCTATTCAACATGCTATCACTCTTTATTATTTCCTATTAAAGGGATAGTTCACTCAAAAATTAAAATTCTGTCAGCATTTACTCACCCTCAAGTTGTTCCAGACCTGTTTCTTGTGTTGAACACAAAAGTTGATATTTTGAAGAATGTTGGTAACCAGACAGCAGCTATTGACATAGTATTTTTTCCTCCCAATGGAAGTCAATGGATATCCTACATATTTATATCCACTGGGGTGGAACGTTGGAAGTGACCTGGGCCTGTATTTATCAAGCTTCCCAAAGTGAAATTTTAGTCTTAAGTGCTGAGAATTTGAGAAATGTACTCCTACTTCCAAACTTAAGTAAAAGCAAGTTATCAAATGTATTTAAGACAGCTCAAGAGGTCTCTCAAGTGGATAGGAGTTGCCAGTAGGGGCTTGTGATGGCACTGAAGAGACAGACGTGTGCAAATCTTTCAGGGGAGGGAAAATGTTTTAGAAATGTTTGACGACGAGCAGTTAATCAAACAGTATTATTTGGACAGAGCAGACATTATCTTTGTCAGCACTTCTTCCTCCCGCCATTTTGGTGTTCTTTGGAATTCATTGTGGCTGATTATATCATAAAATCTAGGTTACCGGTATACATAGGCAGGTCAGTTAACAGCACACAGGTTGTAATTTAGACACAACTTGTTTATCTTTCATTTCATCATAATGTATTATCTTGAAAATTCTTTATTGTCAAATGTGTGTTGAATGTAAAGTCCTATTAGGAATTTCACCATTCAATGTGAATTTATCCGCATCAAGGCACGTCCGAATCTTATGTTCCTTTCGTTCAGTCACTCCGAGTAACGCCAGTGACTGACGAATGGGGGTTTTGCTTAGAAGCCAATCATCTTCGAGATCTTAGAAAAGTGCCCAATGGCAGTGCCAATGCCATACACATGCGGAATTTGCATGCGTAACTCCGCCCCACCATGTGGGTATAAAAGGCAGTATGCTGGCAACATCGCATTATGTTTCTGCTTGGCGCCAAGAGCATCTCTTCACTCCTGCAAGCCTGACTTCTGAAGTCCTCTCTTCAGTCTTCAAGACGAGCGGTTCTCCAGGGTGTTGGTACCCTAGAAAACCGGTGGGTTACGGCCAATCCTGGATCTGCCCATCCTGAGCCTATCCCTTCACAGGATTCCGTTCAGGATGTTTGCATCGAACAACTTCTCGAATGCGATCATCCAGTAGATTGGTTGCAGCGATCGACCAGAAGGACACCTACTTCCTTGTCTCCTACCTCGATGCAGACCGTTCCTACAGGTCTGCTTCGAGGGGCGGACATTTCAATATGCGTTCCTCCCATTCGGGCTAGCTCTGTCCCCTCGTGACTTCACGAAGTCTGTCGAGGCAGCCCTTGCGCCACTCAGGCAGCACAGGGTTTGCATCCTGAACTGCCTAGGCGACTGGCTCAGACTGGGTCACTCTCAAGAACAGGGTGCGAACACAGAGTTCCAGTGCTCCAGCACTTAGCCCGTCTGGGCCTTCAGCTCAACTGGGAGAAGAGCAACTCTGCTCCGTGGGTACTTGACACTGGACATTTTGGAATTTTCTTCTCCCCAGTTTTCCTCCAGACTCTGGCACCTTGATTTCCGAATGACATGCAAAATTTGAGCAACAGTCCAGTGCTGCTACTCTGTAGCCCAGGTCAGGCGCTTCTGCCGCTGTTTCTGGTTCAAAAGTAGCTTGACCTGGGGAATGCGGCACCTGTAGCCCATTTCCTGAACATCCTGTGCACGGTGGCTCTGGATGTTTCTACTCCAGACTCAGTCCACTGCTTCCAGGTCCCCAAGGTCTGGAATCGGTCCTTCTCCACAATCTTCCTCAGGGTCCGGTCACCTCTTCTCGTTGTGCAGCGTTATTTGCCACACTTTTTCCTTCCCACTGAGGTGCCTTGATACAGCACTCTGGGAACAGCCTATTCGTTCAGAAATGTCTTTCTGTGTCTTACCCTCTCGCTTGAGGGTGTCAATGATGGCCTTCTGGACAGCAGTCAGGTCGGCAGTCTTACCCATGATTGCGGTTTTGAGTAATGAACCAGGCTGGGAGTTTTTAAAAGCCTCAGGAATCTTTTGCAGGTGTTTAGAGTTAATTAGTTGATTCAGATGATTAGGTTAATAGCTTGTTTAGAGAACCTTTTCATGATATGCTAATTTTTTGAGATAGGAATTTGGGGTTTTCATGAGCTGTGTGCCAAAATCATCAGTATTAAAACAATAAAAGACCTGAAATATTTCAGTTGGTGTGCAATGAATCTAAAATATATGAAATTTTAATTTTATCATTACATTATGGAAAATAATGAACTTTTATCACACTATGCTAATTTTTTGAGAAGGACCTGTAGTAATAAAATCTTTGTTAAATAATTGTTCTCTATTTTGCTGCACATTATTAAACTGTTACACTCAGAGATGGGCATAAATACATGGAAATGTGTTTAAAATACAAATACAAAATACTGTGTGGAAAAATTTATTTAAATACAAATACAGTATTTTTTATTTTGAAAATACACCAAATACATGTGAAATTGGCAATTCAGTGCTGGTATCCCTATTAGGCTGAAATCTCTCTGGGCCTATTCTGAATGCCAAAAAGGATTTAGATGTGTGCAACTGCTTAGAAACTTTTGTTTTCATTTTATATTCCCTTCCCCTGTCCTGTAGGAAATAAAACAAAAACGGCAAAACATTTTTAAGGTATTATATTTTATCACCATCATTACTTCGAACTCAGTAACAAGACCTCAACAACACAAAGATACATATGTTATCATATTAATATGTTTTGTTCTAATGTCACAAGTCACAATTTGAAGTTTACAGGGTTTAAATTGATTATTTGGTTAGGGTTTAAGTGTAGGCTACTTAAAAAACGTTTTCACATATGTCCTCAAAATGACCCACAACCTAATCAGTTTATATGTGAAGAAATCCATTTATTCACAAACTTCTCACGAGATGAGTGTTTGACAAATTATTCGGCAAACTACTTCCTGTCATCGCTGCTTTTTGATGGTTTAGAGAAACACCCTCTGTCGTTTCACAGAATTATACTACGGAGAGCACGTCAAGCATAAAAGCCTCGTAGGTTTACCGAGGAGCACGGGCAGTATGCAGGTTAGCGGCGTAGAGCCATGCGAATTGCAAAAGAATAAACAAGGCTTCAATTGCACAAAGCTTAAGAGAAAGCGGCAACTGTGTGCTGATTCCACCGTTTGCCACGTTAAAAATGCCTTTAAGTCAAAAGTGTAAGCCTTTTTGTCAACGTTCCACTCCTGGAGCGCGCGTGCAAATTAACTGCCTGCCAATGTGCAAGTGTGAATTTGAATTTCCTTTCGCGGCAGTAATGATAACACAAATTACATCAATAATAACTAATTTTTCCACTCCAACATTCCAATTATTCCTGCCCACTAAAAGCTGCACAGATATGTGCTTACCCCGATAGGCCTATCTATGTAAACGATTTAAAAAAAGTTCCATTGATTCACATTTTATATCATTGCTACGAATCTACGATATGTATTGTCATATGACATCACCCATCCCTAATATGCAGTAACGTTAATACTTAAAACACATTTGACAAACTACTTTAATCAACAAGTAGAATTGACCATGACATCCTCACCTTGTTCCAACAATTTTGTAAAGTTGCCGATCCAAGGCTGGGTTGTACAGCTGTGGTTCCCGTGAATGAATGTTGGAGGGTTGGGGGAGGGGGGGGAATGGGGTGTCTGGTCTGATCTAGTAGATGCATGAAAACAGCTCCTGATAGAGGTTGACTGGCTCAAAGTCTTTTGAGTATTGTGAAAATACAAAATACATTATATTTTTTCCAAAGGCTTCAAAATACAATATAGTATTTTGTATTTCAAATGCGTATTTTAAATACATGTATCTGAAATACTGCCCATCGCTGGTTACACTGCCAAAGAGGTCTGTCCGAAATCAGTTTCGTGAGGTGTCATTGTCTGATAAGGCAGCGAGGCAAGGTTTTCGGATGCAAGATTTAGCCCTACACTTCACTTGTATTACAACTAAGATGCTTGATAACTGACTTTAAGCGCAGCTTTGAGCCAATAATTTTTTACTCTTAAGTCAATTCTTAGCAGTGTTCTTGTGAGTAATTCTCAGAGGCTTGATAAATACGGGCCCTGATGCACCACCTGGATCCGAGCACTCTCTGAGTGGACACAGATCACCTGGAGTTGAGAGATGAGACCTGAAAGAGATGAAAGTGAGAAAAAACTAGCTGTGAACAGATGTGAAAATGTGTTGCTGTGCATTTAGACTTCCTACTTCCTATGCAGATGCTCACTGCAAGCTGCAGAAGTGACCTTAATGATAGCATGTCAACAAAAGTTCAAGGCTGCTTCGTTGTGATGGGTTTTTTTTTCATTGCATTTGCAGTGTAGCCTATATCCACTAGAGAGCAGTATTAACATTTCAATTTTCAATTTAGCAGGAAGGAATGAAAAATGTTGCTTTGACTAGCTTATATTTCAAGAAACATTTTTAATGGTTTTGTTTTTTTTAGTTAGCTATAATAATCATGCTGATGACATCTGATATATTGAGTCACTTCTTGTCAATCCATTGTGGTTAGTTAATAATTGCGTCAAAATGTAAGCTATAATTAAAGCAATGACTAAACTAAATATAATGCTCTCTTTCTCTTTCATTTTGAAAAAAACATGTTGATAAAACCCTGCAGTAAATAGTGGAATAAATATCTGCTTTTGCACATGATTTTTTTTTTATTAATTTGCCACATAAGTACTGTAGATTGAGAATCAAAGATTTAACTTAGTCTAACCTTTGTAACTCCCCTGTCAAGTATTTTAAATGCTTAGATGTGCACTGGCCTGAACTGACCTATCTGGGATTAAAACACAGACATTTATGGTTGCAAGTCAATAAACGGACAGGTCGGATTGATGGAACCTGGTTAGCCTACTATTAAATCATGAATTTGATGTAAACATTAGATCTAGGCCTACATAATATTCACATATGCAGTTTATATATATTAGCCTTACAGTTAAAGCATGAAATAATATTTAAAGATAACATTAGCACCAATAACATTTTATCTCACAATTCTGAGTTTATATTTCTCTCAAAAAAATCAGAATTGCAGGACATAATCTCAGAATTATGAGAGAAAAAAAATAGTATTGCATTATAACTCAAAACAATCAAACACAAATATCAGCAGTCAGCTCTCCAGAGCATATCTTTCACAGCCACGAGACCTCAGCTGGTCTCAGTCTCCCTCTGCTCGGTTCCTGGTGGCTTTTAACCAGTCTCTCCACGCCAATTACTGTAACAAGACACAGGTGTTTGTCAGTTGTACTTGACCCACTTTTTCCCCAGTCTTCTCCCAGCTCTCTCTCCTGCTGCAAACCTCGCTAAACTAATCCCCTCCTGCCACCTACCCCCATCGCCCCAAACTAAGGCCAGGGCCTCATCCGGCCTGCAACCCTGAGCTGTAATGCCAGATACCACAGGGGGATCCACGTGTTGATATCTTACATGCGATGGTTCCACCCTGTTTATTGATGATGCTGCCAAGGTATGTGAAGCTGTCCACCTCCTCTAGTGTTTCCCCTTCCAGCACGATGGGTGATGTGTAGGTAATGTTGACCTCTAGGACCTTGCTTTTTCCTTTGTGAATGTTTAGGCTAAGGTGAGTGGAGTTTTCTGCCACGATACTGGTCTTTTCCTCTGTCTGCTGCCAAAGTCGAAGTCGTCCAGTCGGTTCCATAGAGTCCACTGTACGTCATTTTGCTTTTCTGCTGTGGCTGTTTTCATGACCCAGTCGATGGCCAGCAGTAACTAAAACACCGACAAACAGCCCTGCTGCACACCTGTTTGTACCAGGAAGGCATCAGTGAGTTGACCGCTGTGGACCACTCTGCAAGATCGTCCCTCGTAAGAGTTCCTGATGATTTTAGTGATTTTCTCCGGCACCCTGTAATGTCTAGCAGCCTCCAAAGAGTTCTGAAGAATCACAAAGGGCCGGCTACTCTCACCCACATCCAGTGATCTAAATCTCTGGCAATGTTGTTCTGGGCTCTGGTCGACCCGTTGGGAATGGCCCTCTTGAGGTCGTCGAAGACCAGGATGTTCTGAACAGGCAGTTGTTGAGCCGCCAACTGCCTCCGCAAACTTCTCGAAGAGGTCGAGAAAGGCCTCCGGATCGTCCTGAGGACCCATCTTGTTAAGTCGGCTCCTGTCTGAACCTCCCAGTACATCCAGCTCCGGAACCTCTTGCGTTCCTCTTTCTGAGTCAAAACGATGGCTTGGAAGCGACGCTCCTGGTCTCTCCTCATGTCCAACAACGCTTGATGTTGCTCTTGTTGGAGGACATCAGTAAATGGCTAACCTGACAGGAGTTTGCATGTTGGTGGCGGACTCTTGCTTCCTTCCCAGGTTTCCGTACCAGTGTAACAAAGTTTAAATTCAAGGAAGGAAGAGGAAAGGTTCGACTTTGCTGAGGCTAGGGATGGCTGATGCGAAACTGATGTTTCGACGCTGTGTCAAGATCCCGAAGCGCTGATGTTTCGAAACACTGCTCCGAACTGTGATTCAACTACAGCTAAACGAAGCACTGAAGTGTTTCATCAGGTGCGCCTGTCGAAACTGCTTTGATTGAAAGATACGGGAACAAACCACACAGTCACACATCTGTATGAACCTAATTCCCCACAGTTTAAAAGTGAAGTTAATCCATCTTCACCTCGTGGGTTTTGTGAGAGGAGATACATTTTGTGATAGCAGTGATTTTGTGATATACTTGAGATTTATAGTAAGCTTTGGTCCACACTGCTGGACCCAAGGTTAAAACATGTTGCTTTTGGAAATGCTGCCAAAGCCCAGGAGGCTGAAAAGAACATGACACTGGAGTGTGCTTCGCTGATGCGTTCAAACACAGCAACTACTGGTGAGCAGTTTCAGTCTTCATCTAACTTTATGGAGATGTTATGTGAATAATTATTTCACTTATACTTCATATATGCTGTCAGTTTATGCTTTGTAACTAATTGTTGATTTAATTTTCATTCAGAGCCACACATGTCAACACCAGGCCCATCATCATCATCATCATCATCAACATCATCAACACCAACAGAAACCCAAGACAGTTTGTGGGACCTGTTTGATAGTCGTATCCGTGAAACCCAGACGACACAAAGTGCTACAGCTGATGCAACAGTAGAAGTGAAAAAGTACCTAAAGGATGCGTTTTTGCCCAGAACGCATGATCCACTCACTTACTGGAAAGAGAGAGCAGTAATTTTCCCTCATTTGTATGTACTTGCTACAAAATATTTGTGCATGCCAGCAACAAGTGTCCCTTGTGAGAGGATTTTTTCAAAGGCTGGAGAAATTATATGAAAAAAAAGAAGTCGACTAAGTCCTTCAACAGCAGAGCAATTAATATTTTGAATAAAAATATGATGTAAAAAACTGACACATTGTGGCTGTATTTATTTTATTAATCCTCATTTTTCATAACAAAAACACTCAAGGTATTCACATCAAGAAGGCTACAGGTTACAAAATCAAGTAGTTGTCAGACAGATGTTACTTTTTTTTTTTACATGGATCACTGTCAAGGTTATTTCAGAACAATACATGCAAGTGTCCACTAGATGGCGTAATGGAGACGGGTGTCGGGTGTTGTGTCGAAGCTTCGGCACATTTGCTTCAACTGTTTCAGTGCTTCATGAAGCCTCGGTCTGCCCATCACTAGCTGAGGCTTGTGGTATTTTAATAACTTTCACAATACAAAGATGGATAGACAGCACGCTTCTCTTATAACTCAAAACAATCAAACACAAATTTCACCAGTCAGCTCTCCAGAGCATATTTCTCAGCAACCAGTCCTCAGCTGGTCTCTCTCACCCTATGCTCGTTTCCTGGTGGCTTTTAACCAGTCTCTCCACACCAATTACTGTAACAAGAAACAGTTTGTCACTTGACCCACTTTCTCCTCAGTCTTCTCCCAGCTCTCTCTCCTGCTGCAAACCCAACCCCCTCCTGCCATAGATAGATAGACATACAGACTGATAGATAGATAGATAGATAGATATACTCCAATTTACAAGAAAAAAAGTAAATAATTGTGAAATATAAACTTGAAATTACCTTTTTTTTTAGACTGAAGCTGTAAACACAAAACACTAGTCTAACATGCAAAACCGTTCCGCTTGCTACTGCTAACATTTAGTTGCATACAATAGTCCATAAACCAAATCATGTCCTCATAAACCATGAGTAAACACACACTTATATGTACTGTAACTGTATTTACCGCTAAGCAAATACAGTTACAGTACATACCACATAGAGAAGTCCTGCTGTTGCTGATGCTCCTGTTCAATTTCAGCCTCCAGATCAGATTCTGGATCATATATGTATGGGTGAATCTGATTGATAGCCATGGTTTATTTAGGATAACGTTTTCTTTTTCATGTTTAAGGATGTCACATCTTTTAGAGGCTCTCAACGCAATAGCTGTGCGCGCTCGTGGCTCATTAGCGTTGGCCACACGATACACCTCCATCCGCTCTGTTTTTTCCGGAAAGACTCGGTACAGCGTATCTTTCTTTTATAAATATAATAAAACTAAAGACTTTTCGGAGATATTAAGGAAGCAATACTACTCCATAGGTACTCAAGATTGACATGAGATTGACTAAAACTGAGTCAACCTCTGGAGCTCTACAGATTAAAAAGGGCTGAGTAAATATTTGACAAAACACATGTCAGGGTAATTTTACCCAGCAAATTGGGTTGTTTGTTTATTTGATAATACTTAGCCCTTCAACCTCCCTCTTTCATTTTCACCCTCTATCGCCTTTTGTAGCTTTACCTTAGACTGTGACTTTTCTTATCACACTCATCTTTTAAAGCATCCTGCAGATTTGAACAAAATTCCTTTCGGCAGCAGGTGCAGCAGACTTGTGATCTGATCACGAAACCACATACACACGCGCCTCTGCCAAATCAGTGCATTCAGTCAAATGATATAAGATGTTTTTATTTCTCAGTCAACTCATTCCCTTATGATTCTTTTTCTGATGCTCCTCAGATTTCTGACAAAAATGTCTTTTGAGGTTTATCATCAGCCACAGTAATCTCTGCAGAACCGCGTGGTGTTTGTCACCTGCTCTCACAGCTGATATTTATCACCTGCAGGTAATCGTTCATTTGAAATGAATGATTTGTGTTTCTGCCGGTGGGTGCCACACTCCCCTCTTCACACCATGACAAATGCACGTATGTCTTTACTGAAATCTTGCAAGTGCAAATATATTACCAACCGAATATAAACACTTTTTTATTCCATCAGCAAATGATTACATGGGCTAAGTTATCATAAGAACGAATGCCCCATAAAGGGTTCATGAACTTGTTAGGTGTTTAACAGTTTAGACCCAGAGACCAGTAGTGAAGAATGAAGACCAAGTGTCAGGAGTGCAATTAATTAAATAACATTTTTACTGAAGAATAGTTTGCTGTTTCATCAGTAGAAGCCAGCTTCAAGTCTCACAAGGAGTTCGTAGGCCGTGCTCCCCCTCCACCGGTCTCGTCGTACCGTACATACAACTGTCCCAACAGTTATACTGTTTTCAAGGTCTAACCACGTCATTACTTCAAGGTGGATGATTCTTATTGGCTCAGAGAAAATGCACAGTAATGGTAAATTTCCACACATTGTAAGTTAATCAGATGCACGTGTCCATACATGTCACCTGTTGGCGCTTTCATCCGAACAGGCGCCCGTTTGTCCAGAACAACAAATCCACCCGTCTCTTAGGAGGCCTGTGATCCACCTATAATACTGATCTGTAACACAGAATATTGCACACATACACAGATACACAGTCTCTTCAAGTTTGGAGCTGATTTAGCTCCGATCCAAAATGTTCCCAAAACATACTGATAGCAAGTGCTTTCTCTTAGTTAGAGGTACAGACAATAGTACAGGCAATATTCATCTTAAATATTTAGTGTATTTTAGTAAAAGGACATATCAAATGAATAAAATATAATAGAAATGAAAGACAAATCCATATTTAATCTTTGGAAGCCGGGCTAAGTGAGGAAACACAGTTACTACACTCCCAGCTTGTTAGTGGCTGTGTTACCTCCAAAATCCAAACACACATCAACATGTAGCTATCACGTGTTTAGTGACACATCACACATCATAGGCCAAACGCCACTCAAAGACCAAATACAAACTTTAGAAAACATAAAAGAAGAACAATCATTGGTTCTATTGAGTAAAATCAACTGGAATTAATCATTAGAAATAGGAGGATAAATATTAATTAAGGCTTTGATTATGAAGTTAATTAGGCTATTTACAGGTATATTGAAGAGGCAGTGAATTCCAGAATTTACTCTTTCAAATTGCGTTTTATTGATATATAATGTTTCCTGTGGTGCACTTAAAATGTTAGTAGGATTTTTTACATCAAAATGGTCATAATTTAGGAGTAAAAGGCATTTTTCCTTCCCTGATTTGAATGCCCTGTTTGAAGGGGCGTGTCTGCTGTGAGACTACAGTGCAAACGCCCACTGCTGTGATTGGATGACATTTATAAAATAGCTGAGTAATACACTTGGAACTGTCTCTAAAATGTTAACAAGTTTTAACATGGCTGCTGTCGCATCATCCAGGTGGTTGCTGCACATTGGTGGTGGTTGAGGAGATTTAATTTTACTTTATAAAATATGTGGATAAAATGGCCATAAATGTGTATTCCTATGCAATACAATGTATCTATACAGTTTATCTAACATGCATATTCCATTAATGGATGCATAATTATATTATATAATATTGCATAATTACATTTTATTGTGTTTTTGGGGCAACATGTAATGAAAAAAAAAAAAAAGTGTAATAACTGGCCATATTTTCATAATAATATCTAATATTTCATAGGAATATTGATGTATAATTTCTTTCCCTGTTCGCTTATTTTGTCTCCCAAAATGCCTGATAAACATGCTTTAAGTCCTGGTGTCTTCTACAGAGGAAATGTGTGAAATCAATGCCTTGTTTTGTAATTAGTACAATTTATATGATATCATCATATTTCTAGTGCTAAGTTTGATCACTAAATTAATGTCAGTGATTTTTAAAGACTGCCTGAAGAGCTCAGAGACCGAATTGTGGCAAGGCATAGATCCCAGGAGGATATGTAAAGCGATTTGAGTACCCAGAAACGCACTTTAAAGTGTAAATGTAGAAAATTAAATTATTATGAATTATTATATTTTAATTATTAACATTTGGAAAGAACAATGCAATTTAATGCCTCAATAAAAAGATCATTTATTAGTACATTATTGATACATTTTGTTATAATCTAGAAAAAAAATATTAAAGGAAAGGCAAAAGATGAGCTATCTACTGTAATTATAGCTACAATATGTTCTAATAGCCTGACTAAGCGGGTTATACTGGTCTCTTTGGCTTGTTTTAGAGGGATTTTCTGCTGTTAACCAACTATAGAAGCTAAACACCAGCTTGATGAGAGACTAGCTCCTGTAAACCACATATGTTTTTATTAATAAATCTATTTATGGCCCCACTTTATATTAGGTGGCCTTAACTACTATGTACTTACATAAAAAAATAAGTACAATGTACTTACAGTGTTCATATTGTGTTGCAAAACACCTTTGCTGATACAGAGGTGGGATACGGGTAGGGTTAGGGACAGGTGTGGTGGGATGGGTAAGTTTAAGGGTAGGGTTAGGTGTAAGGGAAGTGTCAACTGTGTAATTACAAATGTAACTACAGAAATTAATTACAGATGTCATTACATGCAGGTATTTTTTAAAATGTAAGTACAATGTAAAAACATGTATGTACACAATAAGTGCAATGTATCAAATTATTAATTAAAATGTTAGTACATATAGTTAAGGACACCTAATATAAAGTGGGTCCCTATTTATTTATTTTATGAAATACAGGAAACACTTTTTTTCAAAGCCTGGTTAGCTCATTTTTACATAGGGTGCCAATATTATTAGAGGGCACTGCGTGTTTATTCAAGACAAGTTGAATAAGCAAAGGTTTAATGACAGGTCACACACCCAAAAACGCATGTATGGGTCACATAAAACCTGTGAAAAACAACAAATGAAACCACATGACATTATTTATTTTGTATGCACATATAAACACTAAATGAAAAGAATGAAAGAGACAAAGGAAAAGCTGTGAGATGGATAACAGCCGAACTTCATCTTACAAAACTGTTTGTTTTGCAACACTCTGTGATTGAGATAGCTTGAATGAAAAAATCCCAGCCAATCTTTTCAACAAAAAGAATACTGAGTTTATATACTATATTCTCAAATGTTTAATAATAAAGCATTAATTATGCAATAATCATGGTTTACAGTATATATGGTATTATAGAAGCTCAAACGTGCTGCGTAACACACGAGAATGAACCTAATTGGTTCATGAGGAATGTCAAACGTGCTGCGTAACACACGAGAATGAACCTAATTGGTTCATGAGGAATGTTACGTCCAGAGCCTTAAGGTTCTGTTGTTGGGCCAAGCTATGTTTGTTTATTTATTCATGAGATTTATCTGACATGGACACAACAATTACATTGGACGAACCATATGCATTTGCTTAAGTGTTTTAGCACACATGCTAATTTTCAACACCTGTCCACAGGAGGCTTTTTTATTATATATATATAAAAAAAGGACCCACTTTATATTAGGTGTCCTTAACTACTATGTACTAACATTTTAATTCATAATTTGATACATTGCACTTATTGTGTACATACATGTTTTTACATTGTACTTACATTAAAAAATACCTTCATGTAATTACATCTGTAATTAATTTTTGTAGTTACATTTGTAATTACACAGTTGACACTTCCCTTACACCTAACCCTACCCTTAAACTTACCCATCTCACCACACCTGTCCCTAACCCTACCCTTAAACTTACCCATCCCACCACACCTGTCCCTAACCCTACCCTTAAACTTACCCATCCCACCACACCTGTCCCTAACCCTACCCTTAAACTTACCCATCCCACCACACCTGTCCCTAACCCTACCCTTAAACTTACCCATCCCACCACACCTGTCCCTAACCCTACCCTTAAACTTACCCATCCCACCACACCTGTCCCTAACCCTACCCTTAAACTTACCCATCCCACCACACCTGTCCCTAACCCTACCCTTAAACTTACCCATCCCACCACACCTGTCCCTAACCCTACCCTTAAACTTACCCATCCCACCACACCTGTCCCTAACCCTACCCTTAAACTTACCCATCCCACCACACCTGTCCCTAACCCTACCCTTAAACTTACCCATCCCACCACACCTGTCCCTAACCCTACCCGTATCCCACCTCAATATCAGCAAAGGTGTTTTGCAACACAATATGAACACAGTAAGTACATTGTACTTATTTTTTTATGTAAGTACATAGTAGTTAAGGCCACCTAATATAAAGTGGGGCCAAAAAGAATTATACTAATAATAATACAGCAAAAAGGAATAAGGCTAACGCAAATTATAATGATAATGCGCAGTCAGCGCACCTGTGTACAGGCGCCATCAAACAGAAGCATGGCGATGGCAAGCGCGTAGTTCGCGTTGAGTTATTCAAATGCAAGTGTGGCGGCCTTTTGACTCTAATCTGACGACTAATGCTGCGTTCCAGGCAAACTGTAACAAGTGTTTTTCCAACCTTCTACCCGTGAAAGTACACTGGGGCGGCCATATCTTACTGTCATAGTTCCAACCTGTAAACTCGTAAGCAAAACAACAATGGCTGCTCCTACGGATGTGGTGTTTATGGAAGTCGTACATTTAAAACCAAATCGTTTATTAAAATAAGGTATTGAAGTCGTAAATTAAGGGCTCAAAAACCTGCCTGGAACACAGCATAATCACCACAGTGAGAGGTTCCAGTCACCTCAGTCTGCACGTAAAAAGATAATAGGCCAAACTACACTGACCAGCGGAGTCTACAGCGATTGCCATGGAGATCACGAGCATCAGTGTTTTCACAGCGAAAGGTCCAAGGCTCTTCCCTATCCAGAGAAAGACCAGCACGAGGATGTGTTCCACAGACTGAAGGATAAATCTGTGCTGTTGCAGAACCAGGTATTTATTTTACTATCTCTTTCTCTAAACGTGTACATGGATTTGTTGATTATTATGGCATATTTATGTAAATGTGTTCTGTTTTTCAAACTTTTTCAAGTGTAATGATAAAAATCATAAATAAAATCTTGCCTTTTTAACAATGTTAAACCCCTGTTGTACTTAAACTTGACCTATAGTCTTTTTTTCTGCTCTTCCTCAGTGCAGGATGAGGGGGAAGAAGCTGAACAACCTGCTCCCAAGAAAACAGCATTGGAAGATCTCCTTGAAAGGACTTTTTGAGCATTTGTTTTAAAATTCCAATTGAGTTATTATTTAACATTAAATATATATTTACATTTTACAAATAAATATGCAGAATTTTGTCTGAGAAATAAAAGGACACTTTTATTTTATAATTTGCCTTAATTCTAATTTAAAAAATTGTGAGAAAATCGTATCCTTTAATTAGTATCGTGAATCGCATCGCATTGTGAGGTGAGTGAATCGTTACATCCCTAACGTTGCATAACCTGCGTTCTGGAATGCCCTCCGCCTGGACTTAATATTTTCTCACTCTCCTTTGCAAGAACATTCCAGATCTGTTAAGTTGTGAGGGCAATACCTGTGAGTGTCAAGGTTTGGCCCCTATGAGGAGAGGAGAGGATCTATTTCCAAGAACAAAATACAAAGGAACGCTTGATAACAAAGCACGGAAACCCGAATAGACTAACCGGAATGGACAAACTTCTAAAATTGTATAGTAGAAGTGCCTGGAGTGTCATTGAGTCCGGCTCATAAAAAACAAAACCAAGGAATGTTCAGGGTAATGTGTCTGAAATACATGAACATAATAAACATAACCACTACGTTAAGATTGTGTTTTAAGAACTAGACCAACTAGTTAGAAACAGTTTTGAAGAAATATAATTAGATGACTAACTTTTAATAAAGACTAACACAACTAACACAATAAACAAAGAATCACATTACGCGTACATATCATCTGAGGACACACGCCACAAGCAATTGGTTAAGGTTTTGACCTTTAAGTTTTGACCTTTTCTCATCACAGGTATAGTTGAGGTCAAGGGTCAACATTTTTGATTCATTATTCTCTATCTTTCTACTATATTTATCCAGTCAATGTCAGGGCTTTTGTATTCCTTACCTAGATAATTTGGTAACACACTCATTTTTCAAACCACATTTCTGAAACCCATTTCAGTCTGACTGCTCTGATTGGATTTCACATGGTTTATGACTTTCTCACGTCATTTAAATGTGTTAACGTCAGACGTTGTTATACACTTGTTAAAAACACTATAGGTTAAAAAGGGCTGGGTAAATATAGGACAAATCACATGTTTGGGTAATTTTACCCAGCAAATTGGGCTTATTTAACCCAGCATAATGGTTTGATTCATTTTTACTATAGCTTATTTTGTTTACTTCATACATGAATTAATGTTTACAGATTCACTTTTTTTAAACACTTGCAGACAACCACTGGTTTGCATGATAATTTCTTAGTTTTCAATCATATTGTACAGTATATCATATTTTATATATTTTAAATACATATTGCCTATCCATTTAAGCTTGTTTAACAAATATTAGAAATAAAAGTTAAACATTTAGAAGTAATTCATGTGTAATTGATCAAACTCTGTTGTTGAGACAGAAACTCTGTGCTGGATGTAGTGCCGGAGCTTGTCATGTTCAGATGCTGAAAGTCGCTGCAGAAAGTCACAGTTGTGGCAAAGTACTAGACGAGCAGAAAATTACAATATAACCCTTTTATCCCTGGTATTAAGAAGTAGATTCCTGTTTACACCTGGTGTTTTAAGCCTCTTTTGTCCACTCTCAACCCCTTCAGTCCTGATTTCTTCGAGGGTCTATGGGCGGGTAAATGTATGGGTATTTTTGCAGATTTTTTGGTATAATGGACAAAATAAGCTTGCCAATTTCAGCTTTCATTTATGCTCTGACATCCGCAAGACCAGCCGAACGCTATGAGTGTCTGTTAGAAATCAGGAATGGTGAGAGAACATTGTGCTTGGTATGTTTTTCATCTTCAAAACAAATTTGGGTCTTCTGCCGACAAAGTGTGGCTAGTGTGGTTCCCATAATGTTTACGCATTAGGTCAGTAGGTGGAGAGTAGAGGGGGTCTTTTGTAACTGTTCAATCACATGAGCATCTAGACTATTAAAGGAATCCGGTCAAATGCTTTTTTGACTACCTCCAGATATATTATAATATAAGATTTGATTCAGTTCGAGCTGCCCCTAGAGGATATCTGTGTACATAACTCCGCTCAGGTGTAATTTACTGTATCTTACTGTCATATTGTTCACAATACTTCTCCCTCTTTCATTTTCACCCTCTATCGCCTCTTGTAGCTTTACCGCAGACTGTGACTTTTCTTATCACACTCATCTTTTAAAGCATCCTGCAGATTTGAACAAAATTCCTTTCGGCAGCAGGTGCAGCAGACTTGTGATCTGATCACGAAACCACATACACACGCGCCTCTGCCAAATCAGTGCAATCAGTCAAATGATATGAGATATTTTATTTCTCAGTCACCTCATTCCCTTATGATTCTTTTTCTGATGCTCCTCAGATTTCTGACACATTTTTTTGACGTTTATCAGCCACAGTAATCTCTGCAGAACCGCGTGGTGTTTGTCACCTGCTCTCACAGCTGACATTTATCACCTGCAGGTAATCGTTCATTTGAAATGAATGATTTATGTTTCTGCCTGTGAGTGCCACACCCCCCTTTTCATGATAACTGCACATATGTCTTTATTTCTTTTATTGAAATCTTGCAAGTGCAAATACATTACCAACAGAATATAAATGATGGGCTAAGTTATCATAAGAAATGAATGCCCCTGAAAGGGGTCATGAACTGCATTGTTTTATTGTTTTATAATGTTTCCTGTGGTGCACTTAGAATGTTAGTAGGATTTTTACATCAAAAATGGTCATAATTTAGGAGTAAAAGTCATTTTTCCTTCCCTGATTTGAATGCCCTGTTTGAAGGGGCGTGTCTTCTGTGAGACTACAGTGCAAACGCCCACTGCTGTGATTGGATGACATCTTTGCGAATAAAATAGCTGAGTAATACGTCTCAAAAACTTTTAGCACATTCTATCTTATACAACTGTCAAAGTTAACTAATCATGAAAAGTGTCGATTATAGCATTACATATAGATCTGTGGCATTATTTTGATCATGGCATGAAATGTTGCAGTGATGAGTGTGTAGTTGATCATGTTAAGTGCAATAATGCATTGATTTTGTCATTTCAACTCGATTTCTGCACACTAACGAATGCTTTCATCATAACTAACAGCGCAAACACAATGTAAATAAGAGATTTGTTGATTATTACGTGAGTTGTGGTGAGAGTCCAGACCTCAGTCACTGATAAACTCATTCAGTTTGATTGACAGCTCCAGCGATTGCAAAGGGAGCATGTGTTATGTAACATATATATATATATATATATATGTGTTATGTAACATATGTTGCCTTAACCAAAAATGTTCATTAACTTCAGAATTGTGTTATACTATTTCAAAGTGATTTCCGTCATTTTGAGAGATAATAAATTGTATTTACATGTGAAAACAAACCTGAAAAGAGACATGAGTGTTTGAGGAGAAAAACAAGAGATACTTTGTGCATTCCAGTGAATTATTAATGGGATATATCATAAATTAAATCAGGAGAACCGATTACAGTTGTGCAGTATATATTGTCCTTTTCCATACTATTACAGTGGAATGCACAGGTAAAAAAATTATAATGAGGAACAGAATGCAACGACTGAAAAGAGCTCTTGCCATAGATATTCTTGTTATAATATCGCATTAAAATAGGAAACATTATATAATGTTGCATTATAATTGCATATTAATGTGTTCTTGGGGCAACATGTAATGAAAATATAAGTGTAATAATGGGGGTAACAATTGTGAATATTTTCATAATAATATTCTATATTTCATAGGAATATTGATTTATCATTTAGTTCCCTATTCACATGTTGTGTCTCCTAAAATTCCCGATAAACATGCTTTAGTCCTGGTGTCTTCTACAGTGGATGAAATCAATGCCCTGTTTTGTAACAGAAAGTCATATTTTGATTAATTTTTTCTGAGATGTTGACATACAATTTGAAAATGAGTCAAATTAAAAAATGCTAATTAGAAAATATTAGCATATTCCCATAAGAGTGCTACATTTGATCACTAAATTAAAGTCAGTCATTTTTAAAGAGCAAGGAGTTGTTGTTGTCATGGTCAAACCTCTAAACATTGTACATGTGTTTCACATGTGCGGTCTCAGAGAAATTCACTAAAATGTAATGTCTTCCAGGAGGTCCCAGAAAAGCGCTATATAAATGTAACAATAATTACATTATTATAATTATCATATATTAATGATTAGATTTTAATTATTATCATTTGGCAACAACAATGCAATTTAATGCCCCAATAAAAAGATCATTTATTAGTACATTATTGATACATTTTGTTATAATCTAGAAAAAAAATATTAAAGGAAAGGCAAAAGATGAGCTATCTACTGTAATTATAGCTACAATATGTTCTAATAGCCTGACTAAGCGGGTTATACTGGTCTCTTTGGCTTGTTTTAGAGGGATTTTCTGCTGTTAACCAACTATAGAAGCTAAACACCAGCTTGATGAGAGACTAGCTCCTGTAAACCACATATGTTTTTATTAATAAATCTATTTATTTATTTATTTTATGAAATACAGGAAACACTTTTTTTCAAAGCCTGGTTAGCTCATTTTTACATAGGGTGCCAATATTATTAGAGGGCACTGCGTGTTTATTCAAGACAAGTTGAATAAGCAAAGGTTTAATGACAGGTCACACACCCAAAAACGCATGTATGGGTCGCATAAAACCTGTGAAAAAAAAGTAAAATCACATGACATTATTTCTTTTGTATGCACATATAAACACTAAATGAAAAGAATGAAAGAGACAAAGAAAATATATAAAAAAAGTTCAAGAAAAGCTGTGAGATACCAGCCTTACTTCATCTTACAAAACTGTTTGTTTTGCAACACTCTGTGACGGAGATAGCTTGAATGAAAAAATCACAACCAGTCTTTTTGACAAAAAGAATATCTGAGACAGTTAATATACTATATAATCTCAAATGTTTATTTATGAAGCGTTCATCATGCTTACGATAAGAATGGTTTATGGAATAATGGATGGTGTAAATGTAACTAATAATCAGTATAATTGAATCTTTCCATTTATCCATTCCTTTTTAACTTCCTGTCCTATTTAGTGTTCTATATGGCCATTTCATTACAAATATAAATGGATGCATATAGCACTATCGTGACAAATCATGTGCTCAGTTTATGCAGCAGGAATCTACCTGTAGATGAAACAGCTGGGGCATCACATGACCTTAATCTTTAAAGACATTCCTTTTTCATGAATCTTATGACAAAAATATAAATAGTTAAGTAGCTTTGGGCTAGAGATGCTACTACAAGCAGACGTTAAAATGTCTGTTGTCATGTGAAAATACAGTTCCAGTGCACTACACGCTGTAGTAGTCAGACGGGACTGTTGAAAGCAAAACTCAAATCAACAAAAAGCTGTTTTATTTTTAAATATTTTTGGCAATGCCAAGGTTTAAGCCAACTGAGGGGAGACAAGGATCTATCTGCAAGCTTTCAGATTATTAAAGGGTTAGTTCAAATATTACTTTCAAAAATAAAAATTCTGTCATGTGTCGTTCCAAACCCGTAAAACTTTCATTCATTTTGAGCCCAAAACTTGTTTTTAAGTAATGTTAAGTTATGATAACTTGATTTCTTTATTAATGACATTGGGGTTTACAGTGTATGCTATACACTACACTATACTGTACAGTATCTATTGATTTGTAGGTAAGGTTAGGTTATCCGCTTACTTAACCATAAACTTACCCGGATCAATTGTGTTTCCTTGCAAGAACATTCCAGATAAATTCCGGTTAAATTAGTGCAAAATCTCTGCAAAGTCTCGCCCACTGGAACATAATCTAAAGGGTATGAATACCTCTGAAGTAAATTAATCCTGGAACACAACCTGCTCTTGAGAAAGTACTGTAAGTTGCTATGAGATAAACGTTCCCTCAGTTTTGTATCTGAAAATCTAGGTTATCCACTTACTTGTCCGCAAACTTACGCAGATTTGTTGCAAAACCTGCGTTCTGGAATGCGCTCCTGGACTTGGAAATATTTTCTCACTCTCCTTTGCAAGAACATTCCAGGGGTCTCATTTACAACCGTTGTGTACGCACAAAACAGGCCCTGAAAGAGGAGTACGCTACTTCTGATGCATAAGTTGTGATAGATAAAAACCAACTTGACGGGAAAATGTGCGCACCTGCACGCAAACTCTGACCCATGCGTACAAACTCTTTTACTAGAGTGAGAAAGGTAATGAAGTAAGAACATTTTATAACTCTGTTTTCATTTTGATATACACATTTACATTAATGTTCCAGTTTCATTCATGGCGATATGTGGAGATTCACAAAGAGTGGACTGCAGCTGGAGTCAGTGCTTCAAGAACCACTACGCACAGACGTATGCAAGAAATGGGTTTCAGCTGTCGTATTCCTTGTCAACACTCTTGATCAACAGACAGCCTCAGAAGCGTCTCGCCTGGGCTAAAGAGAAAAAGGACTGGACTGCTGCTGAGTTAAGTTCTCTGATGTTACGCCCTTTAGGCGTATGTGTCTTGTTTTTCTGTGTGTATGTTCTTTTGCAGGAGCCTGCTCGCTCATTGTTTCCATCATGTGTACTTGCTCCAGCCAATTGCTTCCTGTCTTGTGTTACTACCCAATCACACCCGGGGACCTGAGATCATCAAAGACTATAAAAACCCAAGATGGCTGCTTCACAGGAAGACTGTTTTTGCCTCTTTTCTTTGTGCTGGCCTGTGGCCTTTGTTGTAAAGTTTTTAAACATGTTTTTTTTTTTTTTTGCCTTTATAAGGTCCTTGGACCTTTCTTTTTCCGTTGTTTGTTTTACTTTTGAATTGGGAACAGGTTGGGGGCCCTAAACATTTCTGCAATATGTAGACATTAACTTTGTCCAGTAACATCAGGTAAGGAGTGTTTGCCACCCGTTGTAAGTTGTGTTTTAGTTAGAGTAGGTAGATTTATTTTTGGTGTTTTGTTTCTAGTAAGCTCCTTCCTACTTTGAGTTAGCTGTTCTTTTGGGTTTTTCTTATTTATTTTTGTTGGCAACACTCTTGTTCCCACTTCACCCCCTTTTTTTTGTGGGAATGTAAATATGTAAATATATGTTTAATTGTCTTCAGTAAAACTTTACTTATGATGCCCCAAACTTTGTTGTTGGTCTGCTTAAGCCTTCTGTTCTCTGTGGCTTGGATGTGTTCTAGCTGAACTCAAGTTCTAGTTTTATGTTTATGTCCCCTCGATACCTCTAGACCAGGGGTTTTCAAACTTTGTGTGTGTGGACCACTATTTGTAATCAAAAAAATTTGCGGACCACCTCATAACACACATAATAAAATATGTCTACACACAGTCATACCTGAATTAATCCGCACCTCTAAATAGACTAACTAGCACTAAAACTATAACTAGTCATCACATCAGTACAACAGGCTTGTTAAAAGAAAGTTTACTCCACACAACGGCTGCCACATATTTTATTTATTTATTTACTCATGCGCCCCAAGGGCATAATCAGTCTTCGGGGCCAGTGTAAGTTAGCTGAAACCTAATGCTAAATAGCTTTCACGGTATTTTCTCTTCACCCTCCTTTTCTTAGTTTTTTTTTAATGATGAATCTGGCTCATAGATGCATCCGTCTCACTGTCAATATCTTCCTTTTTTGTAACTTCTGCCTCTTGTCTCTTTTCTCTTCAGAGAACCTGTAGCTATCCACCGATCCATAACGGCACTGAACTTGAACGTCACGGCCGAGCGCCACTAGCCTATTTTAGTAATCGCACAATAACTTGACAGTTGAATACAAATGTTACATCAATAGAGGCCTATATATTCTTTTACCTTTTTTATGGGAATTTCCTGGTAAAATTAAGGTAAACTTTTTTTGTTCTTTTTTTTTTTGCCTTTACGCGGACCACCAGTTTGGGAATGACTGCTCTAGACTACTGGGGAAGTAACATCTGATGAAAGTAAATTTTGCATTTCCTTTTGAAATCAGGGTCCCAGAGTCTGGAGGGAGAGAGGAGAGGCACACAATCCGCATAGCTTGAGGTCCAGTGTAAAGTTTCCACAGTCACTAATGGTTTGGGGTGCCATGTCATCTGCTGGTGTTGGTCCACTGTGTTTTCTGAGGTCCAAGGTCAACACCGCCGTATACCAGGATATTTTAGAGCACTTAATGCTTCTTGCTCCTGACCAACTTTATGGAGATGCAGATTTCATTTTCCAACAGGACTTGGCACCTGCACACAGTGCCAAAGCAACCAGTACCTGGTTTAAGGACCATGGTATCTCTGTTCTTAATTGGCCAGCAAACTCGCCTGACCTTAGCCCTATAGAAAATCTATGGGGTATTGTGAAGAGGAAGATGTGATATGCCAGACCCAACAATGCAGAAGAGCTGAAGGCCACTATCAGAGCAACCTGGGCTCTCATAACACCTGAGCAGTGCCACAGACTGACCGACTCCATGCCACGCCGCATTGCTGCAGTAATTCAGGCAAAAGGAGCCCCAACTAAGTATTGAGTGCTGTACATGCTCATACTTTTCATATTCATACTTTTCAGTTGGCCAAAATTTCTAAAAATCCTTTCTTTGTATTGATCTTAAGTAATATTCAAATTTTCTGAGATACTGTATTTGGGATTTTCCTTATTTGCCAGTTATAATCATCAAAATTAAAAGAAATAAACATTTGAAATATATCAGTCTGTGTGTAATGAATGAATATAATATACAAGTTTCACTTGTATATTATGGAATTGGTGAAATAAATCAACTTTTTGATGATATTCTAATTATATGACCAGCACCTGTAGTATGATGACCTTTATATGTCAAAAGCTCAAGGAAAATGTAATTTCTCAGTTCATGACTTTAATAATAACAATTATTTTATCGTTAATTTTTATGCAGATTTTGTACATATATTTGTACATGAGGACAGAAAAGGCACCCATTTGGTGGAATTGCTCAAATGGCCTCTAACAATTATTTCAATATCTAGTCCATTGCTTTAATGTTATTTGCACTATACTGTTTGTTCACTGCAAATAGCCACTGACAAATGGCGCTTTCGGCATCGGTATAGTGGTGCATAGGCCTCATGTGGCAGAATTTGACACCTTGGAAGTGAGAAAATACATGTAGAATGAGAGGACCCACTTTATATTGGGTGGCCTTAACTTCTATGTACTTACAATAAAATTATCATTTTATTCAATGTACTTATTGTGAACAAACATGTTTTTATGTTTAAAAAAATACCTGCATGTAATTACATCTGGAATTAATTTCTGGAATTACATTTTTAATTTCACTGTTGACACTTCCCTTACACCAAACCCTACCCTTAAACTTACTACCACCTCAGCTGTCCCTAACTTTAACAATATCAGCCAACATGTTTTGAAATACAATATGAACACAATAAGTATGTTGTATTTATTCTTTGATGTAAGCATAGTAGTGGAGGCCACCTAACATAAAGTGGGACTGGATGAAAAAAAAGAAGAAAAAAAAGATACAAGATTACATAGCGTGTAAGGTGCTCATCAAGTGTCTAATAGTAACAGGTGGATCAAGTTTCAGAGGGAAGCCTCACTTTTGTCTCCTTTGAGGTCAATGTGAATAAGGTCATTTAGCGCACATTTTCATCTCGTAGCAGTTTTTCTGTTGTTGTTTTTTTATTTTTATTTTTTAGAAAACCATTTCACCCATGGCTGACAGCTTCACAAGAATGAGTCCCAAACTCTTTATTAGAGCCTATCTGGAAAATAGAAAATTAAGAAATATTTGCAATTTCTATGTGTCTAGCAAAAAAGGTATTTCATCAGAATACTCAAATACTTTTGAATGGTTGAACTAAATGGTGGGAGTTATGACCTCTACCAGCAGGGGTTAATTGGACCATACTAAGCAGAAAAAACTTTAGAGGTAATAGTAAAGTAAAAGTCAGGTAAGAGAAGGCAGTTCCAGAGAAAAAAAATCTTACAAAGATCTTATGTAAGAGTGTAAATAGTCATCAGACTTTGCTTGAAATAGTCAGTCATGCACGTCAGAAAAACCTGTAGGTGTGCCAAGAGCCAAGCCAAGAGACTGACACAGATCAAACTGATGTAGATAGAATGCAGCTAAAATCATGTGTTTTGCCCCGTGACAATGCGGGTAAGAAACATGTCTCTTCTCCTTTTCATTCTGTAATTTTCTGTTCTGTATTTTTGCACGACTAAATCTGGTATAAAAAAAAATAAATAAAATGTGTTCAGATCTGGATTATGAATAAAAAATAAAAACAATGAACCATACAACTCTTCAAGTTTTGTTATTTTTGACAGCCTTCAAAAAGGAATCAGTCCTACCAATGAAGTCATTGTGATTTATTTGTTGACCGCAAAAAAATAAATAAAAAAAATTGTGCTGCACTTAAGGTTCCTAAGAGCACAGTGGCCTCTATAATCCTTAAATGGAAGACCTTTGGGACGACCAGAACCCTTCCTAGTGCTGGCTGTCCGGCCAAACCGAGTTATCTTGGTGAGAGAGGTAGAACCCAAGAAGAACCCAAAGATCACTGTGGCTGAGCTCCAGAGATGCAGTCGGGAGATGGGAGAAAGTTGTAGAAAGTCAACCATCACTGCAGACCTCCACCAGTTGGGCCTTTATGGCAGAGTGGCCCGATGGAAACCTCTCCTCAGTGCAAGACACATGAAAGCCCGCATCGAGTTTGCTAAAAAAAACACCTGAAGGACCAAGATGGTGACAAATAAGATTCTCTAGTCTGATTAGACCAAGATATAACTTTTTGGATTTAATTCTAAGTGTAATGTGTGGAGAAAACCAGGTACTGCTCAACAACTGTCCAAAACGGTCCCAGCAGAGAAGCATGTTGGTGGCAGCATCATGCTGTGGGGGTGTTTTTCAGCTGCAGGGACAGGACGACTGGTTGCAATCGAGGGATAGATGAATTTCGGCCAAGTACAGGGATATCCTGGAAAAAAAAACCTTCTCCAGAATGCTCAAGAACTCAGACCTAAGAAGGTTCATCTTTCAACAAGACAATGACCCTAAGCACTATAGGGATGCCACAATTCTCAATTTAATATTGAACCGTTCGGTACGGCATTCACGGGTCAGTACGCGCTTGTGAATTGTGTTTTTTTCGGTTTCGCATTTAATAAATTATTTTTCCACACATTCTATAATTTGCCTCCATCCCAACACACTGAACAACGCGACATACATTCACATCACAGGTTAGTGGTAGTTATACTCACGGGACACTATAGTTATTCACAATCACCAAAGTTCATCATATGCATGCGTTTTAAAGCCTTGCCGGTTTCATGCGCGTGCACTGTTTTAACATGCGCTTTTCAGAGCGCAAGCACTAAACGCCTGTCAAACACGTGATTACTGGACTAAGTCGTCTTACTGCGCTAATACTGTCAAATACACACAAGGTTAACATAAACACAGTCGGTTATGCCTAAAGTGAAAATAAAATCGCAATCGTGTCTGTATATTAAATGCACGCAGGTCTTAAATTGACAACAGGGCAGCCTAAGTGAACACGCGGTCCTTAAAGGGACAGTTCACCTCTAAAATGAGGTCATTATTTA
Source organism: Gobiocypris rarus (assembly GCA_023029165.1). Classification (NCBI taxonomy): domain Eukaryota; kingdom Metazoa; phylum Chordata; class Actinopteri; order Cypriniformes; family Gobionidae; genus Gobiocypris; species Gobiocypris rarus. Next base: position 4,598,306 of record CM040920.1, on the reverse strand, counting down.
CTCACTCTAATGTTGTTTCAAACCTGTATTCATTTCTCGATGACAGAATTTTCATTTTTGAGTGAAATATCCCTTTAATGTTAATACAACAACAAAAAAACAAAGAGAAAATCACCCATTGCTCTTGACTGAAAAACTAATACAGTAGCTTTAATAAGAATTAATGTATATTTTATAGTGAAGTCTATGTAGTGTTTTATTTTTACATTTATTCATTCAATTTCATACTTAAATGCTGCTGTACAGCTCTGAGCTGCCAGTGTAAATCTTATATATATATATATATTTATTTTATATTATCCAATACACTTGCAATGTGTAAAAAAGTTTTTTTTTAGTAAAGTTAAATTTAAGTAAGGTTTTTCAATTCTTTTAGGTAAAATAAAGAAAGTAGTATTAGTATTAGTATTAGTAGTAATAGTATTTTTTCTCTTTAACCTCTTGCTGTTCCTATCGCCTAAGAATAGAATCAGAACTGAACCGAACCAAAAACCGTGGTTAAAAACCAAGGTATGCATCGAACCGTGGACTAACTGTATTGTTGCATCCCTACTAAGCACACAGCTGAAATAATGAAGGAGTGGCTTCACAACAACTCCGTGACTGTTCTTGAATGGTTCAGCCAGAGCCCTGACTTAAACCCAATTGAGCATCTCTGGAGAGACCTGAAAATGGCTGTCCACCAACAGAACTGATGAGGATCTGCAAGGAGGAATGGCAGAGGATCCCCAAATCCAGGTGTGAAAAACTTGTATCTTTCAAAAAAAGACTCATGGCTGTATTAGATCAAAAGGGTGCTTCTACTAAATACTGAGCAAAGGGTCTAAATACTTAGGACCATGTGATATTTCAGTTTTTCTTTTTTAATAAAACTGCAAAAAATGTCAACAATGTACAAGGACACCAAATCCTTCTCTGATAAGAACCAGAAGATGCATGTTCGAATTTGGAATTCCTAAAGACAAAGAGATGTTGACAGGCCTGTAGGCCAAAATGTGTGTCACATGTTTAGTACAGTTGGGGGAAGATGTAATTAGTTGAGAGCGATTAATCGTATACATCTTTATAATCTCATACATACATCTATTTTGCAACTATTTTAAGTTTAACCATAACCAGCTTTTGTCATTAAATTCTTTCTATTACAAATGATGTGCAAACTAGTTTTGATTCTGTATTGACGTTGAAGTGCAACCTATTGCAGTACAATAGTATCACATTATAGCAATGCTCTCCCACATATTTTGCTTTTGTGACTGCGCTTATTTCCGTCATTGTAGCAGTGGGTGGTAATAGACGAGAAATGTACAGTTTTCTACAATCTTGCTGATAACGTTTCTTTAGTAATTGAACCACTGTAGGCGAATCACCCTTACAAGTGCTTCATGGGGGAGTGGTAGGGTTTTGGCAGTCTGCCCACCTGTAAAAGCTCAGGTGCTTGTGCTCCCGATGGTCAGTCAATTCACGCCACAGCCAATCATGGGCCTTCTTTCTTGCTCAGGCCCTTAACAGTATCCAGCTGCCCAGCCCTTTTGTTACTGCATCCTTGGCAAAGTATACAGAATATTTCAAAATGCTTTCACTGTCATTGTCACGCCTATTCTCCCATCGTTTCATGTGAATCCGTATGATCTCATTCAGCTTACGCCCCACAAGTAGGTTTGATTTAATTTTGTTCCAAAAAAAAAATCTTACATAAGCACTGGCGCTGACTTCTTTTACCTGATATTTACCTTTATTTTATTGCTACTTATAGGCATTTCTGGTTTGCATGATGATCCCATTAACCCTGGAGATGTCTTAACTTCCACTATCTGGTTCTGAGAGCATCTTTCAACATTGACATCCATTCAAAAGTATGTGTACTATTCTGAGGATTTATTTATTCATTTGCAATAAACATAGAAATATAAATGTAAAAAAAAAATATGTAAAATTGATGTTGAATCACAGTCTACAAATTCAAAATTGCATTGTAAAATAATGACGTTGGTTTTCGGGTTGGATATTGATCGGTTGGTCCAGTTGGATATTGACTGTATTGATGGGCCAAAACGAATAACCAATTATGTGTTAAAAGAAGCATCAAAAATGTAAACATTTAAGCAGCTTAAGTACAAAATTACACAGACAAGGATATAAATCAACCAATGTCATTCATCAGACTAGTTGTGAGATTGTAAAACACCCCTTACAATAATGAAGATTGATGCAGCTCTACCGGGTAATGTTTTTAATTTATTGGCTCTTCCTCCTTTGCCTGCCTTGGATGAAAGATAGCCTTCTTAAGTTTGGAGCGATATGTGGGAAGCAAATGATGATAAAATTTGAATTTTGAGTGAACTGACCCTTTAAATATATTTTTTTAATGATGACGATTTTATTTTTTATTTTTTTCACCTGTTGATTTAAATAATGTATACTTAAACCGGGTTTTTTTTGTACAACCATTTATTTGAGTCTACAGCCAACAAACTAATTTTTATTCTGTAACTAATTTTATATAATTTATATAATTTTTATTTTTAGTCTGGCAGGAAAAGCACGATTGTGAACTGCTTTCCACCTCCATCACGAGAGGGTTAGAGAACGTGACCGAAGAGGAAGAGGATTCAGATAAGACAACTCAAGTAGCCTATTGACTGTTATTTCAAAATCTAGGAATGTAGTTTGTCATCAGATAAGCAGACCAATGGATGAAAGAGACACACCCTCTACAGGTAAGCTGAGGAGAGTATTAAAGGAGGGAATGAAGCCATACATTTTCTGTACTGACAGGTGAATCGAGCCGAAGAGGTACAGCGACATCTTAAATGCTTTTTCCTGATGATTTCATTTCTAATATCAAATTCATTTAACTTATAATAAGGTTCAATTCTGTAAGCAGTATTAATGTATATTTTAACGATTTATTGTTTGATTTAGATGGTTGTCTTTCTGGTAACTTGCCTTGCTGCTCTGCTGTGTCCCTCCGTGCACAGCGCGGACTCTTCAGTGGGTGAGTGGGACTCAAGTTCAACTTCATTTACTCAATGAATATATAGTTTTATTTTTTATGACTCTTCTTAAAGTAGGCTCTGGAAACTTTTTGGATGGAAATTTAATTGGTTATATTTATTAATGCTGTCATGTAATCCTAAACAGCATGGTGTTATGACAAACCAACATGCAGTAAGTGTGATTTATTTATTACATTATAAAATATTCCACTGCATAAAAGTTTATATAAATGTTATTATACAATTTTCTATACCTAAAACTTGTTTTGTGAACTGTGATTTGTAATAGATTTTACCACCTGGCCCCAACTTTCTCCAAAATTCTGCAATGGATCCATGCAATCTCCAATTAATATTGTGACTTCAAGTGTTCAGGGAAATCCTAACCTGGCCTCATTTAACTTCACTGGTTTTAATGACAACACCACCTTCATGTCAATCCTTAACTCTGGTGACTCTGGTAAGGACCGCTGCAGACTGGGAACCTTCATTGTTTTTTATTGGATTTATTTGTCTTTACAAAATATAGTTGCTACATTTATTTAGCAGATTAATGAAAAGTGGCTTCCAAGTTTTATATTAAAAAGTTCCAAAAAAGTATACAAAACAGAGATCTTGGTGAGATTAGACAGCAGAAGGATAAAAGTTATTTGATTCCTCTTTTTGTTCATAAGACTAAATAGAGGCAGCTTAAATCAGCCTTGTGAGGTGTTTTCTGTCAATGTGTGAGACTTCCGATTTATTAGCCACTGTTGGGAAATAACGAGAAGAATATATGTGAAGTGCAGTAAACTGGACTGTTTCCTACAAACCAGCATGCATGTTTATAATTAAGACAATACAGTAATATGGTAAGAAATACCAGTTTACAATATCAAGCAACATAATTAAAGGGGTACTTCAGCGCTGGGAAGATGAATCTGTATTTAAACTCGGTCATTAATGTAGTAGAAATGTGAAATTATTTTTGAATTGGTGCCTTCTAGACTCAGAAAACACATAAAATGTATTTTTGTCTCATGGGGATGAAAGACAACAATTCCCAGAATGCACTTCGCTGCCCGAGGCTGCTCTAGGCACAGCTTCCTGGTTTACTTGCCCACCGCATTCATTTTCATAAAATCAGTTCAGTTAGAGACGCTACAATTAAAAACTGAACGTTTCTGTTCAATATATTGTGAGTGAGCCGATTCAGTGTCACGGTCGTCACGGCACAAACGCAGCAGGATCGGATTACATTCATCACATGAGCTGAGGTAATCGCGGCCGCATACATTCACTGCGCGTGTTCAGTCTGGAGCATTTTCAGTTCATGTCTTTGGAAAGCTTAACTTTCATAGGAATTCATTTGAAAAGTTGAAACACTCACTTTGCTCTCCACCGCTCCGTTTACATGAATTTCCGCATTTCCCCGAGCCGAGTGCTGTGAGTGTGATGTTGAAAACCTGTGGAAACAGCGCCCACTGCTGGCTGTAGTCTTCAGCCTCTGGCCAAAAACTCCTCCGATGACACAAAATAACGATATTTGCGTCATCGGAGGAATTTTTCCAGAAATAAAATACATAATTCTCTCGTCTCAGGGTCATATGAGGGGGGAAAGTATGATAATTTGAATATACTCCCGGGTTTCTACTGATACAAAGCTTAAAGCTAATCGCTGAAGTAACCCTTTAACCCTAAATTCATACTAAAATAAAAAATGACCACGCCCACTCTTTCCTGAAAAATAAGGTGGATAGGGCGCGGATCAAGGATTAGCGATGCAAAATGTCAGTGTATTGCATGTCCTGGACCCTGTATCTAATAAGTCCACTGTCTTCACAGTGGTGGTCAACCTGGATGATGCTAAAATGTCAGTGCAAGGAGGTGATCTTCCAAGTCTGTACAACTCTAAACAATTCCATCTCCACTGGGGTAACGGCAGCTCCTCACCTGGCTCCGAACACACTGTGGATGGCAAACAATACCCAATGGAGGTATGAATGAATGAGGATTTTCCCTACAAAAGCACTGCATTATCCCAAATGCTTTATCTTTCTACATCTGATTCTGTCTCTCAGCTGCACATTGTGAATGTCCATTCCAAATACAACGGGAATGTGAACGCTGCTCTAGCTGCTAATGACAGCACAGGATTGGCTGTTCTTGGTTTCTTTATTGAGGTGAGCAAGACCACATTTATTAAACCCAGAGGGAAGCGCAAACCTAAATGTAACATCGTGGCTTGGTTGTGTGCTCATATTTTTCTTTTATTTAACCAACAGGCAACTAGTGAAGCAAACAAAACAAAAAGTTGGGATATCCTAACATCCTTTTTGACACACATCTCTAATCCAGGTAAAGAAATAGTTTGTTGTTGATTGTTTACCCAGAAATTTACTTTTTGTCATCATTTACTCGTCACTCTCATTCCAAATCTTTCAATCCCAATTGGAACACAATATAACATCTTTTGAAGAGTGTTTTTGTCCATACAATGAAAGTCAGTGGGGTCTAACAATGACTTTCAGACACAAATCACGAAGAAATATCTTCTTTTGTTTTCCACAGAAGAAAGAAAGTCTTAAAGGTTTTGGAAAAACAATGGTGATAGATTTTTAGTTTAGTAAGCCCGATCATCATCAGATGGCAGTGATGAATGTCTCTTAATGTGTTTTCCATGTGATCTTTGACTTCAAATTATTTTTAGGTTCGTTCTTTGGATACCGATATGTATTGCACTATTCACTTCGATATAGTAATATAGTGAACATCAGACAATATCAGACCCCAAATTCATGTAGTATTTCTTCTTGAATGCGGTGTGTTTGTGGGCTTGCCACATGATGTTAATTACCTTATTCTTAATTTGTTACATTAAGTTTACTATTCTTGGTATAATTTGTACAACTTTCCAATTTCTTTCAAATGGTGTCCTTAAAGCAATTTTCAAGCATCTACAGGTAGTATCTTCATTGTTAGTTAGAAGTCATGCTGTCAATCGATTAAAATAATTAACTAAATTAATCACCGATTTTTTCTGTAATTAATCGCGATTAAAAACCATTAGAGTTTTTAATATTTTTTATATTGTAATAATTTCACAATTACTCCCCTAATGAATGTAATACAACTTAAAGACAATACATTTTAAATATTATATATACAGTGGGGAAAAAAAGTATTTAGTCAGCCAACAATTGTGCAAGTTCTCCTACTTAAAAAGATGAGAGAGGCCTGTCATTTTCTTCTTAGGTACACTTACACTACGAGAGACAGAATGAGAAAAAGAACAAAAAATCAAGAAAATTACATTGTCTGATTTTTAAAGAATTTATTTGCAAATTATGGTGGAAAATAAGTATTTGGTCAATTACAAAAGTTCTTCTCAATACTTTGTTATATACCCTTTGTTGGCAATCCACAAAGTCTCCACAAGGTTTTTACACACTGTTGCTGGTAGTTTGTCCCATTCCTCCATGCAGATCTCCTCTACAGCAGTGATGTTTTGGGCTGTCGCTGGGCAACATGGATTTTCAACTCCCTCCAAAGATTTTCTATGGGCCTGAGATCTGGAGACTGGCTCGGCCACTCCAGGACCTTCAAATGCTTCTCACGAAGCCACTCCTTCTTTGCCCGGGCGGTATGTTTGGGATCATTGTCATGCTGAAAGACCCAGCCACGTTTAATCTTCAATGCCCTTGCATTGAGGTTTTTACTCAAAATCTCACAATACATGGCCCCATGTGATTTTCTGGATTTTTTTTTCTCATTCTGTCTCTCGTCTAAGTGTACCTATGATGAAAATTATCGTTAATGTGTTTTGACAGCCCTAGTTAAGAGTAATAGCCACTTTTTGTATTTTTGGTTTTAGTTAGCGTAGTTTATGTAAAGCGTCGAATACTCTGAAGATTTTGGATTTGTTTCTTCATTTTCTTTATGCTAGTCAGTTTAGAGGGTTTGATTTATCAGTTATGAGAATCGTTTGGTTTTGGTTTCTTCTTTAATTTGGCGACAAATATTTTATTTACATTGCTTTGTAACCTGTTTTATTTTTTCTAATAAATTATACTCAGTACTGTACATTATTCCGTCTCATCGGTTACGGTTTATTGCACATGCTGTAGCAATTGCATCTCACTTAAAGGCACTTATTTAATACCAAGGCGTAGCTTGATGGTGTTGCGAATGAGCATGGAATCATGGAAGTTGTAGTCTTGAATCTTCACCTCCACAGCCGATTTATCAACATATTAGCACAAAACTGAAGACAGGTAGTTCCCAAGTAGTTTCTTTACACCCCCTTAACTTTTTTTGTTTTTGTAAATTTAGGTGATACAACCATTGACATCATGAATCTCATCACACTGGACAGTCTGCTTGAAGGGGTGGACAGGACTAAATATTATCGTTACCAAGGCTCCCTAACCACACCCAGCTGCAATGAAGTTGTGATTTGGACGGTGTTCAAAGATCCCATCAAAGTCAGCCAGGAATTTGTAAGTCAAGGCAACTTTATAGTAGAGTAATTCATACAAATCATATTAGTCTATTAAAAGATGACAACATTTTCATGTTCTGAGTTGAAACCTAAAAGTCACAGAACTTATCCCTTCAAACAGATCAACCGCTTCAGCACAACTACCTATTTCAAAGCAAGCACTCCAGTTCTGGCGACCAACACCTTCAGAGGAGTTCAGCCCTTGAATGGCAGAGTTGTGTCATCACAAATGCCAAGTTCCTCAGCACCTTCATCTGCGGCCACATCCACTTTATCTATCATCATAGTTTTTATCTTATCAAGTTTGTGTTGACTGTAAAATGTGTGTTTTTGTGTGTATTTAAAAGCAATATTAGCTTAATTTAATTGATTTCTCTTGCAAATTGTGTCAGCTTTACTGATTGTTCGATCATAGTTGATGTTTCCATAATATGTTAATTTTGTAACATGTATCATCTTATCTTGATGATACTTGACTGTTCTTAATCCCATTGTATTTTTGAACGCACAATTTGCTATCTGTGACAATGTCATGACGCATTGAGTTAGAATATCTATGTTTATTATATTCAAAACACAGTTGACATCATTTAGATTGCTAATGATTTATATGAAGCTTCAAATGATGTTCAACATTAGATTAGATGATTCTATATTATTTAAGATGATTTATGTTTTAAATCCTTTAAAGCTATGACAGACCTCAGTTATATTAAAATTAAAACAATAAATGTTTGCTAATAACATAATGTCTCCAAGTCAGAATGCTGTGTGTGTACTAGCATTAGAGGGGTTTGTTCACCCAAAAATTGTGCGCGCATGTGTGTGTGTGTACTACCATTAGAGGGGTTTGAAAGACAACTGAAAAACGGGCGAGTCCCAACATAACATCGACTGTGACGTAACTGTCATGATCATTAATTGTGTTCATTTACGCCTCCCCAAATTTGCAAATAACCAGCCCATGTTCAAGGCGAGGCAGTATTAATGTGGACCTACACCGAATTAACAAAAGTTCTGCAGGTATTGTGAAGATGACGGCAATGTTGAAAACAGCAGATCATGAATATAAACATTATGTTCCAGGCTGTGCAGGGGATGTGAGGACTATACCTTTCCCACAGAACAGAGCTGTCAACAGGCATGACTGATGTTTATCTATAACTGGATACAGCACCAAATTAATTCAAATTTGTCAACTTTGTTAATGAAAATATGATGAAAAATGTTCATTGACAACCTTTTTCCATGACTAAGACAAGACGAGATGACACAAACGTCCTTAAAAGATTATTGTGACTATATAAAAAAGAAGATGATAATTAAATGTAGTTTAAAAAATAAAAAACTTGAACAAAAAGAACTCTTTGGTTTTGTCTGTGGGGAAAAAGAGGAGCGTTCATGCTGTTCATGCTGTTCATGTTATACAGTGTTTTACTTAAACATGTGCACGCAATGATGGTGATTGGTGAAAACACCAATAAACAAGTAAGCTGCATTTCCAATTGAGATGTGAGATCTGTGTTAGTTCAGGACTCACGAGCCGCTTGTGCTGTTGGCGATTGTGTTAGCTGAAGAACTGCATTTGTGTAAGCTACAGATATAAGACAATCAGATTAGAGTTTAACATTCATTTTCATGACCCTTCCAAATAAGACAAAAACAGACCATTTCATTCTGGGACAATTTCAAGGGTTGTAAATGGACCTGTAAAACCATATCTGGACCATTTAACCCTTAAATAAGCCACATATGCTCTATGTGGCTCCAACACGATCTCATGACAATGCGTATAAATAGTACGAGTGTGCAATCTCGTAAAAAGTATACGCCAAAACTCATTTTGGCGTGCATATGGTACGCCGTTTTTGGCGTGCATATGTTACGCACTTTATGGCTTATTAAAGTATTAATTATCCCTTATCCCTCCTGGAGAGCATGCCAAATACGCACAACCTTTACACTAGTTAATTATACGTATGTAAGTGTGAACTTGTGAAATTGTATAAAGTGGAGTATTATTCATATTGCAAGAAAAAAGAAGATATCCAAGCCAAGAAGATAATGAAATAATTGTGGTGAGAATTTGAAGATGAGCCAAAAAAGGAAAGGGAGGGAAACACCTGTGAATGAGATCATTGGTTATGACCTGCGAGTAAGAATCTTATATGTTCAGGTGGCATTTCGGCTTTGTTGACTGAAACAAAACATACCTCACCAGCATACAGGGCAGTTACATAAAAAGGTAGATCGGTCTAATTTGAATTAAAAAAGTCCTGATTATCTTTTTTTCTAACTGCTAGCTGGTCAAACTAGTTCTTAATGTTGCCTTCACATGCTATCGGAATAACTGTGAACACTACTTAAAAAAAATTGGACATAAACATCCTCTCAAGTCAAAAGCAATGAACTCGACTTAACTATCACGACTTGTGAAGTAGGACATTTCTGATAGCATGTGAAGGCAGCACTGATAAGTGAGTAGGCCATTTTAAGAGCTTTCTCAATCACAGAATGCTTCCAGTGCACTGAAACGTTTGCTCCCACAATGCACAGCATCAATGCTCACTATGTTCCCTTAAGTGACACATGCATCGTTTGACAGGTAAATGAACACAATCTAGTTTACACTTATAATTTATCTACATCTGAAGTGTTGCATGTATATGTAACAAGCAATGGATTTGTGTACAGATTCACAAGCTCAGGAGTTAGGTTAATCGACTGAGACGCACCCAATGTCTTAACATACTGGCGAAGTTTATGCAACTGGCCCCTGGGCCCCACACCTGGAAACTATGAATTGCTTTAATTGCTTTTGGAGACTTGCTATACCTGATCCACACCCATAAGAAAAAAATCATTGCTCAGCGTTTGCTCTTACTAAGCTCATGAGACTTAGTTTTGATTCTCATATATCTCTCATTTCATCTGAGTTTCAGATGTTTCTCCTTAAATTCCTTAGGAGAAATAAGAGTTGACATAATTGAGACATGAGTCTGAGAGAAAAATGAGTTGAAACTGAGAATGTGGTGGAAGAAACAAATGATATCTCTGTATCATCTTACTGCAATCTCTTTCAAGACTTCATTTTAGGAATATTTTATTGCTCTGAGGTGGCTCTTTCTAAGCTCATGAGACTTAGTTGTGATTCTCATTTATCTCTCACTGTAGAATCAACAGTGTCTCAGATATTTCTCCTCAAATTCCTTAGGAGAAATAAAAGTAGGCATGACTGAGACATGAGAAATATCTGAGAGAAAGGAGTGCAAAATGAGAAACAAGAAACATGGGAGATCTCTTTATTGTCTTTCTGTAATCTCTTTTAAAACTCCATTAAAAAAATTATTTTCACAAGGGGGTTTTTTCTTTCTTTTTTTTGACATTGGGTTTTTTTCACCTTTATTGTACAGGACCATACAATGAGAGACCAGAAACAATGGGAGAGGCGAGAAGGGAACAGGAGCAGGTAAGTATACCTTTAGCTGGGACTTGAACTCGTGATGTCTGTGGTGCTGTTGTGCTTTAATGTTGATGTGCTGTCCACACGGCTATGGCTCTGACAGAGCTTTGCCTAAGCTCAGGATACTAAGGGCTTATTATCTCTTATATGTCTCATTTAGGTATCAGCTTTGCCTTCTGGTGCCAGTTGCATAAACATAGTCAAAGTAGTTCTTAACTTACTATGCAACTAAGTAGTAGTTAACCAAAGGGCAATCAGTCTTACTTTTCCAATTAAAATGAAACTACCTTTTTATGTAACTGACTTAAATAAGATATTACCAGGCTTGGGGGGGAAATTATTCATGACTAACTTTTAAGACTAGTCTAAGAAGTTTTTCAACCAACTCTAGATGTCTTAAATTTTATTTTACAAGAAATTTTACATTACATTTTAAATGTGTACTAATATTGTGAAATACTGAAACTATCATTCAAATAGCATTATGTGTTTCAGAATATCAAGGGTTACTCATTTAAATGTTTCTTCAATGCCCAGAAATGAATATGCAGTGCTTATTCCAAACAAGGATTAGACAAGTGTATTGTGTTTAGTCTAGATAAATTATTTCTTTATAACAAATGTAATACTATAGTGGACCAGTGCTTCATTGTTGCTGCTTAACCTTTTTGTTCTACGTTTAACATTGCAAAGTTTATTTTGTACAACCCATTTTGCATGCATGTAAACATATCTTGTTTTGTTCATTGTGCAACAGAATTCCTGTATTGTGCTTGATTGATATGGTGTGGATGAATCACATATAAACTACCCAGAGATAATAAAAAAAAAATAAAAAAATTAACAATTCAAATGTTTCTGCGATACATAAATGAGGTTACATTAACATTAAATGGAGATTTTTGTTTAAGTCTTCTGTTCTCTGACTTGTCTCCTGAGACAAAACCTCTGACATTCTCACATTTGTCTCCTTTAAAGTTTTAGAAGAGATCTCAACAACATCACACACTGTGCTTAGACTTTTCTCCTTTGCAAGAGAAACACTGGAGCTTTCAAACCTGACAGATATGATCAATCCAATCTCTCTAGCCAAAGGAGACACATCTGAGCACAGTGTGTGATGTTGTTGAGATCTCTTCTAAAACTTTAGAGAAGACGAATATGAGCAATCCAGTCTCTCTAGCCAAGGAGACACATCTGAGCACAGTGTGTGATGTTGTTGAGATCTCTTCTAAAACTTTAGAGGAGACCACTGTGAGAGAGTTAGAGTTTTTGTCTCAGGAGACAACCGTGAGAACCAGGAGACTTCAGCAAAAGTCTCCATTTGATCATAAACTAACCTCATTTTTGTCTAGGAGAAACATTTGAGATGCTAAAGAAATCTCACTTTGGATTTTTCTTTCCTAAGGGCCTTTCCTATATCCACCTAGCCCCAGCGTGCAGCACATTTTGAACGTCTCCTTTTCAGACACACCCAGTCGAGTTCGTCCCTTCCGTCCACACTGAGACAGCATTTTTAAGTCAATGAAAACTTAACGTTTTGAAGCAGATACATTTGAAAACGCTGTCTTCGCATTGAAGTGTGTGTAGCCCTATAGTAAATTTGGGTATTTGCTAAGAAACACTATTTTTATTTTTGTTTATTTTATTTAAATGTACATTTAATAATGTTAAAAAAGGTTTAAATAATGTTTAAGGGGTTAAAAATTAAGTTAGTCAAAATTCATGTACCCGGAGGAAAGATCCAATCAGGAGGGGGTGTGAGAGGTCAGGGGGGAACGAGAGAAGGTTCTGGGAAGGACGAGAGGAGAGAGACGAGAGGGACATGAGTGAGAACCACGCGGGGACAGACACGTTTATAACTCGGTAAAACACCAAATTAATGCGTGTGGGATAGTAAATGTACTAGTAATCTACACCAAGTGTGAGTTATGGACATTTCACTAAGTTTCCAGTGTAATAGTGTTTTGTTGTGAAGCACTCGGTTAGAGTTTCCAACGAGGAGGAAGAGTGAACGGCTTGTCAGCACGACTTAGTTACCAGGACATTGCGATTGTGTAGCCTGCTCGGTTGCCCTTTTGTGCATCGCCTGGAGAAGCATTCATCCCCACAACTATTGCCTAGCTAGCTGTCAGGGCGCCCTCAATCACAAGCATCGCAAGCATCGCGTTGCCGAGGCGTGAATGACGACGCTCTGATCAGCAGTACAGCCGCAGTGAGTTTTGTTTTCTGTGCCACGGCGCGGCGCCATTGTGTTTCTGGTCTCAACGCTCGCGAGCAACATTACAGGCCTGCAACGTATCCTCATCTGACTGTCTCAGGGTATTTGTTTTATTTCATTGAGTGGCCATTTATTCATATTTGCCGGCTTAGTTTAAATTTTGGGAACTGTATTGTGTTTCATTTGAATGTACTGTGGTATATTTGATCTGTATATATGTACATACTATTTTTCTTAAAGTAAATAGTTCAAACGTATTTCTGTGGTAGCTTTGTATTACATTGTGTTTATGATATTGGAGGATTTTAATACTTGAGGCAAGGTAATATATAAGTTTACAGTATCCTGATTGGAAGTTAAAGTGTTTGAAAATTCTGATTTAGATAAGGGATTGATAGTCATTTAAAAGGGGTGAAATATTAATGTAACTATAGTGTTGACATTTGATTAACCGAGCACTTGAAATAATTCCCTACAATTAGTGTTATCCTCTAATTTAGCCATAGAGACATTGTATTGCCACTTTTCATTCAATTAAAAGTAGTTATTCAGGTAAATGGTTACAAGTAGGTAATAATTAGAGAATTACATTTAGAGCATTAATTTCTCACTAAACCGAATTCGGGAGCGCCTCCACAATACTAGCTAGACACGCTAGGGGCGCTACATAAAATGGGGCTCGTCCGGGATAATTAATGCAATTCATTTGTAATCCGATGCTAATAGTCGTTAGCAGTAGACGCGTTCAATTTTTGGTAGTTTCTCAAAGAAAGTAAGTCAAATAGCTTATTTAAGATAAAAAAAACCTAGAAGAAAATGGAGGCTAAGTGTAGCGCTGCAGAATTAGTTCAAGAGCTCAAAGACTGGTGCAGAAGAGAAGAATTGGATGATGCCCATTCCTCATGGTACTGATTCCAGAAGACGTTGCTAATGCCCAGATTGAAGAAGCCCTAGAAACTATAAAAGCCTTAGGGCGAGTGCGAGTGAGAGGAAGGACAGTTAGTCTGAAGCTGGATAGTCACAGAGTGCTATGCAGTGTAAAGAGACAGTGGACCCCACCAAAGTCCCTCCTGATTTGGTGCCAGAGGGCAAGACGAAAAATGGACGATTGTTGCTGTTTGGAAAGTCCTCCTCCTCCGAGCCCGTTAAAGAGTTTGTTGGGAGAACCGCTAGAGGGTGGCTCGGCAGAGTCTATTATTCGTGCGGTAGGTGATTTGTTGGATAAGATGGGGAAACCGTCAGGTGAGAACAGCAGTTACCGTCGCTTGAGAGTGTTCTCTGGTACGTTGCCAACTCCAGTTGGAGAAGAGTCTCTTGAGCATTGGTTAGAACATGCACGCCTGATGGTCGAGGAGAGTGAGTGTTCCACTAAGGAGAAACGACGACGTATTATGGAAAGTCTGAAAGGTCCTGCATTAGCTGTTGTAAAGGCTGTGCGGACTACTGATCCAGAGGTTAGTCCTGCTCTGTGCTTAGAAGCCATTGAGAGTGCTTTTGGGTCTGCCGAGACAGGCGAAGACCTGTATTTTGCCTTTAGATTGCTACAGCAGCAGCCAAAGGAAAAGTTGTCTGACTTTCTGAGGCGTGTAGAGTTGTCGTTGACCAAGGTAGTTCGCGCGGAGGTCTCCATACTGGCCGTGCTGACCGTGCTAGAGTGGAGCAGCTGCTGAGAGGTGCTGTCCACTCTGATATGATGCTTGTCCAGCTCAAACTCCGGGAAAGGAAGGAAAACCCTCCATCATTCTTGGAACTGCTGAGTGAGATCAGAAGTGAAGAAGAGTACGAGTCATCAAGGATGAAGCTGAACACCTCTGTCCAGAGAGTTCACACAAATTTGGCTACAGACTGTAGACAGGATGAGGTTGAGCGTTTGAGAACAGAAATCCAAGAACTCAAGTCAATGTACACTGCCCTGCGTACTTTGCCTAGCCAGGTGTTAGCAGACAGCAAAAGACCTGTGTCAATGACAAAGATGCCCACCCCAGAGACAGGTGGCGATAGTGAAGTAGCTGTTTTAAGAAAACAAGTGAAAAACCTGCAAAAGCAAATGGCAGGCCATAAGCTTAAAGTCTCTGAATCCCCTACTTCAGTTCTTCGAGTAGAGTCATCAAGACAAGCCCATAATGATAATAGAAAGCAACCATCTAACAACTCAGATGGGAACTTTTGTTATCGCTGTGGTGAAAACGGCCATTACTCTGCCAAATGCCCGAATGCAGAGAATCAAGCCAAAGTGATTCAAAAGCTGATACACGCTCTAAAGAAAGCTAAACAGGGTGATACATCTTCTCAAGCATCAGGCGGTAGTCCCACAGTGTGCTCAGCAAAGAAAAGTGAAGTAACCACCCTTGAAAGAGGCATTCCTCAAGGATTGATCGGTCCCTGTTCAATCATTCCAGTGAAGATAAATGGCCAGCACTGTGATGCACTTCTTGATAGCGGGTCTCAAATCACCATCATATTTGAGACCTGGTACAAACACCACTTACCTGGTGTCCCAATCCAGCCGGTGTCAGGGTTGGCAATATGGGGTTTAAGCGACACCAGTTACCCCTACCTGGGATATGTCGTAGTGGAGATGGAATTTCCAGAGAAGGTCACAGGTGCAACCGAGACACTTTCCGTCCTTGCTCTTATCTGCCCAAGTCCTCAAAGTCCTGAAAAGACCCCTGTGATCCTTGGCACAAATGCAAACCTGTTCCAGAGACTGTCCATGCTCTGCCGAGAGACCACAGGAGTGGACATTGCCCAGACCCTTGGCATAAAGGCAAAGAATTCCATTGTTCACACAGATCAACCAACCACTGAGGGTGAAGAGGATGAAGTGGCATGTGTAAAGTGGATGGGTCCAGGCTCACTTACCTTACCTCCTGGTGGTGAATGCTGCGCCATCTGTGAAGTGGTGGAGAAGAGGCCTCTGGGTAAAGACATGTTGATGGTTGAGGCATCACCCACCGCTCCATTACCATCCGGAGTGTTGCAGCCTATGGTCTTGCATGGTATTGCAATGGATGATCACCTCACAGTCCTTATCCAAAATGAGTCCATGAAAGACACAGTCATCCCAGTTGGAACTGTAGTAGGCCAGCTGTGTCACGCTGATCCAGTCATTCCATCTCTGAAAGTCAAAACCGAGGCTGTGACTGTACCAACAGAGTTAGACCCTCAACTCATTCAGTTTGGCAACTCGCCCATACCACCACAATGGAAAACACGACTCCGTCAAAAGTTATGTGAGCGAGCAAATGTATTCTCATTGCATGAATGGGATGTCGGCCTGGCAAAGGATGTAGAGCACCATATCAGGATGACTGATGCAAAGCCATTTAGAGAACGTTCAAGGCGTTTAGCTCCAGCAGATATCGACGATGTTCGTCAGCACTTGCAAGAGTTGTTAAAGGCTGGGATAATTAAGGAGTCGCGTAGCCAGTATGCATCACCAATTGTGATAGCCAGAAAGAAAACTGGGCGTATTAGAATGTGCATTGACTATAGGACCCTTAATAGGCGTACAGTTCCAGACCAGTACACGACTCCTCGCATAGACGATGCGTTAGATTGCTTAGCTGGGAGCAAATGGTTTTCTGTCCTTGATTTACGTAGCGGCTATTATCAGATCGCCATGGCAGAGGAGGACAAAGAAAAAACCGCCTTTATTTGTCCCCTTGGATTTTTCCAATTTGAAAGGATGCCCCAAGGCATAACAGGAGCGCCTGCAACGTTCCAAAGACTAATGGAGAAAGCTGTCGGCGATATGAATCTCCTTCAGGTGTTAGTTTATTTGGATGATCTCATAGTCTTTGGACGTTCATTAGAAGAACACGAGGAACGCCTCCTGCGAGTGTTAGATAGGCTGGAAGAGGTAGGGCTAAAACTCTCCCTTGACAAGTGCCAATTTTGTCAACCCAGGGTTAAGTATGTAGGTCACATAGTGTCCGCTGAGGGTGTTGCCACTGACCCTGAAAAGATAGAGGCAGTCGCCAGGTGGCCTAAGCCCACAGACCTTAAGTCACTGCGGTCTTTTTTAGGTTTCTGTGGGTATTATCGCCGCTTTATAGCAAACTACTCTGCGATCGTTAGGCCCCTCACAGAACTGACAAAGGGCTATGCACCCACTCAGCATGGTAGGAAGAAAGCCCCAGACAAGATCAAGACGTATTTTAAGGACTCAGAACCATTCATTGATCGATGGGATCAGTCCTGCACAGACGCATTCCAGCGTATCATTCAGTGTCTGCTCAACGCCTGTACTGGCATTTGCTGATGCCAATAAGCCATATGTCTTACATACAGATGCAAGTTTCAAAGGGCTCGGTGCCGTACTCTACCAGGAACATCCAGAAGGGTTAAGACCAGTGGCGTTTGCCAGCAGAAAGTTGAGCTCTCCTGAACAGAGATACCCTGTACATCAGCTAGAGTTCCTTGCGTTGAAATGGGCTGTCGTTGATAAATTTCACGACTACCTCTATGGAGCCAAGTTCACCGTACGCACCGACAATAACCCGTTGACTTACGTGCTTACCACAGCCAAACTGAATGCGACAGGTCATCGTTGGCTTGCAGCCCTGGCCACCTATGACTTCGACATAAAGTATAGGCCTGGGAAAGCAAACATTGACGCTGACTTGCTGTCTCGCAGCTTACCCGAATACGGGGACTGGGATGGAATGTCTCAGAATGTAGTGAAGTCCATATGTCGGCGGGTGGAAGTGGATCTATCCCCAAATTCGTCTCCCAGATATGTGGAACAATTAGGAGCTTCGCCAGCCTGTATTCGGAAATGTATGTCTTTCCTCTCAATTACACCTCAGCTCACTGGAGCAACTATCAAAAGCGGACTTGATGACTGCACAGAAGGGGATGATGTGATCAGGCAGCGTGATTGAGGCATTGAAAAGGGAGTCTGGCCTAGCAACAAAGACTTAGACCCAGAGATGCTACTGATGAAGAGGGAAGTTGGCAGACTTGTGATAAGAGATGGACTTCTGTACAGAGCAAGCAAGAAAGCGGCAGAGGAGGCACTACAGCTGGTGCTGCCTGCTGAGTTCAGAGAAGTGGTGTTGCACTCTCTTCATGACGACATGGGCCACTTAGGAGTGGAGAGGGTAACTCAACTCCTAAGAGCAAGATTCTACTGGCCCAAAATGGCTCATGATACAGAGGGATATGTGCGGAATTGCGGACTGTGCATCACGCGTAAAACACCTGCCAAGAAAGCTGCTTCTCTACACCAAATCACCAGCAGTGGTCCTATGGACCTTGTGTGTATTGACTTTTTGTCGATGGAACCTGATTCCAGAGGCATTAGCAACATCCTGGTTGTGACCGATCACTATACCCGATATGCACAAGCTTTTCCTGCAAAGAATCAGAAAGCCCTGACCGTAGCGAAGATCCTAGTCGAAAAGTATTTCGTTCACTATGGCCTGCCTATTAGGATTCATTCTGATCAGGGAAGAGATTTTGAGTCGAGACTGATAAGAGAACTGCTGACAACTTTGGGCATACGGAAATCACGAGCGACTCCATTATCACCCACAAGGGGACCCCAGCCGGAGCGGTTTAACCGTACGCTGCTTTCTATGCTGGCTACGTTAAGCCAAGAGAAGAAGAGATCCTGGAGTCAGCATGTTGCCTCATTGGTGCACGCGTACAATAGCACGAAAAGTGATGCGACGGGATACTCTCCTTACTACTTAATGTTTGGTAGGGAAGCTAGACTACCTGTAGACCTGTGCTTTGAAACGTCAAAAGATGGAACTGAGGAGAGGAACCCTTTCCAGTACGTTGAAAGCCTGAAACGTGATCTGCAGAGAGCCTATCAACTGGCAAGTCAAGCTGCTGACAAGACTCACTTGAGGAACAAGAGAGCCTATGATCAAAAGGTCAGTTATCAGAACATACAGGAAGGAGACCGTGTTCTTCTAAAGAATCTAGGACTCAAAGGGAAACACAAACTGGAAAGCCGATGGAGTTCCATACCCCATGTAGTGGTGGGAAAGATGCCAAACTTACCTGTATTCCATGTGAGACCTGAGGGAGGCAGAGGCGGAGTAAGAACCCTCCATCGTGACCACATCTTACCTATTGGACAATTGGTGAGGATTCCAGTGGAGCAAGCCTGTGAAGAAATCCCTGTGAGACCCAGAACGCGTTCAACCCGAACAAGACAAAAACAATTGATCATGAGTAAAAGAGAAGTCCCAGAGATGACGGATTCCTCATCTGAGGTGGAGTGTGATCATACCAGTACAACATATCTGGAGTATATGGAACATCTACTAAAGAGGAGAAAAGAGTCCGATGGATTCTCAGTGCGTTCACAGTATGAAGACGCCAAAGAACCAAATCCTGTGCAGTTAGCTGGAGAGCTCGAGTCTAACATAGATGACGAAGAAGTTCAAGCAGTGACAGATTCAGATCCTTATGATTCGGAAACAGACCTGGATGCTGGAAGAAATTCTGTCTACACATCTAAAGAAAAACTGAGCTCTAAAACAAAAGTTAATAGAGAAAGTAGACCAAGACTAACTGAGAAAAGACAAATAAAACCAGTGTTGAGATTTACCTATGATGAACCTGGAAAGGCCAGTGAGCACCCTCTTACCATAGTTCATAGGGGAGTAATTATTAAACTAGGGAAACACTAGGTTTCCACTTAGTTAATAATTCGGAGCTCATAGTTCTAAAAATAAGAAAACAGAAAAAAAGAGTTCATTAAGTTCATGGTTGAAGGTGGGGATTATGTTTTATGTCTTATGAGGACATTTAGACATTTAGTAAGGGGAGGATGTAGCCCTATAGTAAATTTGGGTATTTGCTAAGAAACACTATTTTTATTTTTGTTTATTTTATTTAAATGTACATTTAATAATGTTAAAAAAGGTTTAAATAATGTTTAAGGGGTTAAAAAATTAAGTTAGTTAAAATTCATGTACCCGGAGGAAAGATCCAATCAGGAGGGGGTGAGAGGTCAGGGGAACGAGAGAAGGTTCTGGGAAGGACGAGAGGAGAGAGACGAGAGGGACATGAGTGAGAACCACGCGGGGACAGACACGTTTATAACTTGGTAAAACACCAAATTAATGCGTGTGGGATAGTAAATGTACTAGTAATCTACACCAAGTGTGAGTTATGGACATTTCACTAAGTTTCCAGTGTAATAGTGTTTTGTTGTGAAGCACTCGGTTAGAGTTTCCAACGAGGAGGAAGAGTGAACGGCTTGTCAGCACGACTTAGTTACCAGGACATTGCGATTGTGTAGCCTGCTCGGTTGCCCTTTTGTGCATCGCCTGGAGAAGCACTCATCCCCACAACTATTGCCTAGCTAGCTGTCAGACGGCGCCCTCAATCACAAGCATCGCAAGCATCGCGTTGCCGAGGCGTGAATGACGCTCTGATCAGCAGTACAGCCGCAGTGAGTTTTGTTTTCTGTGCCACGGCGCCGCGCCATTGTGTTTCTGGTCTCAACGCTCGCGAGCAACATTACAGGCCTGCAACGTATCCTCATCTGACTGTCTCAGGGGTATTTGTTTTATTTCATTGAGTGGCCATTTATTCATATTTGCCGGCTTAGTTTAAATTTTGGGAACTGTATTGTGTTTCATTTGAATGTACTGTGGTATATTTGATCTGTATATATGTACATACTATTTTTCTTAAAGTAAATAGTTCAAACGTATTTCTGTGGTAGCTTTGTATTACATTGTGTTTATGATATTGGAGGATTTTAATACTTGAGGCAAGGTAATATATAAGTTTACAGTATCCTTATTGGAAGTTAAAGTGTTTGAAAATTCTGATTTAGATAAGGGATTGATAGTCATTTAAAAGGGGTGAAATATTAATGTAACTATAGTGTTGACATTTGATTAACGAGCACTTGAAATAATTCCCTACAATTAGTGTTATCCTCTAATTTAGCCATAGAGACATTGTATTGCCACTTTTCATTCAATTAAAAGTAGTTATTCAGGTAAATGGTTACAAGTAGGTAATAATTAGAGAATTACATTTAGAGCATTAATTTCTCACTAAACCGAATTCGGGAGCGCACTCCACAATACTAGCTAGACACGCTAGGGGCGCTACATGTGGACCTGCCAAAATGGAGGTATTTGAAAACAATGACATATGTTTAGTCATGTGGTGCATATTGCACCAATAGGTATTCATGATTATACCACTATATCGTTCCTGTTATGTGCTATGTACAACATATGTTACTTGATGTTAATTGAAAATGCTATTTTCAAATGTATCGGATTAATGTAGATGTAGCCAAAATGTGCAGGGCTGGGATGCCTCCAGGACAGGAAAATCATTGACCTAAACCAAACTGGTCTTTATTACCTGTCAACCTAAAGCACATGTTTAATTTAATGATTCAATGATGCATATACAGGTGCTGGTCATATAATTAGAATATCATGAAAAAGTTGATTTATTTCACTAATTCCATTCAAAAAGTGAAACTTGTATATTATATGCATTCATTACACACAGACTGATATATTTCAAATGTTTATTTCTTTTAATTTTGATGATTATAACTGACATCTAAGGAAAATCCCAAATTCAGTATCTCAGAAAATTTGAAAAATTGTGAAAAGGTTCAAAATTGAAGACACCTGGTGTCACACTCTAATCAGCTAATTAACTTAAAACACCTGCAAAGGCCTTTAAATAGTCTCTCAGTCTAGTTCTGTAGGCTACACAATCATGGGGAAGACTGCTGACTTGACAGTTGTCCAAAACACGACTATTGACAGCTTGCACAAGGAGGGCAAGACACAAAGGGTCATTACAAAAGAGGCTGGCTGTTCACAGAGCTTTGTGTCCAAGGACAGGCGAAGGGAAGGGAAAGATGTGGTTGAAAAAAGTGTACAAGCAATAGGGATAACCGCACCCTCTAGAAGGATTGTGAAACAAAATGTGGGGAGAGTCACAAAGAGTGGACTGCAGCTGGAGTCAGTGCTTCAAGAACCACAGACATATGCAAGACATGGGTTTCAGCTGTCGCATTCCTTGTGTCAAGCCACTCTTGAACAACAGACAGCGTCAGAATCGTCTCGTTTGGGCTAAAGACAAAAAGGACAAAAAGTGGTCCAAAGTTATGTTCTCTGATAAAACTAAATTTTGCATTTCCTTTTGAAATCAGGGTCCCAGAGTCTGGAGGAAGAGAAGAGAAGCACATAATCCACATTGCTTGAGGTCCAGTGTAAAGTTTCCACAGTCACTTATGATTTGGGGTGCCATGTCATCTGCTGGTGTTGGTCCACTGTGTTTTCTGAGGTCCAAGGTCAACGCAGCCGTATACCAGGAAGTTTTAGAGCATGGTTCCTGCTGCTGACCAACTTTATGGAGATGCAGATTTCATTTTCAAACAGGACTTGGCACCTGTAACCAGTACGTGGTATCTCTTTTCTTAATTGGCCAGCAAACTCGCTGACCTTAGCCCTATAGAAAATCTATGGGGTATTGTGAAGAGGAAGATGCGATATGCCAGACCCAACAATGCAGAAGAGCTGAAGGCCACTATCAGAGCAACCTGGGCTCTCATAACACCTGAGCAGTGCGACAGACTGACCGACTCCATGCCACGCCGCATTGCTGCAGTAATTCAGGCAAAAGGAGCCCCAACTAAGTATTGAGTGCTGTACATGCTCATACTTTTCATATTCATACTTTTCAGTTGGCCAAGATTTCTAAAAATCCTTTCTTTGTATTGGTCTTAAGTAATGTTCAAATTTTCTGAGATACTGTATTTAGGATTTTCCTTAGTTGTCAGTTATAATCATCAAAATTAAAAGAAATAAATATTTGAAATATATCAGTCTGTGTGTAATGAATGAATATAATATACAAGTTTCACTTTTTGAATGGAATTAGTGAAATAAATCAACTTTTTGATGATATTTTAATTATATGACCAGCCCCTGTATTGGACTAGTTCAGAGTTGATTAATTTCCATTGTAATGGTCATCAAGTGTTAAATTAGCTCTAACCAGCTCCAAAACACCTGCCTGGAAGTTTCTGGTAATCCTGAAGATCTTGATTGGGCTTGTTCAGGTGTGTTTAATTAGGGTTGGGAGTTTAACTCTGCAGGACCGTTGCCCTCTAGGAATTTGACACCTCTGCCTTAAAGGGCAACACCTGTTAATATTTGGTGTTGGAGGTCACCTTAAGCTTTTGAGTGCTTAACATTTTTAAAACACTTTTGTCAGTTTTTACTTCCTTTCGGCAATTAAAATAGTTCCCAACAAAGCCACTGAGGATCTCTGTGCAACAGTGGTGTTTCTTTCGTGAACGAATCAGCATAGCAAAGCCCAAGAGGCGAAACTCAATAGAACGCTCCATAGCAACAGTTGCCCCCATGACGTGACGGCGCGGCCGCCATTATGGACTGAAAACTGAAGGAAAACGCTGAAAAATAATGGAAGTCAATGGCTCTGAAGCAACTTAACATAACAAAAACTTAACATAACTTCATTTTTTCTGGCCGTCATATCTAAATATGAAAACAATTTAAAATACATTAATGAGGATGACCGACGTTAAATTACAGAAAATGTTACGTCTATGTGTTGGTTATGCATGGCCTAATTAACCTTAGGAAAATAGTATTTTGGGACAAAATATTACTATAGTACTATAAGACTACTATAGAAAAACTATAGCGGCTCTAGGATATTAGAGGTATTACAGAACATTACTTACTTCTGTGATGTTCTGTAATACCTCCATAATATTTTAAAGCTGCTATAGTAGTCTTATCGTACTTATATAGTATGTCCCAAATTACTATAGTATTCCAATAAGATTTCTATAATATTTTGTCCCAAAATACTATAAGATTCCTATAGTACTTTTTCGTAAGGGTATGCCCCCCACCGAATCAGCTTCATTAGCCTACCACTTACGGTTTGCAAAGATACAATTATAAAATTACTGCAAACCTTTAATCTATCAATATTTATGTTCTATTATGCATTTTCCTTGTTATATGAATAACAGAAAGTCATGAAATAATATATAGGCAGACACACAGTAATAAGATATTTATTCAAATGTTGATTTTGAAATTAGTGAACATCACAAGATTTGGAAAAATAAATAAATAAATAAAATAATAAATTAACATTTCATAAGACAGTTAATCTTTTACATAGAATATCACAAAAATATTAAACAACTTGTTTTTCAACATCTTCAGTGAAAGTTCACACAGTCAACGTTTCAATGGCAAGAACAAAAACAAAAATAATCTGTGAATAAACGAGTTAAATGAGTTATTACCTTTGTGCATCCTTTGGAAATCGATGAAATGTCAAATCGCTTCTGGTGGACTGATCATTTTTTGCAATTTATTGCAGAACACTGCTTGCGTTTTGACCACTTGCTCATCTTCACAGGTGTGAGGAGCGCTTACGATTTCAGCAGCGTTCAGTCCATAATGGCGGTCGCACCTCCGCAGCGCCATCTACAGACTGTTACCCATAACACAACAGGGTTTCGCCTCGTGGGCTTCTATACTCTTTGAGCATAGTATAGGCAAAAAGTACCTGGCTGACCTACTACTTACATAGAGATTCTGAAGTGCACGTGTGATGTCCAATTTACTATACCATGAGGCCACTGGAGGGGATTTATAAATGGCAGTGAAGTGACGCAATTGGGGGCTCCAGTAGCGTGGTTGGGAACCCCTGGATTAACGAGACATGTGGTTAACTGTATATACATATCAACTCTTATTGGAAGGCTTTCCACAAGGCTTAGGAGTGTGAATTTTTTACAATTCTCCCAGAAACGCATGTCGAATGTTATGGGCCGGTTCTGGAAAGCTTTTGGGTTGGAAAACCTCAACACAATCAAGGCTGTGAGGAATAGACATACACCTTTCAGGGTTGTACTGTTGTTTAATGTGTTTTTGGATAGTTCTGCTGATGAAACTGCTTTTTTTTTATTTATTCAGTAGACAATAAAACTCCAGACAATATGAACTGTGGACAATTATAAGTGATCTATAAGCTTTATACAACTTTTTACAGTGAATGCAATTGAAAACATCCTCATGCTTTCATACCTGTCATGGCGCTGCTCTGGTCTTATCACTATATGACGAACAATAAATATTAAGAGCTGGGGTACCGTTTAAATATTTGATACTTTTAGATACATTTTCATAGCAATTAGGCCCAATTAATCTGCATATTGAGTCGGTTGCTCATCTAAAACTAAAACTATTAAGAAGTACAGTTCAATTTGGATATGGGCTTTAAAGTGACCCAATCGAGGTAAGGTAGTCTACTAATCTTTTATGGTTTCTCTGGTCAGAATGTTGAATAAGTTGACACCCGTATACATACTGTAAACCAAAACTGAAAGTTGTTAGAATAACAACAAGCAAGCGGGTCTGTGCTGGTGTAAAAAAGCATTGTGAGAGGTCGAACAGCACCAAAATGACTACAAATGCCCACAAAATTCAGGATATGAATGGTCCCTATGATGTTTTGTCTTTAATCTTTATAAACTACGCACAAGCAAAAGTGCTATTTTTTCCAAGTATCAACTTAAATTGCAAATATACTTTAATAGGCTAGATATTCTTTTTAATACAACAGTTCAATTAACCATAAGTTGATTATAAATGAAATATTTAAACAGTATGTCACCTTTTTGCTAATCACTGAATGAATGATTCGGTAACACTTTACAATAAGGGTGCACTAATATGCATTAATTCATGCTTAACTAATGCACAGATAATGATGAGTTAATGTGTTACTAATGGTTAACTAACCCATTTATTAATGATTACTGCATCAGCAACTAATGAAGATTCGACATGATTAATAGATTAAGTAATCATTACATTGTTATTAGTTAAATGTGTAATAATGCATTAATTCCTCAATAACATATTTTATGAACTAATAATGTAAATTAATGTGTTAATTACCACAACGGGTCAAAGCCATGCATTTCAACTTCCAGTTGTCTGCTTTAATTAATCATTAGCTAATGATTTACAAATGTGTCATTATGGTATGACTTTACTTGTTGGGGCACATGACTATTAACTAATTGATTAAGTAATATGTAATTGTGGTTATGAGTTTTGAATTAATTTTGAATTAGTTAATAGTCATGTACCCAGTAGTCTCTGGAACTGTTTTACAGTTATCCTTTTTACGGCATCCAGGATCGATTTTGCCCTGGTGGGTGTCAGATGAACTCTCATCGTTTTTGTGTCCCAAACTACACCCAGAAAAGTAGTTCTCTGTTGAGGAGTTTGGACACTTTTCTTTAAATTTAGCCTCAGCCCCAGCACTTTCATATGAGCAAGAACAGCTCGATGCTGAATCCCAGCTGTTCCGACTGTGCCAGGATTAGCCAGTTGTCTATATAATTCAGTATGCGGATGCCCTGGAGTCTCAGAGGAGCCAGAGCTGCATCCACGCACTTTGTGAAAGTGCAAATCGATAAAGCTAGGCCGAACGGAAGAAACCGATATTGGTAAGCTATTGAAAATGAACCAGAGAATTTCCTCTGTTGAGGAAGGATGGAGACCTGAAAATATGCATATTTTAGGCCTTATGTGACACACCAGTCCTCTGACCTGATTTGACACACGATCTGTTTTAATTTTTAATTTTCATTTTTTGCCTGCTCATTTTAGCTGACGCAGATCTAGAATAGGACGGAGCCCTCCATCCTTCTTTGGAACTATAAAGTACCGGCTGTAAAACCCTGACTCTCTGCTGTGGGGAGGGACCCTCTCTATAGCCTCTTTTCTCTATAGAAGTATCTGTACTTCCTGTTCCATTACCAGAGCCTGCTCGGGATTGACCGTGGATACCACCCCATTGAACCAGGGAGGGTGTTACCCGAATTTAATTCTCTACCCTTTTTTTACCGTCTGCAGGACCCAGTCTGAGATATTCAGCAGAAGTTTCCACACTGCCAGAAAATCTACAAAGGGAACCAGCCTCTCAAGGTTGGCCTCTGGTGTTTTCTGAGCGGCCAGCTCGGTGTCCTGAAACTGTGCCCCGGCAGGAAGCAACCGAACGGACCCACATTGGGCCTTCCTGGGAGGGCGCGAGCATCACCATGCCGCTACGTTTCCGGGCGGACATGGAGATTCCCGCCCAGCAGCCCCAGAAGACACCCGATTTTCGGGGGAGAAAATGTTGAAACACAGCGGCTTGTTTTTTCGCTTCCTGAAACCTCTTGACGACCATATTTACCGAATCGCAGAAGAGGCCGGCTGGAGAGACAGGAGAATGTAGCAAAAACTTCTTGTCTCGCTCACCTAAGCTCACCTAATCTCCGCAATAGTTTCTCTCCCCACTTCCTCACAACCCTCATCAATATCTTTCAGCAGGTCTGCTTGATATGCTTGTGAAATCGCCATAGTGTGTAAACAGGCAGCCGCCTGACCTGCTGCCAAGTAAGCTCTGCCCACTAAAGCCGACGTTGTTCTTGCTGGCTTAGTGAGCAGCTGCAGGGCTCTCAATGACGATGCTGATTCTGAGGAGAGATAGCTCGCAAGCATCTCTTCCACCCGAGGCATCATCACTGGAAATAAGTCTGGAAAAAAACGGCAAGCCCTGCTTTGGAGGTTGCGATCTTGATGGTAGAAAGCGCTCGTCTAATTTACTTGGCTGACGGGTTTCCTGTCTCTTGGCTGGACAATCTATGTTTAATCTAGCAACAGCACGAGTTACATCCTCCAAAAGCTCCTCTTACGCATGTGTGTGTAGTGGCGAAACATCATCATCCATGTTCACAACATCCAGTTCCTCGGAACTGGAGTGCTGATGCACCTGCGCTTCAGCACAAGCAGAAGAAATCGCAGCGCGTGCTTCAGACTCATGAACTGAAGCATCAGATCTAGCAGGTAAAGGAAGAGATAGGGGATCACCCGTCTCTAACCCTGCTGCAAGATCAATTTTCGAACCATACGACGCAAGCCTCTGTGCCTCGGCAGTTGTGGGACCCGCCCCTTGAGGAACGCGAGCCGATGCACCCTCCGCGAAAAGTTCTTGGTGGAACCGGAGAGTTCTCAATGACAGCCTCTCACAATGCTCACAGTCAGTTCCCTCGAGGGCTGACTGTGCATGCTCCGGTCCCAAACACATTACACAGAGCAAGTGCGTATCCCCACCCGTGAGATAGCGAGGACAGGGAGTAACACACTGTCTAAACTGCTGTTTTTACTTCACCATTTTATATATATATATATATATATATATATATATATATATATATATATATATATATATATATATATATATATATATACTCACCTAAAGGATTATTAGGAACACCATACTAATACTGTGACCTACTTGACCTCCTTTCGCCTTCAGAACTGCCTTAATTCTACGTGGCATTGATGGTAACACAGTGGTGACAAGGCATGATGGATCCATGTTCTCATTCTGTTTACTCCAAATTCTGACTCTACCATCTGAATGTCTCAACAGAAATCGAGACTCATCAGATCAGGCAACATTTTTCCAGTCTTCAACTGTCCAATTTTGGTGAGCTTGTGCAAATTGTAGCCTCTTTTTCCTATTTGTAGTGGAGATGAGTGGTATCCGGTGGGGTCTTCTGCTATTGTAGCCCATCCGCCTCAAGGTTGTGCGTGTTGTGGCTTCATAAATACTTTGCTGCATACCTCGGTTGTAACGAGTGGTTATTTCAGTCAAAGTTGCTCTTCTATCAGCGTGAATCAGTCGGCCCATTCTCCTCTGACCTCTAGCATCAACAAGGCATTTTCGCCTACAGGACTGCTGCATACTGGATGTTTTTCCCTTTTCACACCATTCTTTGTAAACCCTAGAAATGGTTGTGCGTGAAAATCCCAGTAACTGATCAGATTGTGAAATACTCAGACTGGCCCGTCTGGCACCAACAACCATGCCATGCTCAAAATTGCTTAAATCACCTTTCTTTCCCATTCGGACATTCAGTTTGGAGTTCAGGACCAGGACCACACCCCTAAATGCATTGAAGCAACTGCCATGTGATTGGTTGATTAGACAATTGCATTAATGAGAAATTGAACAGGTCTTCCTAATAATCCTTTAGGTGAGTATATATCATAAGCAAAAGATTCTAACATAGAAAAAAACAACAACAAAAGTATCAAAAACAGCACGTACACAAAAATTTCACCATGTAAACATTTTGAAAATCTTGTTTGTGGAATGAAATACAGTAGTGCATTGTATTGAACAAAAAATAATAGTGCACTGCAATAAGTAACAATAACCAAATAGTGTTTTATTCTGTTGGTTAACAGAATAAGTGTGCTGCATTGGATCAAAATTGTAATAGTGCAAACAGATGTATCTCAAAAACATTCATATGTCAGAACCCAAGTAAAACATCGGCATACCCTCCAACTTCCAGGCACCCATGAAACCGGCGGAGACAGAACACACTCCCCATTTTCTAACCCAAGAACATGGCCAATTATGGTTTGTTTTTCAAAGACTTCGTCAAGCTCAATCAAGTAATCTTTGAGTGTGTGTGTGTGTCTGTGTGTGTATGTCCTTAGCCATGAAGATATGTGTAGATATGTGTGTGTATGTCCTTAGCCATGAAGATATGTGTAGATGAAGATATGGATCGATTGCTCCAGTCTACCTACTGCTGCTACTGCATGCGTCAGTGTTTGTAGCTCTGTATAGCTGCGTTTGAATCTCTTTTTGATATATTTTCTTTGTTATCTATACTGCTAAAAATAACTTACTCATCACCATATATTGTTTAATATAGCCTATCAAGTTAAATTTGACATCACTAGCTTTTAATCTAAA
This sequence comes from Gobiocypris rarus, assembly GCA_023029165.1. NCBI lineage: Eukaryota > Metazoa > Chordata > Actinopteri > Cypriniformes > Gobionidae > Gobiocypris > Gobiocypris rarus. Next base: position 4,568,310 of record CM040920.1, on the reverse strand, counting down.
TCACTACCACGTGTTAGCTTTTCGCTAGCCTGGTAGCTTTCCATCCCGGCACCCGGGTCTCCTGTTTTCTGAGTTCATTAGACAACTGTGGTGAGTTGGATTATTAAATAGACTCCATCAAACAAAGTAAGTGGAGTAAGTTGTGTGGTAAGTTTTGGATTCATCAACAAATACGGTAAGCCATGTCTTCTTCTCCTGTCATTGTCACTTGCACTGCATGCTACATGTTTAGCATATCTATCTCCGTTGGCGAACAGGGCTTCACATGTGTTAAATGTAAGGAATTAATCAGGCTGACGGAGAAGATTTCAGATTTAGAGACACGCATCCAGACTTTATGTGAGAGTAGTGAGAATGGTACAGCTTTAGATACTCTTTTGGATGCGACTAGCTTAGTGAACACTCATTGTTTGGTTCGGCTGAGCCCGCAGCAGGGCAATTGGGTGACTGTGAGACAGCATAGTCGCGGATCTAAAAACCACTCTGCCGTTCGATTAGAACATCAAACAGGTTCTCCCCACTCAGTGATGCACCCACTGAGGATCCTGTTGAAAGTGCCCTAGTTATTGGCGATTCTATTACACGGAACGTGAAAATAGAGACACCAGCCACCATAGTCACATGTTTACCGGCGCCTGACATCAAAGCAAATTTAAAAGTGCTGGCTAAAGCTAATCGTAAATTCTCTAAGATTATTATTCACGTCGGCACTAATGATGTTCGACCGTCAGTCGGAGATCACCAAAATTAACATTAAAGAGGTGTGTAAACTCGCAAGTACGATGTCACCGCAGTCTGTTTATCTGGCCCCCTGTTAAAAGGAGTGATGAAATAGTTAGCAGATTATCATCACTCAATGGCTGGTTGTCTAAGTGGTGTCCTAAAATAACATAGGGTTCATAGACAATTGGAAAAGTTTTTGGGCAGACCCGACCTGTTGAAGATAGACGGCATTCATCCTACCCGGGCTGGTGCTGCTCTTCTCTCTAGTAATTTGGCACATAATCTTAGAGCTAAACCTTGACTCACTGGGGCCCAGGTCAGGAAGCAGACAAACTGGCTAAACCAACCGTCTGCTAGCTGTCTCACGTCACCAGAGTCAGCTAAATCCCAGCACATAGAGACGCTTTCACCTAGATATTATCACATAGAGACTGTGTCTGTTCCCGAATCAGTAAATACAAAAACCATCAAAACCATTCAACAGTAAAAATTTAATTGATGTCCAACAAATAAACAACAGATATAATACGGATGAACAATTGATAAATCTCGGGTTGCTGAATATTCGATCCCTTTCGCCAAAAACGCTTATTGTTAATGATATGATTATAGATCATAACCTAGATGTGCTGTGTTTGACAGAAACCTGGCTAAAACCTGACGACTACATTACTTTAAATGAGTCCACTCCCCAAGATTATTGTTATAAACACGAGCCGCGTCTGAAAGGAAAAGGGGGAGGTGTTGCTGTAATTTATAATGATAACTTCAGTATTACTCAGAAGTCTAGTTTCAAATATAATTCCTTTGAAGTTTTGGTGCTTTATGTAACATTGTGTAGTGTAAATGATAAATCCCGTTTGACATTTGTGTTGGCTACTGTATACAGGCCACCAGGGAACAAAATACAGACTTTATCAAAGAATTTGCTGGTTTTCTATCAGAGTTAGTACTGGCTGCAGATAAAGTACTAATTGTTGGTGATTTTAATATCCATGTTGACAATGAAAAAGACGCATTGGGATTGGCATTTAAAGACATTATAAACTCTATTGGAGTTAGACAACACATATCTGGACCCACTCATCGCCTTAATCATACTTTAGATCTAATACTGTCACACGGACTAAATGTTGATACCATTAAAATTCTGCAGCAGAGCAATGACATCTCAGATCATTACCTAATATCATGTATACTTAATATAGCTAAGGCTGCAAAGCCATCCTCGCTTCAAATATGGCAGGACTATAACCTGCGACTAAAGATTGCTTTATACATAATCTTCCTCATCAGTTCCATCTCCTCAGAATTACAGATAGCCAAGAGGAACTTGATGTTGCAACAGAAACTACTGACTCTCTCTTTACTAGCACTTTAGACATAGTTGCTCCTCGGCGCTTAAAGAAGATTAAAGCAAATAATCCAACGCCGTGGTACAACGAGCACACTCGGGCCCTTAAAACAGCAGCCAGAAAAATGGAGCGCAGCTGGAAGAAAACAAAACTGGAGGTTTTTCGCAATTTGTGGAAAGAGAGCATGATTGCATACAGAAAGGCCATAAAAACTGCTAGATCTGCTTATTTCTCAACTCTTTTAGAAGAAAACAAACACAACCCTAGGTATTTATTCGATACAGTGGCTAAATTAACAAAGGATAAAGCTTCAACTTCTGACATTTGTAAACAACACAGCAGTAATGACTTTATGAACTTCTTTACTAGTAAGATTGATAACATTAGGAATAAAATTATAACCATGCAGCCGTCTACTACAGTATCACTTCAGACAGAACATTGTAGTCTCACTGAGGAAAAATTACACTCATTCACTGCTATAGGAGGAGAAGAATTGGCTAAACTTGTCAAATCATCAAAATCAACAACATGTATGCTTGACCCTATACCGACTAGGCTATTAAAGAGATGCTTCCAGAGGTCATAGATCCTCTGCTTAATATTATTAATTCATCCTTGACATTAGGATATGTACCAAAAACTTTTAAGTTGGCTGTAATTAAACCACTTATTAAAAAACCGCAACTTGATCCTAAAGAATTAGTCAATTACAGACCAATCTCGAATCTACCGTTTCTATCAAAAATATTAGAAAAGGCAGTGTCTTCACAATTATGTTCCTTTTTAGAAAGAAATTGTATATGTGAGGATTTCCAGTCAGGATTTAGACCGTATCATAGTACTGAGACTGCTCTAATTAGAGTTACAAATGATTTACTCTTATCATCTGATCGTGGTTGTATCTCTCTATTAGTGTTACTCGATCTTAGCGCTGCATTCGATACTATCGATCACAATATTCTTTTGAACAGACTCGAAAATTATGTTGGCATTAGTGGAACTGCATTGGCATGGTTTAAATCTTACTTATCTGACCGTTATCAATTTGTAGCAGTAAATGAAGAGATGTCACACGATCACAAGTTCAGTATGGAGTACCGCAAGGCTCAGTGTTAGGACCGTTGCTTTTTACCCTGTATATGCTACCACTGGGAGATATCATTAGGAAGCATGGCGTTAGTTTTCATTGTTATGCTGATGATACTCAGCTCTATATTTCTTCACACCCTGACGAAACTTACCAATTCACAAGATTAACGGAATGCATAGCTGATATTAAAAATTGGATGAATAGTAATTTCCTGCAACTTAATTCAGATAAAACTGAATTTTAATTATTGGAAAGAAAAGCTCCACAAGTAGTGCCCTAGAATACTGTCTAACCCTCGATGGCTGCTCTGTCAAGCCCTCGTGCCAGTGAGGAACCTGGGTGTGCTCTTTGATACCAATCTTTCGTTTGAAAGCCACGTTTCTAGCATCTGTAAAACTGCATTCTACCATCTTAAAAATATATCTAAATTACGTCACATGCTTTCAATGCAAAATGCTGAACAATTAGTACATGCGTTCATGAGCTCAAGGCTAGATTATTGTAATGCTCTACTGGGTGGTTGCCCTGCTCGCCTAATAAATAAACTCCAGCTGGTCCAAAACGCAGCAGCTCGAGTTCTTACTAGAACCAGGAAGTACAATCATATTAGTCCAGTTCTGTCAACACTGCACTGGCTCCCTATTAAACATCGCATACATTTTAAAATCTTGCTTATTACTTATAAAGCAATAAATGGTTTAGCTCCCAGTACTTAAGCGAGCTCTTAACGCATTATACTCCATCACGTCAATTGCGGTCTATAAACTCTGGCCAGTTGAAAATACCTAGAATATCTAAATCAACTGCAGGCGGTCGATCCTTTTCCTATTTAGCACCTAAACTCTGGAACAGTCTTCCTAGCATTGTTCGGGAAGCAGACACACTCTGTCAGTTTAAATCTAGACTAAAAACACATCTCTTTACTATGGCATACACATAGAACATTTTTAACTTTCTTTATTCAAATCAAATGACTGATTGTTAGGCTGCATTAACTAGGTCAGCGGAACCGGGAACACTTCCCATAACACCTGATGTACTCGTTACATCATAAAAAGAGTGGCATCCACACTAATGTTAGTCTCTCTGTTTATCCCGAGGTTTACTGCAGTCGGCGGATCCAGGCCGTGTCCGGATCGGATGGTGGACCTGCATCTGGACATGACCAGCTCATCCTGGAGTGTCTGCTGAGACCGTGTCCATTAGTGTCTCCTCTGAATTCGCCTCACCGAACGTCATCCTCAATTAACCCGTCCGGCGCAATAACTCCGATCTTTCAAGTATTCATATTCTTGTGTAATCGACGCGCCATCCTAAATGAACCCGCCTCGTCGTCATACCCAAAATTTCGAATATTCCTATCTAATATGATTTATGACCTGCAAGGTTGCCTGAGTAATAATTATACACTGTTAATAATAGGCCAGAGGAGAACTGGCACCCCGACTGAGTCTGGTTTCTCCCAAGGTTTATTTTTCTCCATCATGCCCTGATGGAGTTTTGGTTCCTTGCCATTGTCGCCTTTGGCTTGGCTTGCTCAGTTGGGGACACTCAAATTATGATCCAAGTTACTCAACTAAATATACAAATAGAATTTATTAATTTGGTCATATATAATTCTATAAACTATCCAAATTAAACTAGCCAAATCAAATTTTGTTGCAATGTTGTCCTGTTTAACACTGTGAAGCTGCTTTGAAACAATCGTCATTGTAAAAGCGCTATATAAATAAAGTTGATTGATTGATAGTAAGGTTCGTTGTTAACACTCACACACCGGTCTCCACTCGCTCCTCCCATGTCGCTCGTTCGTCCACCTCGCCACATACCCCCATCGCCTCGCAGGCCGGGGGTACCACCGAGCAGCGCCTACTCCCACCGGGGCCCAATCTCCGCGCCTTCTGCGTCAGGGGTATGGGCAGACGAGACGAGAGAAACGGGAGCCGGAGACACAGGAAGCGACAGGACGAGAGAGTGGAGAGAGGAAAAAAAAAATTCTTGGTCCGGCTCCCTGACACACTGCCGCTCGGTCCTCAGCCAGCTGAGAGGCTCTTCCTCGCGGTACCATGCGATGGTACTGGACGCTCGATGGACGGCTCGATCCTCCTCCGCCCCTGGCGGCCGGGCGGTGGCTCCTCCGCTTGAGGGCAGCCGGCAGCGAGTCCCGCGCTCCCTGCTCCTCCCCATTATGGCGGATGGCAGCAGGCTCCGGCCCACGGCGAACGTCGGCGACTCCTCCGCTCCCTCCAGGACGGCCGCCACCCCACCTCGACCCAGGGGCACGGCAGCGAGGTCTCCGTCCCATCGATCTTCCGCCGCTCCAGCACCATCGCCTCGGGCAGCCACTCGCGGTCTCTCTTCACCCGCGCTGCCCGACCTCCTCAGCACCGCGATCCCCCTCAGCAGCGAGGGCTCTCCGACAGCATGTCCCTCCTTCCTCCCGGGTTTCGGCACCAGTGTAGTAAGGTTCGTTGTTGGTGGAAGGAAGAAGGCGGGAACCGGCGTTCAATCAAAAATACTTTAATAAAAATAAATAAACAAAACAAAAGTAAACCGCGGGCAGCCCCTCACGGACGACTGCCCGCACACACATACCAAAACATAAACAAAACTCAACATAAACTCCAGGCCTGGTCCTCTCTCCTCCTCTCCTGAACTCGCCCGTCCTTTTATGTCTCCGAGCTCCCTCATGAGAGGACTTCGAGACCGGTGTGCCTCGCTACAGGTGACGTTCATTAACACTCACACACCGGTCTCCACTCGCTCCTCCCATGTCGCTCATTCGTCCACCTCGCCACAATATGATTTGGCAATATCTTCCCACACATCTCTTTTTATTTCAACATGATGTGCTGTCACGTGCTGTGGGGCAGGAATCAACCTGAGCACATCCTCAAATGGATACCAGAGCGCATCCTCTCGCATTGGCCAGTATTAACGATTGTGTCCCACTCTATGCACCTTGCTCCCTCTTTTCTCTCCATTTCTCCATTTCTGCCGGCCTTTTTCCAAGTATGCCTCCCTTTTTGCAGGATCGCATGTGCACGGTAACGGTGCTGCTTTTCTGCAGCAGATAATCGTGGCATTTGCTTAAAAACAAGTTTACTTTTAAAATATTTATTGCAAAGTATTTTATAGTTACTGTCCAATTAGAATATTAAATGAACTCCAGAAAACTATAAGAACATGTCATGAATGTCAACTATGTTACTCTTGGTCAAAATAGTTACCTTCAACTAAGTTACCTTTGCAGAGTAACATAGGTTACTGGTAACCTAGTTGACATTTTTGCTGTTTTTAGGGACAAAATCAAAATGGTTGCCTAGCACCAGACACCACATGGCATTTTACGGAGAGGTTCTTCTAAATATTACATTTACAACTGAGTAAAATTGAAATTCAAAGTTATTCATGAATTAATTTAGTAACATTGTTGACATATGATAAGTACACATTTGCCCCAAGCACTACTTTAGGTGAAATAACCGAAAATGTGGAGGGAGAACATACCTTGGAGTCCTGCTAGTTTTCTCTTCAGGAGGAAATTACGACATGTGGAGCAGGTCATGTGATTTGGAAAACACACTCTTCCTTGAGGGGTGTATTTGCTATGGGTAACTTAGATGACAGCGACTTCTCGGACACATATTCAATTTGTCAATTTCTATTGAAAATGTGACATATTGCCCAAAAAGACACATTGTTCACAATTACCTCAGCTTAATGTAAATAATATAATTAAAACTGTTTTTGAATAAGTTTTTTAAATGTTGTTTTAGGTAATGAGATTGTGGTTGTAGTTCATTTCGGACGGTTATTTAGTTGACATTTTAGGGATATCTAGTAAATTTTTATAAATAAATGATTATTTCCATAATAATCAACTATGGAATTTGTAAAGACAAGATCATGAAGAACACTGAAGACTTTTAAAATTGTATTTTAATACGCATGTTTGTAAGATAAATCTCATGGACATGAAAACTCCCTCAATTATATATTGACCCTACTGTAGTTTTGTCAGAGCAAAGGTAAGCGCATTGTTGTTACTTTTTTTGTGGCGGATTATTGTACAGTATCAATGAATGGAGGGGCGTAGCCATCATTTCAAAAGTGAGGGGGGCAGAATGTCAAGCGATATCAGTTTTTTCTGACTTTCGTCAAATTGACTGGTTTTAGTTTTAATGTTATATATTTTTGCTTAATTGGCTTAATATGCTATTTATGTTAAAGCAATAAGCCTCCTTCTACAACAGTCAACCCTAAGTCTGATGCTTTCTGTTCTGTCTATAAAAAATTACAAATTAGTCTGATTAGTAGCAGAAATATTTAAATGTACGCTGTAAAAATAAAATTCAGGTCTCCAATTGAAAATTTTCTAGTGAACGATCACATCTCAATTTTTCAGTTGGCCAAATTGAATTTCTGTGAATTGATGCAATTTAATTCAATTAAAATTCAAGAAATTCAATTTGGCCAACTGAAAAATTTAGATGTGATCGGTCACTAGAAAATTTTCAATTGGAGACCGGAATTTTTTTTACAGTGTAGACATTGTTGCTAAATATTTTGTACATTCCATTCAGTTTGCAAATGCATACGATAAAAGGTACACAACAACAAAAGACCCATTTTTTGGTTCCCAGACTTGATTTTAGTTATAACTTTAGTAATAACTTTTCACAAACAGAGTAGTTACTTTGTTTTGCTTATGCAAGGCAGTGTAGACATAAAACACATAATGATTGTTTAATGGAAAAAAAACTAAACTTATTCCATTAATTATCTTATTCGAGTCGTTTGTTTTTCCTCACCTCTGAAGCCTCCTCAAAACTTTCTGCCTCATCCTCTCTCAACTTTGAATTAACTTCTGGCTCTGTCTATTGACAATAAAGAAGTGTTTGAACTACGTACATACAGGGAATTATGACATACAGAAGAAATGATGTACACTGCTAGACAATAGCCAATCATTTGTATCCTAAATTATCTTTCCTATATTTTCCTAATGACAATTTTATGATTGGATTGAATACTGCATTGCTAATGAATTGTATAATATAATAAAAATTGTAGGGTTAAACATGTCACAAAGCTGCCTGATTCAGACAGATATTTAGTGGCTGTTAATGCGTGAAAACCTGAATTCAACATTAAAAATCACATCTATATTCTAATTTTAAGAGCTTTGATAACAGATATTTGAAAATTGAAAATTAAAAGACGTTACAAAAGAAAATACACTGAAAATAAGAGCACGTTTGTGCGGAGAGCAAATATTTTCAATTCCCAGCAAAACCTGCTAACGTAATTATTCAACAAGAGAAAAAGGCAGTTATTCATCGTTGTGCAACACAATTCGGATACATGCCAACTTACTGTGCTTGACTTTTTCGTAAAAAAGGAGTGAATCGTTTTTTGCCGTTTTGAACTCATCGCGACCTCTATGAAAATGATGATTACAGCGCGGGTGCGAGCATGGGCGTGCGGCGGCCGTGACACGTGAGGGACTGATTACCATGGAAACGTGAAAGGCACACGTATGTAGATAGATCTCGTCTTTTTGAATTTTTAATTTTATATCTGGATTTATACACATTGCCTCGTGAAAACATCAACTGAACACAGTTTGCCGAATGCAAAATTGAGGGGGACGAATTTACATTTTATATAAAGTGGGGGGGACATGTCCCCCGCGTCCCCCGCGTAATCTACGCCTATAAATGAATGACACATTTTTGGCAGTGGTGAGTTATTAACATGTGTGAAATGCCTGTCAATTACGGTGCTTTTTTCGATCTTTTATATTAGGCACTTTTTGCACTTAAAGAGGCTAATTCAATGATATCAAATAATTTTCCCAGTTAAAGTTTTTGTTTGTTTGTTTTATTAGTGGGTGGATTTTGGTGAGCTTTGAGCCCTGCACGGGCTTCAGTTCTAGGCCCTAGCCCGGCCCGAGTCCTGAAGCCCGTGTTTAGTTTGTTTTTTGAATCCTCCTTGTTATGACACACTGCTGCAGCCATTAAAATAGTTCAGCTTTGTTTTTAATGTCAAAGTAGTTATATTTCGATTTATCAATAACCGTATCCTCATTCATATTTAGACGCAAAAATATCCAGGTACAAAAAATAGCCGAGAAGTCGGAAGTTTAAATGAAGATTAAATGTCCTTAGTTTTCGTCTTTGTCAATGTATTTCATAGAGCAAATAACGTTCAGCTGCATTTCCTTTCCCTGCGTCTCTCACTAACGAGTCTCTCTCACATACACGCCCCACACACACACACACACACACACACAAAGCCCCTCCTCCCTGCACACCGCCCCGTCTCCATGAGAACGAGTGTTCGACGTTCGACGTAGAAAGCAAGTTCGCGAAAGGTTGGTATCTCGTGAACACCTTTACACAATCACACATTAAAAAGTGGTATAAAAATATTTTTAATTCTGAATATAGTTTTGTCAGTGTGTTAATGTCGACCCGAGAAGCGATGGCTACTTTGGAAAGTTAATTAGTCGCAAATTTGAGGTAAAATGCACATAATTGTAGCTCTAGATGTGAGTGCAAAGATTTTGCAAACACAAGTTACAAATACCCTGGGGGCTAAGCCCCCCCTGTCTTCCAATCCTAGTGACGTCCCTGGTACACAAAGATGTTCCGTACAGATGACCTTTTAACGCTGATCGCTAAGTAAATACTTCCTGTTCATACATAAACTATATATCTGTGTCTTCTTCATTTCTTCCTTTTTCTTACTCGATCAAGAAAGAGACCCCACCGCTGTTTGTTTCAGTGAGATTTCCGTTAATTTGCTAGGTGCGCCCGCTGCACTTGAAAATCTGACAGTGGGCAAGCTGCACGTCAGACTCCAGCTTGTGTGGGGAGATAAATAGAGCAGCGACAATGTACATTTTGATTTAATTTGTGCTTCTCACGGTATTACATTCTTTATGAAATGAATATTATGTTATCACAAATTGTTAAATATATTACCTTTTGTTGAATAAATGCTTTGAAATGTTTTTTTTTTTTGTAATCCGCTTGTCGCCACTCTCAGGAGACAAGAAGTTTACACATTGGTTTATCTTTAAAAAAATTGAATCAGTGCAAATTGTTTGCCATTCTTTGTCTTCAGAAAGATATGGTAATGTTATTCACCATTGTTTCACATGGTTCACGCTTAACTCGCATGCCATAATTAATATCAGACACAATCATGCCAAACTCGCATGGTCCTCTTATTGCACCAGCAATCAACTTACATTTTAACCAAATAAAAAGGTATTCACCTTTATTATTCATTTAAATTATTTTTTATTCAATTAAAATAAACAAACAGCTCGCAATTGATCAGATAAATGTCCATTTTCGTAGTTGAAATCAAGTTATGCGCTCTGTACGGAACATCATTGTTAGCGTGTACGGAACACTGTTAATGCTCATCATCTTCCGTACACCTGCGGAGGAGGTACTTTTCTCCACTTTTCTCAAATACTATTGGTCCAAAAGACATCAATCAAAGTGTGGACTGTCCAATGGGTATTCATCCAGGGAATGATCACACAAACATGCTTGTTTGGCTCTCAACAACAGAGGAGTGGTCGCAAACGTGCGGCGTATAGCGAAAAGTGTACGGAACATGGTTAGTCTACGTTAGCTATAAATCGATGCGGGAGTTCACCAACAGATATGAGCTGCATTTTATTTATCATTAACTCATTTCAAGATCAAAGACAGCAATATGAAAAAAGCGAGCTAAGCACTGGTAAGATCATTTATTCTCATTCATTTTATTGAAGATGATTATGGGTGTGTCTCAATCAGCTCCCTAGTTCATCTGGGCACTGATCAGGGATCAGCCCATTGACTTATGTCCTGATTAGTGCCCTACCTACTGAACTAGGGAGCTGTTTGAGATGCACGCCATGTGTTTTTGAGCACCTAAGACTTATTTTTAGTTTCACTATGGCCGTTTGAGTGTAGGCTACTCATTTGCAGCGACACGTGTTACAGTAGCGCCGTCGGATCTGGCTACAACAAGCCTCTAACACGCTCTACGTGTTTATTTTTTTAACAATTTGCCAGGAGTGAAATTTACATATGTGGTTTAAACAACCAGATGCATTTACACTTGTCCAGAATTGTCTGAAATGTATTCAGAAATATAGGGCTCTAAATTATCGACCCAATCTGGCAACACTGATCACACATGTAGCCTACATTTATATTCCAAAAAAAGGTTACTGATAACATGCCTCTGAAGTTTAACTTTTTGCATTACAATACTTATAGGAAATCAGTCATCATAACTTCCACTTCATGAAACACATGTTAATGCTCAGCAGTACACATATATGGTATATTTGCATTGTACTAAAATGCATTCATTTTCAATGGGTATATATGCGGCTGAAACAGGTAGCCTAGTGCATCCCAAATTTTTCAACATTAACATTTTAATATAACATTATAGTAATTATGGCCTTTAGAATAATGCTTTTGGAGGAGGTGGGGTAGTGCACTACTGGCCCCTGTGAGGTAATGCACTGTAGGCCCCTGCGGCCTAAGCTTTTGTCCTTAATGGCATTTTTTCTCCCTACATTACTTTTACTTTTATACTTTAAGTAGCTTGAGTTGATACTTCAACTTCTACAGAAGTATTTTTAAACCCTAGTATCTATACTTCTACTTGAGTAATGAATGCGAGTACTTTTGACACCTCTGCAAATTTCCCAAATAATTTTTCTATATTTGTGATGACAGATTTTTCATTTTTGTGTGAATCTGTGAAAATTTTTATCAACTGTATGAGGGTCTTTTGTGCACTTCATACTATTTAAAAACATAGTATTTAGTTAATCTCTCTTCTTCAATATGATTCAAAAACAAACTGAAAACGGCGGAGTAGTTTCCTCACACCCTCTTGACTTTTTCGTATATTTAGGTGATACAACCACTGATCTATATAAATGACTGGATTGCTCATTACGTCATATTAGGTGAAGCCGCCGCGCCACCATATTGGTATTCCCTGTAAGCTCACGCATTCTATTGAATCAATAGGAAATTATATGATTTTACTGAGAAAACATTGCCTAAGGAGACACTGTTTAATATCTGAAGTCTCCTGTACGTGCTTACATCACAACTGTCGTAAGCATGTAAATTGATATTCGTTTAAAGTCGGTAATTTCCCCTGCTTATTAAAAAGTTACGTTCATTCGTTGCAGTAGTGAACATCAGCTCGGCGGGCGGACGAGAAACTTCAGCGTATGTATTACAACTGTCAAAGCACGCACTTTGTAACATGAAATCGTCTTGTACTGTTTTGTTTATGATTTTATGTTGTGTTTTAGTATTGTTTTATTCATACAGAAGGCTAACTACAAATGTTTCAACAATGATTTCGTTAACAGCATACATTGTAAAGCCGTTAATGAGTTAAACGATGATTAATTAAATATTTAATTCAACAACATGGCATACATAACACTTATATGGAATTATTCTCGTATGGAAAGTAAACGGCATACATTTGCATTGTCTTTAAGGGTCTATACACACATCATAACGTATTCAGGCAGATAATGCCGACTGCTTTATTTCGAGATGCTGCATGGCAAACTTTGAATTGTAGGCCTAATACAATAGTGCAAAATAGAGACTTGAATGAATATTTATTGTTATTCGAATCAATTTCTGCAGATAAGTACATATAACGTTAGACATTAATGTTTATTTCCGCCATAATTACGTTACATAGCCTACATAAAGAAATATATTTTGTGTGAGATCAGTTACGTTACCTGTGTCGGCAGTGTGCAATAACACACCCACATTAACGATTTCAATGACTCATACTCTCCGAAAAGACCATAAACATTACAGATAATAAGTATATATTAATTTACATACATATATCATGAAACAAATCCTTTGAGACTGATATGCTGCAAATCGTGAGATTTTATGGCTGTACGTCAATGCTGCCCTCTCTCGGGTGGGAATAGTAAGATGGCCGCTCGAACACTTCCGGTGGCTTCGCCTGATGGCAGTTTAGAACGCGATGAGCAATCCAGTCATATCAGTGGAGACAACCATAAATATCATGAATCAAATCACACTGGACAGTCTGCTGTTGTCGTGGTTTCGACTGTGTTTAAACAGATATAAACAGTGCACTCAATAACGTCCACAATGGTTTTGGACACCACTACGAATGGCTGTACCCTCAAATAATGCCCTATTTGAGGGTATAGAGGCGATTTCGGATTTTGCCATGGATTTGCCATTAATGACATGAATACTGGGGGTTGAGACCTGCTTCACCTGAACCAAACTGACCTTAATTAGCTATCTGACACCCTAAACTGCAACACATGTCAATATTTGGTGTTTGCCGGCACCCTAAGCTCATTTTAAAGCTTTTGAGTGTCATGCTTTCAGAGTGATTGTGTTAAAGGGTTTTGCAGATGCAATATAGCAAACTGGGTTTGTCTAGTAATTGGAAGAGTGGAAGCCAGTGACTTGAACCAGTGGAGTTTCGCTTAATTCTAAAATGGTGAGAGAACTTCCAAATGATTGAACAATTTAAATTAAAAAAATTTAAATGAATAAGAACAGGTTTGAGTCTGTAACTTGTCCTTTTGCATTTCCCTCTCGTTCAAGATGAATGTTTGGTTTATGACCTGTCTTGTGGCTTGTTTGATGTCTGTGTCATACAGTGCACCAATGTCTGTGGGTAAGATGTGAATTGGTTTACAAACTTCTATAATTCAGTTATGTTCAAGTTTTCAACTTTCAAATTCTCATTAAGTGTGTTAATTTTGCTGTATTTTGGCTCTTCTCAGCTTGGTGTTATCATATGCCGTCATGTAGTAAGTTTTATATTTGTCCTTTTTAATTGATCATAGCCCTACTTCTTTAACTCCTCCTTTCATGGCACAGAGTCAGTGAGCTTTCTGTGCTTTCAGGTGATGTCACATGGCCCATAATTGCAGAAAAATACTGTAGTGGCACTCAACAGTCTCCAATAGATATCAAAACTGCCAATGTGCAGGCTAATGCTAATCTGATCTCTTTCAAATTCACTGGCTATGATGACAAAACAACCTTGACTGAGATTAAAAACACTGGCACGACAAGTGAGTCATGTTCAAATGTATAGATGATAAAAAGAGCTACAAGTTAAGGTTTCATGTGGTGTTTTGTTAGCTTGTTACTGCTGTTTACCTCTGATCAACTGTAACTTCACCATGCTGGAGTTATTTGTTCTTTGAGGACAGAACATACAACTAACATGTTGGAATTTGGCTTTACTCTTCAGTTATAGTTCAACTTAATCACAGGAAAATGCATGTGGAAGGAGGGGATCTGCCAGGCTTGTTTGCCAGTACGCAGTTTCATCTTCACTGGGGTAACGGCAGCGCCATTCCTGGATCTGAACATACTGTGGATGGCAAACGATATCCAATGGAGGTATGAAGATTTGACAAAATAGTACTACTTTTCGCACTTGTACTTTCACTTCTCATTTGTCCTGTCCATCTGTTTCAGCTGCACATAGTAAATCAGTTTGAACATAACAGGACAACTAGGTTGGCTGCTCTTGGCTTCTTCATTGAGGTATGCTTCTGCTTGCCAATAAACGGTTTGAGGCTGTACATTTTAGTTGAGTTTTTTTTTTTTTTTGGGGGTGGGTTCTGCACCCACAGGCCACTGCGGAAACTGGTAAACCAGAGAGCTGGAAGACCTTGACATCTTACCTGGCAAAAATCGCCAATGCAGGCAAGTCTCAGGCTGCAAAAGTAAAGCATACTTGTTTTTTTCCATGACTGATTATTCTTTGTGAATAGAAATGATATTCTTGTGTCAGATGTGACCTCCTCCTTAAAGAGCAAAATATTTTCTAATGGCCTTCCTGCTTCTCAGATGATAAAGCATACATAACTCAACATATCTCTATGGATGACCTGCTTCCTGGAGTGGACAGGACGAAATATTTCCGTTATCTTGGCTCATTGACCACACCAAACTGCAGAGAAGGTGTTGTGTGGACCATCTTTAAAGATCCTGTCAAAGTCAGCAAGGATTTGGTAAGGTGTGCGTGCGTGCGTGCGTGCGTGCGTGCGTGTGTGTCCGTCGTTAAGAACACCCCTGGTTATGTGGCAAGGTTAAATGTTAAAAAGGTTCTTCAGGTTATTAATTCCACACTAAACCCTTAGGTTTACAAAAGGAGGATTTAACCGTGATGTAGAACTATTTGGGTTCGTCAAGGAACCTTTTATTTAACAATTCTAAAAAGGAACCCAATATTTGGTGTGAAGAACATTTTAATCTACATGCTTCATAGATGCCAATACAAAGCCTTTATTATTATTTTTTTACTGTAAGAAAATGGTCCTAAGAACTGTTCACAGAAAGGTTCTTTGGGGAACCAAAAATGGTTCTTCAATTTACACCTACAAAAGCCCCTTGAATCAAACTTTTTGGGAAAATACTTATTTAGTAGAGCTGATAACCGTTTGGTTGTGTGCTTGTTTGTTATTTGTTTTTTCTACATTTATGTAGTAGAAATGTCCATATCTTTTCATTTTTTGTTGGTTTTTGGGCAGTTCATATATGGAACTTTTGTTTCCTCCTCAATATTAGATTGATCTATTCAGCACGAGGGTTTACGTCAACAAGGTGACCAACTCTCCCCTAATGGTGAACACATTCAGGGGCGTACAGCCAGTCAACGGCAGGATTGTGACATCACAGATGGCATGTACCAAAGTTGGTCCTAAATCCCTAAAACCACTTTGTTAAAAATAAATATAATTTTACTGGTAATCTGTGTGTGGAGTATATTTGCTGTAATTAAAATTGAGGACATTTCTTGGTTGTGTTTTTGTTTTTTTTTTAAGAGGATTTTTTCTGTATTTTTACACAATGTGTAATTTTACTTTAAAATTTATTAATTTTACAGATTTTTTTCTCTCTATAAAATATAAAAAAGGAAACAAATTTATAAATACTGAAATCAGCAGTCGTTCAACATGTTTTTCTTACCATTGAAGATAATGTGTTGGTTAAAGTGAGTTGTCTCTTAGGTGAAGTAGTATTTGTTCAAAGGCTTGCGCGTAGCTAACATTTATTTATTTTACTAATCTTTTAACCTGACAAATTTTCCCCTAAAATTCCTAACAACCTCAATTCATGTACATTTTTATTGTTTTCCAAATCGAATTGCAAATGTTTTGTGTTAGTACAGAGGGATTGTGTTAAAGGGTTTTGCAGATGCAATATAGCAAAATGGGTTTGTCTAGTAATTGGAAGAAAGCCAGTGACTTGAACCAGTGGAGTTTCATATAATTCTAAAATGGTGAGAGAACTTCCAAATGATTGAATCTTTGTGATTTGGCTAAAAATGTAAATTTAAAACATGTAAATAAATAAGAACAGGTTTGAGTCTGTAACTTGTCCTTTTGCATTTCCCTCTCCTTCAAGATGAATGTTTGGTAGAAATTTAAATATATTTCATTTGGCAAATAGTTTTAAGTTGGTTTTGGGTAGCTCATTTATGGAACTTGGTTTTCCCCCTAAATATTCGATTGACCTATTCAGCACAAAGGTTTACGTCAACAAGGTGACAAACTCTCCCCTAATGATGGACACATTTAGGTGCGTACATCCAGTCAATGGCAGGACCGTGACATCACAGGTGGCAGGAACCATAACTTCTGGCCCTATATCCCAAACGCCATCTAACTTGGACCCTCTAGACCTCTCTTCTGATTGTCAAACCCCTGAACCTTACCCTACACTTGATTTCCCAACTGATGCATACTGGTTGAATTCAAGTGGTAGGGCTGGCAATGTTATGAAGTTTCTTTTTTTTTTTTATATTTTCAATAAATGTAAAAATGTACTTGTACCAGATTTATCAGTCTTGTTATGTATACAGATCTTTCATTAACACATAATGGGGTCCTAGTTCATGTATGCATTCATCTTGTCAACTAAAGCTCAACCCCCTACTGTTTTACAAGTGTATGTACAAGGTTTTATATAGTGATATATTGCTGAAACTTTCATACATGTTTGACGTGCACTATCATTGTATTCTACAAATCCCATCTGACTTTGTCATCAGTTTTGCACTTTAGAAAGAAACCAACACTTTAAGATTTGTAATGTAGATTAAAGGTATCTGAGTGTACGTAGATGGGAGCTGAAAATGAGTTGTGGTTTTTAAACCTGTGATTGTAAATCATGTCATAAGTTGCTGTTCTTAGTTTGAGTTATTCAAGAACTGGTAAGGTTTTAAAGAATTGATGTAACTGGTGCTTGTTTTGACTGTCATTCATTGGCACGTGTGTGTCAGGGTTTCTCCTTATGCAGGATTCATTGATCTGGGCCTGTATTCATAAAGATTCTAAGAGTCCTCTCAGAAAACTCCTAACGAGCTTAAAAACTTTTACGTAGTCTATTCGGGACCGATCTGAGAGCAACTCTGAGCAAGGAAAATAAAGTCTGTCATGTTCTCAGTCGAGTAGCAAGTGTTTAATCTCAAACACTCCGCTTATGAAATTAAACCTTGCAATGCTTTATGGAGTGTGTATGGAAAGACTCTTCTGAGAGTGAAGAAGGCATAATCAGAAAATCTTGTCTCAAGTGGTTTCTTTTGTGTTGGTAATTAACTGTTAAGTGATTTAGTTTTGGACCTCTTTAATCTGGACTCAAACTAGAATTTACAGGTTCTAGACAGTATATATGTTAAGAGTTTTAACCGTGTCAATTGCTGAATTAAAAGTTTGACAGTAAACCGACACATTATGCATCTTTATTGGATATCAATTTTATTGGTAAGAATTATTCAAATATAAAAATTTATAACATTTAAATATTTAAGAACACATTATCTAACAGTGAACAAGAGTAGATTATAAAATATAAAATAACATTTACTAAGAGAACCAAGATTAATTTGTTCTATGCAGATTTGTAATGACAGAAATATATTTTTATTTTTGGGCGATCAATCCTATTAATGTTCTTTAAATCTCTTAAAACAACTCCAGCAGCTCACCACTTAGCTTTCATCAATACAATCAGCAGTGCTGTTAATTGGAAAAAGGATGTGTGTGTGTGTGTGTGTGTGTGTGTGTGTGTGTGTGTGTGTGTGTGTGTGTGTGTGTGTGTGTGTCAATTACTTTTAATGGCCATTTACATGACACAGCTGGTTTCAAAGCGCAAGTTCTTGAACATAATACCCTTATGGTATCTGTGTAAAATACAAAAACATGAATGAGTGGAAAGGGTGACAATGCTTGCATCTTAATGGTGCAATCAAGTCATGTCGCAAAGATCTTATTTACGAATTGAACGCACATGAACGGCACCACGAAGTCGTAAATACCAGTGGGAATTTTGGCATTTTCTTTAAGCCCTGATCTGTACGAGTTGGGGGCGGTGTCCCGAAGAAACATGGTGGAATCAATGAATGCAACATCTGTAGTTGAATATAACAAACCTTGACCAAAAACCCTGACAGTGTCTAACTAGAGCTGCAGGGAGGGATTTCCACTGGTTTAGGGGAAAAATTCATGCACGTTTTACATTTTCAGTCGTAGTATTTCTTTAGTGACATTGCCAACCACTGGCCTGGCAGCAGAATATGGATATTTTAGTCGTTTTTGTGAATGTGACTTTACTTGAGTCAATATCCATAAAAGTATATTTACTTTTGCTTAAATATGAAGATTAGATACTTAATAAAACACTGAGCATCTTTAAAATTTTGTTGCTTAAAAACTTGCAGATTTAGGAGAAACTTAAAAATAATGGGTGTGTCAGTCCTAAATTTAGGACTCCTAAATTTTAGCTCTAAGAGAATTTCAAAAAGCATTTTAGCACTACAACTTGCTCCAAAATCCATGAAACGCTAGGAGTAGTCAAGATGACTCCTAAGTGAGTAAGACCAAATCCCTAAACAATCCTAATGGATGTTACCGCAATCCGCCCAAAGACACTATACAACATTGAGGCAATAGTGATAATGAATGCATCTTTAATAAGGTGAATTCAGGATAATTGGGACACATTTTGCCATTGCGATGACTTGGAAAAAGTGTCCCAATCACCCTGAATTCACCCTAATAAATTATAATGTCAGATTATCTCTGGCAGTTGTTTTTACGTATTCACACTTTCAAATGATTGAATAAAGTAAAACAAAATAAGCGTATTTGACATGCTGTCTGAAGCCATTGAGGGCTCTGAGCTCAGAATTTAGCCCAAACCCAGAGTTCTGCCCCGCATTTCAGACCGAGAGTGAGGAACGGGGTGGTGGAGGGATGCAGAAAACTGTGGAGGTAAGGTGAGTCGGCTCTCGGCTGTGTATATATACCTCCTCTCTGCGCTGATTAGATAAGCAGTTTGAACGTGCTCATCACAAACTTTGTTTATAGAACAATCTCTCGAGATGTTAGAGTCTGACAATTAGCTGAACATAGTTTAATTAGTAACACTTAGCCTACTTTTTAAAATCTTTATTTGAATATAGCAACATGAAACATCATTCAACAAAACATTTCTATGATTAAATCACTGACAGAGACCCCTTCCCCTACCAGCCAATCACTGTGGGCAGAGTTAGTAAGCATGATGACATCATCCATAGCAAAGAGGTCAACTCCGCCCTTACTCTTAGCTTAAGACTTCTTTCTATTCCTTAGTAAAAGTTGCTCTCAGAAACTTTGTGAATAGGTTTTAAGAGAAAACTCGTAACTAAGAACTTGTGAGAACTCTTAGTGGTAAGATAAAATGTTTTGTGAATACAGCCCCTGACATGCATAAAAGAAACTTAAAAGTATAATAGCTGACATCTTCAAACACCTGAATCAAATAAGCCTTAATCAAACCTGGAACCAATTGTCTCAATTAAATCATCAATACCCTTCCATAGCACATTGCAGGACTTTAAAAGCCTTTGAGTATAAAGCTTTCATACACTGTGGTTCTTCAACAAGGTATTGCAGAGTCAAAACAGGCTCCAGGTTTGAGCTTTGAATCAGAAGCGAAGCAGCCAAGTGAAGTATTTAAGGACTGGAGAAGTTATTTCAATTGGCTAAAATGGTAAGCATGCATTGTGTCAAGTGTACTTTGTGTAATGCTTAAATGTTATTGATTTGTTCTGGCAAATTATTTTAGTTGATAAACTAAGTGTTTGCATTATTTTTTTTAAAGATGAATGCTTTCGTGGCCTGCCTTGCAGCTTGTCTGTGGCTGGTGGTGCACACTGAACCAACCTCTGAGTGTAAGTGTTTGTTTGTCATTTGGTTGAGTTGTCTCTTATCTGGATAATGCCACTGTGTATTGTCATGTTTCAAACATTTAATGTCAACTTCCCTTTCTTTTTCTCTTAAGCATGGTGCTATAACAGGCCATCCTGTAGTAAGTTTTCCCCACCCATACATTAACCTAAATCATACCATAATAGCTGTAGGGTAACTTATGTACAACAAGGATAGTAAACACAATACATAGTGTTTTTTATTTTTTTTCTCAGGTGATGTCACTTGGCCCACAACTGCAAGTAAAGACTGTAATGGCACTCAACAGTCTCCAATAGACATCGTATTAGCCAATGTCCAGGCTAATGCTAATCTGACCTCTTTCAAATTCACTGGCTATGATGATGAAACAGCCTTGACTGAGATTAAAAACACTGGCAAGACAAGTAAGTAGATTGCATGTTACATTTTGAAAAACTAACACTAGAGGTTTTGTTCTCTTTTACCTTGAACGCTATTTTTAAACTGCCATGCATGAGATGAGTGCAACGGTCAAGCATGCCCCTGTGGAGCTTGTTTCAATTTAAACAACTGAATAGCCACACCGTAGAATGAAAAGACTCGTTGAGTGTGACCCATTCTCACAGTGCATTTTAGTGGGTTAAACATGCAAATTAGCGATGTGAAAAATGCAAGTTCTAGAGACTTAAAAAAAGTAACTCTTTTAAATAGGACCCCACTTCAAGGACAGCACTACAAAAGACTCAAATGCATCCATCTAGTGTTCATGTTGGTAAAGAGACGTAGAGCAGTGAAAAGGAAAATGTATTTTGTGTGACTGGCCTTAGGGTCGGTTTACGATGCATTTTTGCTGTTCTTGCGAGATTGCAATGTCTAGAGACTTGTTTGACTTGAATGCCAATTTCTTTTGTCAATGACACTTGTGAGGCTCTGCAAAAGACGTGATCTGCAAGCGTGGTGCTTTAAGATTTTTGTTGTGTGTCTTTACATGGAAAAAGAATGGAAAAGTAGCACAGTGGAATTGAGAATTGGCTGTGCACACAGAAGGATTCACTGAACCTTTTAATAGGAAACTGGCTTGGAACAGAATCTCTGTGTTCAATTTGTTGTGGTTTTACTCTTCAGTTAAAGTTCAACTTAATCACACAAGACTGCATGTGGAAGGCGGTGACCTGCCAGGCTTGTTTGCCAGTACGCAGTTTCATCTTCACTGGGGTAACGGCAGCGCCATAACTGGGTCTGAACACACTGTGGATGGCAAACGATACCCAATGGAGGTATGAAGAGTGTAATAAAATTAAGCTTTTGTTTTTATTACTGGTCTTCAATAAGGTCTTGCATTTCAGTTGCATGTCATAAATAAGGCAGACCGTAATGGCAGTATTTCTGGTAATCCAGAATTGGCAGTTCTTGGTGTCTTCATTGAGGTATGTTGCCTTTCCTCTCGAATTTGGAGAACTCTGATTTCAACTGTTTTAATTGTAATGCCACCCACAGGCCTCTAATGACACCGGGAAACCAACAAGCTGGAAGAGCTTAACGTCTTATCTTAAGAAAATCGCCAATGCAGGTTGGGCCATGCTCCTAGAGTAAGAAGAAAGAAGGGTTTGCTTAAAATATCCTGGTAATGTTCATAAAGGTTTAATTTTGTCTAAGGTGATAAAGCAAGCATTTCCCACAATGTCTCAATGGATGATCTGCTTCCTGGAGTGGACCGGACAAAATATTACCGCTATATTGGCTCTTTAACAACACCAAACTGCACTGAAGGCGTGTTGTGGACGATCTTTAAAGATCCTGTCAAAGTCAGTCAGGATTTGGTAAGTCTATACACATTAAGGCCTAAATTTAAGACCAGTCATTTGATTTGCAGTTTCCATCCATTTAGATTATTTTCTTATGTTACACATCTCATTTCTTGTAGTCTGAACACTTAATTTAAAGATTTGTTTTCTCCAAACCCAGCCTTTTCATGAGTCTGCTCTGATTGGTCAAAAGTGTTGTTGTGATTGGTCTACCGCTTGCGGCGCATATCGGAAACAACGTCTATTACGGTTTCCTCAGCTCTAGAAACAGTGATACGAACCAGTGGATGCAAAGTAGATTTGCAGCAAAACAGCATCTCATGTCGACAAACCCATCCAATCTCAGTTACAGCTATAGAGTTTGAGGATGGGTCAAAGCAGATGTTTACTTACCTATTTTATGTATGACTGACAAATGCTTCACATTAAGTTTATTTAATGCTTTTCTGAGTGTATTGAATTTTTTACATATTCATTTAATTTTAAGTCTTAATTTCTGCCTCAGTTATTGATGTAATTGATTTGTTGTCTGCTTTTGTTTCTCAAGATTGACCTCTTCACTACGACTATCTACATCAACCAGACCACTAACTCTCCTTTAATGACCAACACTTTCCGAGGTGTTCAGCCCATTAATGGCAGGGTTGTGAGGTCCCAGGTAGCAGGTACCAGATCTACTGGCCTACTTACACCAACCTCGACCAAAACACCAACTACACTGACATCGACCTCAAAACCAACTACACCAAAATCAGCCACAAAACCAACTACACTGACATCGACCTCAAAACCAACAACACCAACATCAGCCACAAAACCAACCATGCCGAAATCGGCCGCAGCAAACCCCTCCAAGGCTCTAATGAGCCCACTTCTGTGTCTCGCCCTCCTGTACTGCATCCTAACTTTGTTCTAAAACTGGTCCACGAAATGGACTGTTGAACAGAAGGCTTTAGTCCTAATGATGTAAAAAAAAAGTACCTTTTTGTTAGCCATATCAAGTAATGCTAATTTTATCTGGTTTAATGTATCGTTCTTGTCAAATGTGTAATTGTTGTGGAGAAATTTCGGTGTATCAGCTAAATGCGAACTTCCTTGCTCTCGGCTTGTTTCCTGCAACAGTTTCATATGGAAGTGTGGCTGTCTCCCATGTTTTGCACTCAAGGTCTCGAACATTTTGGTTGTGCTGTGTTTCATAAGTTTGATTTGGTGCACAGTTTTGAAACCTTTGCTCTGCATGTGTTTGGACTTAATGTAAATGCACTCATTTTAATATTTGACTAGGGTCCACTTTGCAGTTTAAAATGGAAAGTAAGCAGTAAATGTAGGCAACAGGCAGAGAGTGAGTATTTCATTGACTTTTAGCTTTAGGAAAAACTTAATCCTTCTCCCCAGAATTTTCACACGGTTATTTATCTTTTCACTGTAAAGATTGGCTTTGTAGTTGCTGGTTTTCACTCCAAAGGTGTTGTCTAATGTTTGTCAACGCATCAGTGCAGTATTAATGTTGATTTACTGCCTGGCTTTTTTAAATGTAAACTGTCATGAGGAAAATCATTAAAGTAACTAATTGTATCAAATCTGCTGTTTTATTTGCATTTGTCTCAGTATTTAACTGCAGATAACCATGATTGGCTGGCTTTTTTTTTTTTTTGCAGTCTTGCCATTTTGTGTTTAAAAGCGGTGTAATGGGTGTCCAGATGCCCCCAAAACTAATGTAACACAGAAATAACAAAGCATTTAGTAAATGTGCTGTGCTCTTCTGTATATACTGTATTTGTATTTAAAATTATTTAAATACAAATACAGTATTTTTAAAACACACAATACATGTGAAATTGGCAATTTGTTGCAGGTATCCCTATTAGGCTGACATCTATCTGGGTCTATTCTGAATGCCTAAAAGCTTTTAGATGTGTGCAAGTTGTGCAACTGCTTAGAAACTTTTGTTTTCATTTTATATTCCCTGCCCTGTAGGAAATAAAATTAAACCTCATTTAACTTATTAACACCATTACTTCAAACTCTGTAACAAGACCTCAATAACATGTTCTGTTCTAATGTTACAATTTGAAGTTTACTGGGTTTAACTTGATTATTTGGTTGGGGTTTAAGTGTAGGCTACTAAAACTCACGTGTCCTCAAAATGACCCACAACGTAATCAGTTTATTTGTAAAGAAATCCATTTATTCACAAACTTCTCATGAGATGAGTGTTTGACAAATTATTCAACAAACTACTTCCTGTCATCGCTGCTTTTTGATGGTTTAGAGAAACACCCTCTGTCGTTTCACAGAATTATACAACGGAGAGCACGTCAAGCATAAAAGCCTCGTAGGTTTACCGAGGAGCACGGGCAGTATGCAGGTTAGCGGCGTAGAGCCATGCGAATAGAATAAACAAGGCTTCAATTGCACAAAGCTTAAGAGAAAGCGGCAACTGTGTGCTGATTCCACCGCTTGCCACGTTAATAATGGACTACAAGTTTTGTCTTCCGCCACATGCGTTCAGATTTGAGCCCGATCTCACGAAAATGCGTATAAATAGTACGCAGTGTGCAATCTCGTAGAATGTATACGCTAAAACTCATTTTGGCGTGCATATGGTACGCTGCTTTTGGCGTGCATATGATACGCACTTTATGGCGTATTATATGTACGAACCCCCCACACCCCCACCCTCACCCTACCCAAAAGCGTGTCATATACACGCCATAAAGTGCGTATCATATGCACTCCAAAAACGGCGTACCATATGCACGCCAAAACTCATTTTGGTGTATACATTCTACGAGATTGCACACTCGTACTATTTATATGCATTGTCATGAGATCGTGTTGTAAATAGCACACTAGTGTTCTCATTTAAGCTTCTCTTTTTGACAGAGACAGATCTAGCTTCAATGGCAGGAGAGATTGAAATATCAATTGAAATTAAAATCCCCAGCAATGGCAAAACAATCAAACTCTGAGGAAATGATTGATAACAGCTCTGTAAAGTCCTCAACAAAGGCTGGAGAGTATGTCGGAGGCCTGCAAATAATGATAAGCAGGACATTTTAACACAATACCCAGATATTCAAAAGACAGATAGTCACCAAATGATGCTTGCTTACATTGATTAAAAAGACATCTTTAACCCCCAATAAGACATAAGTCTGAAACCTTAAGGCTGTTGATGTAAGGAATATCTGGAAATGGTTTTACAGGTGCAGTACAGCACAGCACAGCTTGTTTTACAAGTTTCACATGGGATTTCTTTGTGTGAAGTTTCATCCAAACGTCCTCATTTGAATCATGTGAAATTCAAGCTGATTTCCACAATTGAGGCCTTTTAATTCAACTGTAAAGGTCTCAATTTAAGAACAAAGGTGGGATCTACTGCAAGTATATATTCAATTCATCAAACGTTAAGAAGTGAGTGTTTACGACATTAACTTAAGTGTATTGTGACACTATTTTTCATCTCAAACGTATCTGAAATCTAATCCAAGGGGTGTGAATATCAGGTTTGCTGATTGTTGAACCCAAACCTCTAAAGGATCAGGTTCCATTTCAAAAGGGAGAAAAGGACAAAATGTTCAGTTTCTTGTGCTTTCGGTTAGCATAAATGTGGATGTAAACTACTGTCACACCAGACCTTTTGTCGCAAGTTCTTTGTTCAGTGGATTGTGTTCATTGTTAAAAAAAAAGCCTTTATCTATTTAATCAAATCACTCTTTCATTATGAGCTGAGACCGCCATTTCAGTAATGTGATATTAGCGTTAACAAATCGACCTTTAAATGGAAAATAATCTTATCACGACAACATACCAAATACAATTAACAATATTGTTATATAAAAACTTTTAAGATCAATACGAAAATTATGATGAAAATGACATGGTTATTTTTATTAACTGAAGCTCTTTACTTATTAAAACAATATACACTGCTTAGGAAGAAAAAAAAAGAAGTTGAATATGCAAATGCTTAAAGGTGCTGTATGAAAGTTTTTTGACATGCTGAGTTCACATACTCGTTTCTACTTTGAAATGTGGTTCTGTGTCGGAATGTCTGTTTTTGTTTTGTTCTGTGTGATACCACCCACTGCCAGTTTACCCAATAGGATTTCGACACCCCGGGTTGTCATTTGTCAGAAAACACAGCTTATTGCTCCCAAGGAAGCCAGCAAACAAAATGGGTCCGAGATTTCACATCCATCTGACATCCATCTAAAAATCTCTTTGAACGGAAGCACATTGAAATGCGGATTCATCAAATCATCAACTTGCAGTGTGTAAGACTCCTCACCTTCCAATGTCAATTGTGCTTGTTCCTGTTGTGTGTCCTCAAACTGGCAAATCGTCGAGTCTGAGGAGGAGGGGTGTGGCAAACAGTATTTTGAATTTGGAATGCAGTACCCATTTCAACCACTAGCTGTCTTTCTTACAAACAGCATCTTTAAGAGTCTATATTTGCAGTGATTATTATGTTTCTATAATAGCAACCGTTCTTCTAACCCTATTTAATGGAGTGTGTAGTTTTTCATTTCTTAAACAACCATGTAGGAAGGTGGCCATGTTCCAGGATGACAATGTCAAGATTCATCAGGCTCAAAGTGTGAAAGAATGGTCGGGAGGGAGCATGAAGAATCATTTTCACACATGAATCGGCACATCTGAGTCCAGACCTTAAATTCTTTATAAGTCTGAGCAAAACTAGTTTGAACAAAACTACAACTAACCTTTACAAATCATTGAAAACATTTGGGATATTGTAAGTACTCAACTGAACTAAATGTATAACACTGGCCTAGTGGTTTTGGATATTTTACTGCAAAAATCCTATATGTTGCACCTTTAAGTATTTGCAATATTGTATTCAGATTCGCCCGTAACGTTGTGTCCAGCCAGCGTTACGTATGGAAAATCAGAGCATCTCTCACTCTTTACTTAAGAGTATTCGATGTTTTGAAGATCTTTGAATTGATTATGTTATTGGAATTATACATTTACCTGACTGTTTAATACATTTTTACTTTTTGATTTATTCTGACTCTGGAATTATTAACGATCTCTATGAGATCATGAATGGCTACTTTCCACAAAGGGTTAAACGGAATAATTAAATGTGTGTCTAACTATTAAACATAAATGACCAAATAACCAAATTGGCATTCTAATCTAAATTCTAAAGATAGTCAGATAAAGAGGAATTGGAATTAGATCCATTTTGCCCAGGTGAGAACACAGAACGCGCAAATCCCTTCACCCGCTCTTCGCTGCCGCCATTGGAGCGAACTCAGCGGCCTTACAGTTGGTCGGTTGGTTTCCTCATGGGGACGAAAAATGTCCCCACAAGTTTAAAAGTATTACTATATCATTTTGGGGACATAAAGACATTGGCCCCCATAATTTAGGGTTTACCAGGACACACACACACACACACAGATTTCATCATCTCAGTACTTCCTCTTGCCTTCCAGACAAAAAATAGTTTCTCCAAATGGCTTATTTTGTGCATGCAAACATTGCTGCAGAACATGAAATACTCAGTTTTGTCTAAAGGTGAAAATCAAACTGTAACTAGGCTAGCATTTCCAGATCAAAGTTCTTAGCTGTGGTTCCATATTTCTGTGAAACACTGAACATTCAGTTTCTAATGACTGAGGGAATGACTGAAACACTCACATGTCATACTTAACATTAGAACAAGGTCTGGAATTTAAGCAAGACCCTAAATGAGGGGCCTCATTTATAAAATATTGCGTAGAAACCATTACCAATTACTACCTTACTACCAATTTCTCAAATGTGCATGCATGTGATTCAGAAAACGAACATCTGTTCCAGATGTGAAATCTGTATTTCGCAAATTATCCTGAAATTTTGCGCAGCAGAATGTCTCTCACCTAATTAATGTCATTAACATATAAAATAGCACCATTCAACGTCCAAATTCTCTACTTGGGAACTTGGCAGGAATTGCTTAGATTTTCGATATACTTGCAGTACTCCGACTATCTGTCACGAGGAAACGTCCGCTTATTGACCCTGACATGGCGCTAAGCATTTACCACTTCAAGGACCTTTTAAAAATATGAAGATTGGCATGTTGAACTTGTTTTATAAATGAGGCCCCACATGTGTCAAACTCTGCTGGAGGACCCCTGTCCTGCAGAGTTTAGCTCCAAAACACCTGCCTGGAGGTTCCTGGTAATCCTTTGAAGACCTTGATTAGCTGGTTCGGGTGTGTTTAACTAGGGTTGGAGCTGAACTCTGCAGGACAGTGGCCCTCCAGGAACTGAATGTGACACCCTGAACATATTGAAGCTCTGCCACGCTGTATGTTAATGCCCCCAAGTGGATCCTACTTGTCATTGCAGCTAGAGATCATATGGCCTACAAACAGCATATGTCAAGCTGCCTTCATGATATCAATTAATTAATTTAGATAAATCTTCCTTCTGTGTATTTTTACCCTGTAGTCACAGATGAAGTATAGGCACAAAGTCAAATGGATTACAATTCAATATTTTAAACAATGCAATAGGGTGACAGTAAAAGCTATAAATAATGAATTCATATAAATTAATTCCATTATATCCATGAACTTTACTCCATTTTAATAAATTTGTACATTAAACCTAGATAGCTCATGTCTTTTACCTGCTGCTCTTAAAGGGTTAGTTCACCCAAAAATTAACCATTAATTAGTCATTAATTACTCACTCTGATGTCGTTCCAAACCCGTAAGACCTTTGTTCATCTTCGAAATACAAATTAAGATATTTTTTTAATTCAGAATTTTCATTATTGGGTGAACTAACCCTTTAAGTAATATTTGGATATTTGATAAGTGCTTTGAGACAGTCCATGTAAAATAAGGCCATTGACACATCAGTTATTGCCAGTCGAGCCCTATATGAAGACACCTGGATAAAGCAGGACTATGATTGACAGTAACCACAATGAAGCACTCATCTGTAAGGCTCCGTTGAGGTCACAGTAACATTCTCCTCTTTGATGTGGATTGTCTGGAAGTTTGGTTGGAGTTGGTTCTGGACACATCATCCAATCAACTGCGGTCGATTTGTGACTGACATTGTCTTGGTCCAGTCCTCCGCTCTTCAGCACCCAATACGAGTTGTTCTTGAAGAAATAGGCATCTCCTGAGAGGTAAAGAAAGCAGATGGATCACAGGCATGATGGGGGAAGGTTGCCTTCTATTAACCACTCAGGGAGAGGAAAATCCCACAATCAGTGAATACAATTGTGGACTTTGGCTAAATCCGAAATTAGCCCCCTAAACCCTCAATCACCATTCCCTGTTAGTCGACTAATACAGTTCACTTAGAGTGAATGAAAACGACTGAGCAAATTCAGACAGCCTTTGAGTGTACATCGGTTGTATACTCATTATTGCGTTACATTTGAATGAGTGCACTCGATAACGTCAACTATGGTTTTGGACAAGAATGGATGTCCCCTCAAATAATGCCCTATTTTAGGGTATGGGCGCGATTTCGTATTCATAAAGTGTTTTTTTAAATCCAATTTTGCTGTTTTCAATCTACAATTTTGTAGAATTACACTGTTGACACTTCCCTTACACCTAACCCTACCCTTAAACTTACCCATACCCACACCTGTCCCTAACCCTACCCTTAAACTTACCCATACCCACACCTGTCCCTAACTTAACCTTTAAACTTACCCATAGGGTTAGGGACAGGTCTGGTGGTATGGGTAGATTAAAGGGTAAAGTTAGAGACAGATGTTGTGGTGTGGGTAAGTTTAAGTTTAGGATTTGTGACAGGTGTGGTGGTATGGGTAAGTTTAAGGGTAAAGTTAGGGACAGGTGTGCTGGTATGGGTACGTTTAAGGGAAGGGTTAGTGACAGGTCTGGTGGTATGGGTATGTTTAAGGGGTAAATTAGTGACAAGTGTGGTGGTATGGGTAAGTTAAACCCATACCACCACACCTGTCCCTAACCCTAACCCCAATTTACCCATACCACCACACCTGTCCCTAACCCTAACTTACCTATACCACCACACCTGTCCCTAACCCTAACTTACCTATAGCACCACACCTGTCCCTAACCCTAACTTACCTATAGCACCACACCTGTCCCTAACCCTAACTTACTTTTACCACCACACCTGTCCCTAACTTTACCCTTAAACTTTCCCATACCACCATACCTGTCACTAACCCTACCCTTAAACTTACCCATACCACTACACCTGTCACTAACTTTACCCTTAAACATACCCATACCACCAGACCTGTCACTAACCCTACCCTTAAACTTACCCATACCACCACACCTGTCCCTAACGTTACCCTTAAACTTACCCATACCACCACACCTGTCCCTAACGTTACCCTTAAACTTACCCATATCACCACACCTGTCACCAATCCTAAACTTAAACTTACCCATCCCACCACACCTGTCCCTGACTTGACCCTTAAACTTACCCATACCGCCACACCTGTCCCTAATCCTAGCCCTAATTTACTCTTACAACCACACCTGTCCCTAACTTTATCCTTAAACTTACCCATACCACCACACCTGTCAATAACTTTACTCTTAAACTTACCCACACCACCACACCTGTCCCTAACTTAACCTTTAAACTTACCCATAGGGTTAGGGACAGGTCTGGTGGTATGGGTAGATTAAAGGGTAAAGTTAGAGACAGATGTTGTGGTGTGGGTAAGTTTAAGTTTAGGATTTGTGACAGGTGGTGGTATGGGTAAGTTTAAAGTTAGGGACAGGTGTGCTGGCATGGGTACGTTTAAGGAAGGGTTAGTGACAGGTCTGGTGGTATGGGTATGTTTAAGGGTAAATTAGTGACAGTGTGGTGGCATGGGTGTTAAACCCATACCACCACACCTAATCCTAACCCCAATTTACCCATACCACCACACCTGTCCCTAACCCTAACTTACCTATACCACCACACCTGTCCCTAACCCTAACTTACCTATAGCACCACACCTGTCCCTAACCCTAACTTACCTATAGCACCACACCTGTCCCTAACCCTAACTTACTTTTACCACCACACCTGTCCCTAACTTTACCCTTAAACTTTCCCATACCACCATACCTGTCACTAACCCTACCCTTAAACTTACCCATACCACTACACCTGTCACTAACTTTACCCTTAAACATACCCATACCACCAGACCTGTCACTAACCCTACCCTTAAACTTACCCATACCACCACACCTGTCCCTAACGTTACCCTTAAACTTACCCATATCACCACACCTGTCACCAATCCTAAACTTAAACTTACCCATCCCACCACACCTGTCCCTGACTTGACCCTTAAACTTACCCATACCGCCACACCTGTCCCTAATCCTAGCCCTAATTTACTCTTACAACCACACCTGTCCCTAACTTTATCCTTAAACTTACCCATACCACCACACCTGTCAATAACTTTACTCTTAAACTTACCCACACCACCACACCTGTCCCTAACTTTACCCTTAAACTTACCCATAACACCACACCTGTCCCTAACTTTACCCTTAAACTTACCCAAACCCCCACACCTGTCCCTAACTTTACCCTTAAACTTACCCAAACCCCCACACATTTCCCCAACTTTACCCTTAAACTTACTCACACCACGACACCTGTCCTTAACTTTACCCTTAAGCTTACCCACACCACCACACCTGTCACTAACCCTACCCTTAAACTTACCCATACCACCACACCTGTCCCTAACCTCACCCTTAAACTTATCCATACCACCACACCTGTCCCTAACCCTACCCTTAAATTTACCCATACCACCACACCTGTCGCTAAGCCTAACCCTAACTTACCCATACCAACACACCCGTCCCTAACTTTACCCTTAAACTTACCCATACCACCACACCTGTCCCTAACCCTAACCCTAACTTACCCATACCACCACACCCGTCCCTAACTTTACCCTTAAACTTTCCCCTACCACCACACCTGTCCCTAACTTTACCCTTAAACTTACCCATACCACCACACCTGTCCCTAACTTTACCCTTGAATTTACCCGTACCGCCACACCTGTCCCTAATCCTTACCCTAATTTACCCACGCCACCACACTTGTTCCTAACTTTACCCTTAAATTTACCCATACCACCACACCTGTCCCTAACTTTACCCTTAAACTTACCCACACCATCACACCTGTCCCTAACTTTACCCTTAAACTTACCCCTACCACCACACCTGTCCCTAACTTTACCCTTAAACTTACCCCTACCACCACACCTGTCCCTAACTTTACCCTTGAATTTACCCGTACCACCACACCTGTCCCTAACTTTATCCTTAAAGTTACCCATACCACCACACCTGTCCCTAACTTTACCCTCTTGAATTTACCTGTACCGCCACACCTGTCCCTAATCCTAACCCTAATTTACCCATACCACCACACTTGTTCCTAACTTTCCCTTAAATTTACCCACACCTTCACACCTGTCCCTAACTTTACCCTTAAACTTACCTATACCACCACACCTGTCCCTAACTTTATCCCTAAACTTTCTCCTACCACCACACCTGTCCCTTACTTTATCCTTAATCTTACCCATACCACCACACCTGTCCCTAACTTTATCCTTAATCTTACCCATACCACCACACCTGTCCCTAACTTTATCCTTAATCTTACCCATACCACCACACCTGTCCCTAACTTTATCCTTAATCTTACCCATACCACCACACCTGTCCCTATCTTTATCCTTAATCTTACCCATACAACCACACCTGTCCCTAACTTTATCCTTAAACTTACCCATACCACCACACCTGTCCCTAACTTTACCCTTGAATTTACCTGTACCGCCACACCTGTCCCTAATCCTAACCCTAATTTACCCATACCATCACACCTGTCCCTAACTTTACCCTTAAATTTACCCATACCATCACACCTGTCCCTAACTTTACCCTTAAACTTACCCATACCACCACACCTGTCCCTAACTTTATCCTTAAACTTACCCATACCACCACACCTGTCCCTAACCATTACCCTACCCTTAAACTTACCCAAACCCCCACACATTGCCCCAACTTTACCCTTAAACTTACTCACACCACGACACCTGGCCCTTAACTTTACCCTTAAGCTTACCCACACCACCACACCTGTCACTAACCCTACCCTTAAACTTACCCATACCACTACACCTGTCACTAACTTTACCCTTAAACATACCCATACCACCAGACCTGTCACTAACCCTACCCTTAAACTTACCCATACCACCACACCTGTCCCTAACGTTACCCTTAAACTTACCCATACCACCACACCTGTCACCAATCCTAAACTTAAACTTACCCATCCCACCACACCTGTCCCTGACTTGACCCTTAAACTTACCCGTGCACTCGCCACACCTGTCCCTAATCCTAGCCCTAATTTACTCTTACAACCACACCTGTCCCTAACTTTATCCTTAAACTTACCCATACCACCACACCTGTCAATAACTTTCTCTTAAACTTACCCACACCACCACACCTGTCCCTAACTTTACCCTTAAACTTACCCATAACACCACACCTGTCCCTAACTTTACCCTTAAACTTACCCATACCACCACACCTGTCCCTAACCATTACCCTACCCTTAAACTTACCCAAACCCCCACACATTTCCCCAACTTTACCCTTAAACTTACTCACACCACGACACCTGTCCTTAACTTTACCCTTGCTTACCCACACCACCACACCTGTCACTAACCCTACCCTTAAACTTACCCATACCACCACACCTGTCCCTAACCTCACCCTTAAACTTATCCATACCACCACACCTGTCCCTAACCCTACCCTTAAATTTACCCATACCACCACACCTGTCGCTAAGCCTAACCCTAACTTACCCATACCAACACACCCGTCCCTAACTTTACCCTTAAACTTACCCATACCACCACACCTGTCCCTAACCCTAACCCTAACTTACCCATACCACCACACCCGTCCCTAACTTTACCCTTAAACTTACCCCTACCACCACACCTGTCCCTAACTTTACCCTTAAACTTACCCATACCACCACACCTGTCCCTAACTTTACCCTTGAATTTACCCGTACCGCCACACCTGTCCCTAATCCTTACCCTAATTTACCCACGCCACCACACTTGTTCCTAACTTTACCCTTAAATTTACCCATACCACCACACCTGTCCCTAACTTTACCCTTAAACTTACCCACACCATCACACCTGTCCCTAACTTTACCCTTAAACTTACCTACCACCACACCTGTCCCTAACTTTACCCTTAAACTTACCCCTACCACCACACCTGTCCCTAACTTTACCCTTGAATTTACCCGTACCACCACACCTGTCCCTAACTTTATCCTTAAAGTTACCCATACCACCACACCTGTCCCTAACTTTACCCTTGAATTTACCTGTACCGCCACACCTGTCCCTAATCCTAACCCTAATTTACCCATACCACCACACTTGTTCCTAACTTTACCCTTAAATTTACCCACACCTTCACACCTGTCCCTAACTTTACCCTTAAACTTACCTATACCACCACACCTGTCCCTAACTTTATCCCTAAACTTTCTCCTACCACCACACCTGTCCCTTACTTTATCCTTAATCTTACCCATACCACCACACCTGTCCCTAACTTTATCCTTAATCTTACCCATACCACCACACCTGTCCCTAACTTTATCCTTAATCTTACCCATACCACCACACCTGTCCCTAACTTTATCCTTAATCTTACCCATACCACCACACCTGTCCCTATCTTTATCCTTAATCTTACCCATACAACCACACCTGTCCCTAACTTTATCCTTAAACTTACCCATACCACCACACCTGTCCCTAACTTTACCCTTGAATTTACCTGTACCGCCACACCTGTCCCTAATCCTAACCCTAATTTACCCATACCATCACACCTGTCCCTAACTTTACCCTTAAACTTACCCATACCATCACACCTGTCCCTAACTTTACCCTTAAACTTACCCATACCACCACACCTGTCCCTAACTTTATCCTTAATCTTACCCATACCACCACACCTGTCCCTAACTTTATCCTTAATCTTACCCATACCACCACACCTGTCCCTAACTTTATCCTTAATCTTACCCATACCACCACACCTGTCATAGTAGTTGTGGCCACCTAATATAAAGTGGGGCCAATGATTCTTGGTATTTTTGTGCAATAAGCCAAAATCGAATGGAACCAGGGTTATGCTAACTTCTGGATTGACATACAAAAATAATCACTGAAGCACTCTATTGATATCAATGACAACAAAAGCTTCTTTTGTATACTAAGCTGAAAATGCAATTGAGGTAAACAAGCTTTCTATATATTACCCTCTCCCCAGGTGATAATGTCATCCGGGTTACTGGGCACGCCCTTCCAGAGGGAGGAATGTCTGGGATAATCTGCATCTGGACGACGCTTCTCAGCATCTGTGCCTTCAGAGAACCTCCAGAACTCTCCACCGCTGAAGATGTAGGTTTTTCCATTATGAGCCCAAATGAAGGCTGCCTCCACCCTCTTCACCTCCTTTCCCTCATGAGAGATCAGCCCCCAATCGGACAATGGACGTGGATAACCAGAAATAGCTTTGGTGTCTTTAAATACCCAGTATTGTGAGCCTATGTGAAAAAAAGTTTACATGCATTCACTTACAGAAAAAAGCTTTCTTTTAATTTTCCATTTTTTTCCATTCAGAGGAAAAATACAAACATTTATCAAGGCAGAAATGCCTTGCAGAAATTTTTACAATAAAACAAAAACATGCAGCATTTCAACCCATCATGCCTGCCAGTGGTCATGGAAATTAAATACTCAAGCTTAAACAGATGTTTTGTATTTTCCTCATTTTGCTAGAACCTATGTAAGAACAAGTTATTACTTATAATTCTTAAAAGCATTACCTTACAGACCATTTATGTTTCAAGAAAAGTCTGGGCGAATTGGTTTTATATAATCGATCCATTTTTTACATATTGAACAAATCTTCTCTCTGGGTTCTTAAGGAAAAGGAACGCTATTCCATCATGTACTGTATATATTGTGTAATGTGTCTATCCAGTCATCAACTGTAGGTGGCTCTGGTTTTAGCCATTTCTTTGTAATTACTTTTTTTCTCCATATGGCTTAGCTTGTAGATTTCCAGTGCATCTTAACAATTTTTCCCCAAATCTTCATCTGAGATATTCAAATTTCCCTCACTCCTTTATTTGTCTTTAACATTTACTGTATTATAAGACACTGCTTGGAGAAATCCTTCATATCATTTTGTAATAATCTCACAACATGATTCAGCCTTATTGACTGCTAGGAACACCTTTAATGTTCCTGCCTCTGATATTTCTAATACTGGTCTGATATTACAATCAATATAATGTCTTACTTGAAGGTATCTATGAAAATAATTTTGATTAAATCCATATTTGTGACACTGGACAACAGTCATAAGTCTGAGTATATTTGTGGCAATAGCAAACAATACATTGTATGGGTCAAAATGACAGATTTTTCATTTATGCCAAAAATCATTAGGATATTAAGTAAAGATCATGTTCCATTAAGATATTTTGTAAATTTCCTACCCTAAATATGTAAAACATTTATTATTAGTAGTAATATGCAACGCTAAGGACTTCATTTGGACAACTTTAAACGAGATTTTCTCAATATTTAGATTTGTTTGTATCCAGTTGTATCTCAGCCAAATATGATGTATAAATATTATAAATCTTAATTAAAAAATTTACCTTTATAACTGGTTTAGTGGTCCAGCGTCAGATGTTACCTTTAATGATTCAAAACTAAATTTTAGCCTTGCTTAACCCAAATTGGGAATCTATCGCTCTGTTTAGGACAAAATCTGAATCAAAAGCAAACCATCATAATACTCTTGATGCATTTTCCAAGCTGCACATGTTTTCTGCCTAATGTCAAATTTTGAGAGATAATTTGTTCCATGGGTTTCATCAATCATTCTAGTCCTAAGTTTATCATCAGCAATCAGAGCAGATCATGGAAACTCTCCCATCATCTCTTTTTCTTTTTTCCATCCATCTTGCTGAGTGTACTGGACAAGTCCAGCAAACGAATGGCCTTAAGTGAGCTGCATAATAGTGCGGTGAGCAGGGGAGCCACCGTTTCTTTACTTAGTCGGAATGTTTTAAATCTTAATATGGGTTTGGGGTTTTTTACCCTGCATGCCATAGAAATATTGATATTAATTTATTCCATTCCCTGAATTGCTGATTTGATATCTCTACTGGAAGAGCCTGAAAAAGGAACATGTTAATTTTGGTCAAATAATCATTCTCACTGACCTTAATAACTTAAAACTATAGGGATAAGGTTCCAGCTTAATAGATCAGATTTTATTGTTTTTGTTCAGGGGTCTGTAGTTTAAATGAAATATCTTTGAGTAGTCTCTGGGTAAATTTACTGCTAAGTATTTGTATCCCATTTCAAATTATATTTCCTTTTAATTTGCTTTGGTGGTTCATTGTTAAATGTTAATACTTGAGTCCTTGACACATTAAGTTTATAACCAGATATTGCCTCATAAGTTTACCCTCCAGAAAATTAAATAATATTGGAAGGTTGACTTAAATATATCAATATATCATCCGCAAGAAAATCTAGTTTATGTTAGAAACAAGCATTCTTAAATTGAAAGCACACTGCAAACTGCTACAGCAAACGCTGGCCATGTATTAGCTCACTGGCTGCTGATGCAGGAACCAATCAGCTGTGCCCTACAGAGAATGATATGATTGCTAGCACACAGAATTAAGGACCTATCAGCCTGCGCCATCTAGAGTTTCATGACATAACTTTGTATTTGTTCTTCCATTGTGCAACCGAATAAAATAAAAATAAACTAACCTATGAAAAAGATGATCCTGCTATCCGTCTTTCTTTCATAAACTGCATCTATCTTGTCAGTGCCAGGAGGAAGACCAATCCAGAAGTTCTTTATGAGAGCAGGCTGAAGGGACACAAGAGATCCAGACCGCTGGATTCGCCAGAAATATGGACCTGACCGAAACATGAGGAAACGAATGTCATCAATTGAGCTACAAATAAATAAAATGCAGCAGCTTTATGTGGATTATACTCTTATAAACTAGTCAAAATCTGTACATTTTTAAGAAATTGTATTTAAAACAGCATAGATTGTACCTTTAAAAAAGAAAACCTCTCCTCTGATGTTTGCCACCGCATCAAAACCTCCCTCACAACGATTCTGGACCGACGGATCAGGTCTAGACAAACAGAGAGGTCACAAAGGGCCTTCATTTGAACATCTCATCGAGTGCATGGAGATGGTATTATTAGCTGATATGGCAGTTCACATGTTCAAAAGTTTGAGGTCTGTACGCTTTTTTATGGTTTTGAAAGAAGTCTCTTATGCTCACCAATTCTGTATTTATTTGACAAAAAAATACAGTAAAAGCATAATATTGTAAAATATTATTCGATTTTGAAATAATAAATAAATAACTATTTTCTATTTTAATGTAATAAATGCTGTGATTTTCAGCATCATTACTACAGTCTTCAGTGTCACATGATCCTTCAGAAATCATTATAATATGATTTACTGCTCAAGAAGCATTTCTAATTATTATTATCAATGTTGAAAACAGTTGTGCCGCTTCATATGTTTGTGGAAACAGTGATACGTTTATTTTCAGGATTCTTCGATGAAACAGAAACATCTGTGAACAATGTAAAAGTCTTTACGGTCACTTTTGATCAATTTCATGCTTCCATGCTGAATAAAAGTATAATAAAAAAAATGAATTAAAAAAATGGCCTCCAACCTTTGAACGGTATTGAATTTATCTTTGTAAACATGACTCACTTTAATGGTACTTTGGGGCTGGGTGGGTTTGGTGGTTTGGGTAGGTGTGGTGTAGGTCTATTCGGTGATGGTGTTGATGATATAGTCTTTATTCCTGTCAAATAACAAATCAAAACCACAACCACAACTTTAGATATGATCAGCTCACCTTAAAGGGATAGTTCACTCAAAAACAAAATACTGTCATTAATAAGGTATAAAGACATCATTGAAGTAATACATGTGATTGTTAAACCTGAATTTGATTAATTTTATGAACAAACAAAGACGGCTTTTTTTTCTTTTCTTTTTTTACCACTTTGCAAAATATTAATCTCAAACACACACAAAAGCATACTCTCGCATCAACACAACATGCATGCCTCGTGATGCTTTCGTGAATGCATGTTGGAGATATTTAGTAAATAAAGCTGTAAATTATGTTTTGGTTTTATGGTCTTTGCAAACAAAGAACTTGTGCTTCATAAAATTGAGGTTAAATCACTGGATTCAAATTAATTACTTTAATGACGTCGTTATACCTTTCTGGGGCTTGAAAGTGGTAGTTGCTTAGATTGTCAATGGAATGACAGACAGCTCTCATATTTTATTAAAAACATCTTCATTTGTGTTACGAAGATGTAAAAAAGTCTTACAGGCTTGGAACGATATGAGGGTGAGCAATTAATGACAGAATTTTCATTTTTGGATGAACTAATCCTTTAAGGTGATAAACTGGAAAGATTCAAATCCTAATCAATTCAAACTAGGTAAAATTTTAAAAGTGTTACATTTACGTATCATTTAACGTTAAATTCTTAGCACATGACATGTTCTTATTTAACTCTTTCCCTGCCAGCGTTTAAAAAAAAAGTTGCAGGGTTTTTGACAATTTTTACAAAAATTGAATAGCCCATAGAATATTTAGTTTTATGAATATCTGAGCATGCAATATATCAAAGGAAAGAACAGAGCCTCTGCTCTTAAACAAACAAACAAACAAACAAACAAAAAATCATGCATTCTTTTTTATCAACACTTGAATATGGGTAAGTTTCATAAAAAAGCAACATTTTTAACAATCAAACTGAGAAAATCAAATTTTTGTCAAAAACTGCATTCAGATCAGATTCAGAGCGATTATCAAACACAGATGTAGTAGATCAAGTTGAACACCCCTAATGCTTGCACAGTCCTGTAGCTCATCCTCGGTCCACATTTCATTCAGTAACCTTATATTTAATTTATATGATGTTTAATGTTGATGATCATGTTATTTTTCATATTTTTTTATGCATCTGCTAACATACAATCGCTTGTTTTACTCATAGACAGTAAAAGAAATGGACAAAGCGACCCCATAGGCTTCGACGGGGGAAACTGAAGTCAGTTAAAGCACTCACTTCCTGATGGCTGAGCGAACTGCGCAGACTCAGACTGAGCTTGATGAGATGTGACGTGAGCAACCTGTCTGAAAGTTGTAAGTCTTCTAGTAGTTGTGGAAAGTGAAATCTGAATCACGTTGTTGAAATATTTTGTCCCGTCGCTTTTGGCTCTCTATGGTCTTCTCCCCATGCTTCTCCCTTGACTTTATCGGACTTTATGCCTCCACGTCCCCCCGATTGCCTCATAGATAGTAAAACATTGTCTGCGAGCTTCTCCTCCTGTCTATACAGTAATTTCTCTACTATGCGACGAGAGTCATGTGGTTATGACGCAATCCTTAGCCTGTTTTTTACAAAAACGGCTTTTACAGGGCGATAGTGTAAGATACAAGGTAATGAAGCCTTTTATACATTGTCGAGTTTCTTTAGAAATAAACAATGGACAAATGGAGTCTTTAAACACCTCAGATGTAAAGTTATTCTCTGTCAAAGTGAGGCCAAAATGAATGGTAGTCAATAGAATGCAGGTGATGGCTTAGCAATGGCCGCCCCTATGGATGGTACGCTTTCCGGGTGCTGGATTTCCCCTTGGTTTGACTGTCTCTTGTCTTCCTCACGTTTGTTTTGATCAGGAGATTCTGTACTCATTCAGGAGATGCGTAATAGCGCCCCCTAGTGTCTAACAGTGAAAACGCAGAAACACAGAAAATTCTGTGTTTGGCAGGGAAGCATTTTCTCACAAATTTGTGATAGCTATGTTGTGTGATTTTGTTCGGCTGTTGTATGAAGAAAAGGATTGAGATTTTCCTGTGTTTCATGGAAAGAAAATACCAGCAAACAGGTTTGAAAAGACATGAAGATGAGCAAAAGATGACACAACATTTGTTTTTGGATGAACAATTACAACTACCAGAGCAGGTAACTAAAGCTTATGAACGTGCTCCTACCATAGAGTGACTGAATGGCATAGCGATCGTCCTCTGGAAGAATGTAAGATGCAATATCATCTCCAACGGCACCCTGGTAGTACGGCCGCATGATGGAAGGAGAAGAGGAGGAATGAGAGAGACCCAGGGCATGACCAAATTCATGCACAGCCACCGAGAACAAATCAGTGCCGCTGTTATCTGAAAACATTGAGAGAGTAAGAGGAGATTCTCATTTCTGAATAATGACGACTGTATAATGACATTTCTGTACAATGACTGAAATAATTTTATAAGTGTGTGATTTGTAAATTAAGACCACTTTTGACTTAAAAGCATGAAAAACTTTAGTTTCA
The DNA here is from genome assembly GCA_023029165.1 of Gobiocypris rarus. Classification (NCBI taxonomy): domain Eukaryota; kingdom Metazoa; phylum Chordata; class Actinopteri; order Cypriniformes; family Gobionidae; genus Gobiocypris; species Gobiocypris rarus. Next base: position 4,526,459 of record CM040920.1, on the reverse strand, counting down.
CATCCTAAAATACTTACTTTTTTAAAAAGTTTTTTTTTTCCTTTTTAAAATAAGTTAGCTAGCAGTCTATTTAACCTGAACTAGACTAACTATAGAAGAGCTATATAAAATAAGATAATATAGAAATAGCTTTGTAGTGAGATAAAGCTTCGGAGCGTTATGAATCAGGGTACCGAATCAGTGGTTCGGATTGCCAAATTCATGTGATTTCAGCAGTTTGGCGGACACGTGATCCGAACCGCTGATTCGATACACTGATTCATAACGCTCGAAGCTTCAGGAAGCCGTGTTTTAAAATCGGCCATCACTAAAGTCATTTAGTTTTTTTTTTTTTGCGCACAAAAACTATTCACGTTTCTTCATAATATTATTGTAGAATGTCTGCAGTGAGATGGACTTTTTTACGACCTTTTTAGTATCTTTTATGGGTCTTGAGAGAGAAAATGACATTGATGCCAATGGAGGCCTTTCTGAACCATCGGATTTCAACAAAAATATCTTCATTTGTGTTTCAAAGATGAACAGAGGTCTGGAACGACATGAGGGTGAGTAATAAATTACATTATTTAAATTTTTGGGTGAACTAACCCTTTAATGTTATACACTTAAAAGTTAGGTCATTTTAAAGAGAGCCAATACACCAGTTTAAAGCTTTTATACATTGGGGTTTCAAATACAATTCACAAATTTGCTTGAAAGTTTGCTCTTACATCGAGAATGAGTGTTTCGAGAAATTCTCAAAAAAATGTATTTCATTACATCCATTAACTTTTTTGTAAGCCAATTATTTAAGCCCTTACGTTTGCCATGCGTCTTTGTCTAGTATTGTCCGTGTAACCCATTGTTTGTTGAGTTGTTAAGTCATGTTATGTCTGTTCAAGTCTAGTTTGGTTTAAATCATGTTTTAGTTTGTTTTGTATTTGTTCACGTTTGGATTAATTAACTGCACTTGGGTCCATCTAATCTTGCATCCTGTGTTTTCTACCCAGTTGCTCATTTGTAGTGTTTACCCATGCATGTGTAAGACCATTTGCTCGTTGAATGGATTAAGATTCTGGATTGTCCCAATAAAGCTGCATTTGGAGCTTAAACCCAAGTCTTGGAGCAGTTTGTAACAGTTTGCAATATCGAAATTATTAAACTGAAATAAATCAATATTGAGCTGAATAACTCCACTGTTGTCTACTGTAGAGCTGATTATAGCTGAATTGAACTCATCATTTATTAACTTTACACTTGAACTGAACTGTAACAACACTGAATTTAACTGAGCTGAATAATGACGTATAGTCTGTAGAGCAGCTTAAACTGAAATTGTTTAATTATTGATGAGTTTTACAACATTAGCACTGTTATTATATAACATTGCACTTCATCTACCAATCAGTGAATATTTAGTAATGCTTGTATATCTTGCCTGAGTAGGTCCAGCTCTCTTCATCATCAAAATGTGTATCTCCAGCAACATCATACTCCCCTGGGAAGAAGGCATGAGCAAGCGTCCCTCCTTTCCCATCAAATGGATACCCGTCATCGTGGAGCGAGCGGGCGAAAGAGATCTTAATATCGGCTCTGTCCTGCTGGCTCGAGGAAGTATCTTGAAATTTGAGGTTGGTGACATCACTCCAGGCTTTAAAGGCATAGGTCATAATAGCTTGTACATGGTTGGGATTGAGTAACGGAGGAAGAGATGGGTAATTCTGGATGCTAGTTGGCAAAACAGAGATAAGTTAGTGACTGCATATTTAAAAGGGTTATTGTAAGTTAATCTTGGCAGTGACCACCCAGCTAACAAAAATATGTTCTAGGAACATTTTGAGAGCATTATTAAAGACCAGATAACTTTGAACAAACATGCTATTAAAGGCATAGTTCACCCAAAAATGAAAATTCTGTCATTAATTACTCACCCTCATGTCGTTTTAAACTTTAGGACTTTCGTTCATCTTCAGAACACAAATGAAGATCTTTTTGATGAAATCTGAGAGATTTTATGTGTAATATGAGAATGAACCTCATTGGTTTTTGCTGAAGCTCAAAAGTGCTGCGTAACACGAGTGAACCTCATTGGTTCTCACATTTCAAGTGGATATGCTTGAGCTTCAGTTTACCACAACTGATGTGTGAGCTGATGACTGTTTATATGTGAATAAAAGCACAACTCAATCTGTTCATCATTTAAAGCGATTGAGTCTCTTTAACGGAGGGAGAGAACGCTCTCATATTTCATCAAAAATATCTTTATTTGTGTTCTGAAGATGAACGAATGTCTTACGGGTTTGGAACGACATGAAGGTAAATAATTAATGACATTCAGAATAAAAATTTTGAGTACACTCTTTAACATTACTTTAAGAATGTTTGTTCATAACTTTGCCATAATGTTCTGAAAACGTTCCCTGTCAGCTGGGCATGAGTGTCTAACAATGCGGACCTCCATGTGAGGTCAGACTTTTTCCAGCGGAGTCCAGTAGTGGCATATCTTCTTTTCCTCCTTCGCTTTTTCAGCAAGTCCCCAGACCCTATAATGTCTGGCAATGAACATCGTGGTGTGCTCATCAGTTTCAGGGTGTCACTGTCTATAGAGAAGCACAGGACAGAAGGTCTTAGATCAATATATAGACTTCAGAGATACAGAGCCCATTACAGTACATGTAATAAAACCCCATGTGAGGAGGAGAGACAATGAAACAATTCTTTCTCTAGAGGACATTTATTGAACCCACCATTCACAAGCCACCAATCACAGCATGAGGAAAAAGTCACTCTAAATCTCATCATTACACTTGCATATATCAAGAAATGAAAACATCCCAGCTAACGTTCAACATTCTCAGAACTTAGCTAATGTTGTGGCAAGGTTCTCTCATAGTTATCAACTAATGTTCTTCCAGAATGTTCTTGTCTTTAATAAAAGTAAGCACAAAGACATTATTTATACATTGTTCATGGAATGTTTTTACCTGAAACATTTGGTTGGATGTTTGCATAATGTTTTGTAAATGTTACTACTACCTAGAGAAAGTAACCCTTTATGTTAACGTTCGCATAAGCAATGCTGAACCAAGTAATGCTTTTAAAACGGGATGTTTTGAGCATTCAGAGAACATTCAGAAATGAACATTACTAAAACGTTCTTCAAACATTTCTAGTGTTTTGATGTAATTTTAACAGAAAAAAAATTACTAGAATAAGGGAAATCTAGAATAAAAAAGGCACTGAAAAAGACTTCTGAAAGTTTAGTGAAACAAGACCGTTAGACCATTTCCTGCATGTGTTGAAGTGCTTTCTGTGAAAGGCACACGCATTGCATTTACCGAGTTTGCCCGTATCTTTGAGGCCAGCGAACCGCTGCATTTCTTTGATGGCCCTCTCAATGCCCTCTTTAGTTTGCAGCTGTCCTGTGCGCGGGTCAGGAGGGGGCAGGTATCCATACCTGCTTAACCAATCCTAAGAGAAACCACACACCATAAAATGTTCATTTAACTTAGACGAATATACACACGAATAGCGTAATTTTGTCATATTCATATAAAGTGGAAAGGCCCACTCAAAAACAGAACAATTAGCTATATAACTATATCTATAATGATAACTGTATTATTGTCCACACCTATATGATAATGTTTCTGACTGAAAAATATCTTACTGAAAAAGATTCCAACGTTCTTATTTTTCTGTGTCATTATCATTATTGTTGTGGTGTTGAAGTTCCTATTCTAAAACTAATTTAACACACACATTGGCCAACCCCAACTCGTCTAGAAAAAATCCTTAAAATTCCACTGACTGATTTATTTACATCGGTCTCACAGGGATTTTACACACATGTATATAACTCTTAATGTCATAAGTGTAACATTATTATATTTGTATATATACGTGCATGAATATTTAATGTTAATATTTAATGAATATAATTGCATGAATATTTAATTTTATGTTGTATTTAGCTGGTAGTTTGAGACTGCATTTCGATTTTTAAAAAGGCACTGTAAGGGAATACTAATTTTTTTATGTTTTAAAAGCTATTATGACTTATGACAATATGACAATATGAGTTTACAATGTAATACAGTTCTCATAATGTAAAATTGTTATTACATTATGAGCTCAAGTTTTGATTACATTTTGAGAATTATTACATTATGAACATTTTATTACAATAATAATGGGTAACACTTTAGAAAAAATGCATGCTGTGAATCATTAGTTAATCATTAGTAAATAGTTAATTCATCATTTATAAAGCATTAATAGACATTAATAAGCAGTTTATAAATACTGCTATAAATCCTTTATACTTGATACTTGATTTATATATAATGAGTTGTATATATAAATTGTTTTTACTTACACTTTCTAAATGATCTTATGAATCACTGACAACTCCTAAATAACTGGTTTGTTAATGAAGTAATACTTAATTTAGAAATTATAAATTGATGATTAATAAACTATGAAAATACAATTATTAAACACATTATAGATATGCTTATATATCAAGAATAAAGCATGTATAGCTGTATTTATAAATTGCTTATTAATGCTTTATAAATGTTGAATTAACTATTTGATGATGATTCAAAGCATGCAGTTATTATAAAGTGTTACCTAATAATGTAATACTTATTACATTCTGAGCAGCTGTCTTATTATGAGTTGCTACACACATGCGACACTAACATGCACATGAAAAAATAACCCACTTACAACATATGGCACAATATTATTTTTTTCTGTTTTTAAAAGTGTTTAACTTGTAGTAATACAAAGTAGCCTTAATCTTACCACACCCCGAGAGTACTGGTCCGGCATCGGAGCCAAATGAACCGGAGAGAAAAACACAAGCACAGTGCTGGTCAGGTGAACAAACCAAAGATATCCTGAGAAAGTCATCTGCATGGACGGAAAATAAAAACAAACAGCTGCAGACAATTAAAAGGATCTGCCCTTATTCTAAGGTTAATGTTGCCCTTATTTCCTCATACCGTTATATGCTCTCTGTTTCTCTTGCTACTTCAGTTTATCTCTCCAAGGACTGAGGCAGGGCAGGGCAGAGACCAATCGATGAAGCGCTCTCTCTCTCTCTCTCTCTCTCTCTCTCTCTCTCTCTAAAAATATCTTTCTGTAAGTATCTCTCACTCCCTGCTGAATCAAATAAGCATTAGGCTACTTAACTGCATTAAACTACATAATTAATATTGACATTAATTATTTAATTATCCCTTTATTTAAAACAAGTGGGGTTTTGCCATTCTCAGATTTTGCAGAATATAAATCAGTTAAAAGACGCCAAAACCACCACAAAACTCAACTGGGGTTAAGGTGCAGTCACACCCATAACTGAAAGAAACAGGATGTTTCGAGTTTTACCGTTACAACACTCATATTGTTCTGTTTTAGATGTCATCCTCAGTAGAACAAAGATTTGGAATGTGTTACAAACCACACATAGAATTTTTATTTATTCATAATTTTTTTCTTATAATTTATTTATTTCTTCTTTCATTTGCAATATTTTATCATTTGTTTTTTATAAGCAGATTGCTTACCATATATAGAGATGAAGTCTATTATCGCTAAAGGTGATAATACTTTTAATAATCGTTATTTGTGGACATGCCTACACAAAAACTGAAATAATATTGCCTCAAATAGGATTGTGTGAAAGGAAGCTGTGGCAGGAAGATGATCACAGGGGATCAGGAAATGTACACACATGTGTTAAAAAGGTTTTTTTTTTTTTTAACTAGACACAAGTCATGGCAGTGACTTTGAAGTTTAAAGTCCCAGTGTATTTAACAGAATAGTACTAATCTGTTGAGGATGCAAAGTCATGAAGTAGTTTTGTAACACTCGTCATTGGACAAATTTCGACATATTGCTCAAGGTCAGAGACATGAACATGTGGTAAATGATGCAAAACAGGACTTTGTTTAGCAATAAAACACAAGTGCTATGGCAAAAGTGTTGTTATCAGTACCGATAAGGTGCCGTCACGTTTACCATTGTTCTGGGATATTTTGCTGGTGGAAGTTTCGCGTGAGGACGAACTTCTGTTGTGTGAGCATGTATCGCTACGCTATTGACAATGCACGATGGACCTTTTCTGCCCGCAAATTTTCGCTGATATTAAGTTAACGCCCAGCTAACTGCGCATTCTCAGAACTTTGGCTAACTTTGGCTGGTAAAGTTCTCTCTGTAACACTTGACAAAAAGGTTGAATTAGTTAACATTCAACCTGTCCTCCAAAAAAATAATGACTCTATAGGTCGTTTTTCAAGCATCTTATTACGACCTATATTTACGTTTTAAAGTCATGCGCCCTCTAGCTGGCGTAAAAATAATGACAGTGTCGTTTTACGTCTGACATCATGAAATGACATGTAACTGTCATTACCAATTAAAATGCGTGTTCATTTTAATGCAATGTGTGGAGTTTTTACCACCATTTTTCATATTTCCATTTAGCAAAAATATGTATTTTTATTTATAACTACATCCACCCCATCCCTAAACCTACCCAGTGATTTATAGTGCATACACACTTTATGAGCACATGTGTTCCCTGGGCACGAACTCACGATTGCACGATCACATGTTGTTGTTCTATATTGCAATGCTTTACCAATTGAGCTATGCAAAACCTGAAATATTAGGCAGATAAAAGGGAAAAGTGCTTTAAAATGAAAGTGTCCTGTTGTCAATAGGAGAACAACTTTAGAAAACGTTCTTATGTGTCGTATTTCATGAATTAAAATATTGTCGATAGGGGCGTGACCCATAGGAGGAAACGCTCCTATGGGTCGTGTTTCAAGGAAGTGACAAACGACCTATATAGGCGTATTGGTTGGAGGACATGTTGTTAACATTAGTTAATGCATTAGTTAACATGAACTAACCATGAACAACACCTCTGTTCAGCATTAATTCATCTTTGTTAACGTTAGTTCATATAAATCCAGCTGTTCATGGTTTGTTCATGTTAGTTCCCAGTGCATTAACTAATGTTAACAAGATTTTAATAATGCATCAGTAAATGTTGAAATTAACATTAACAAAGATTAAAAAATGCTTCAAAAGTGCAGTTCATTATCAGTTCATGTTAACTAATGCAGGTAACTAATGTTAACTAATGAACCTTATTATAAAGTGTTACCAAATTGAATGAATGAATGAATGAATGAATGAATGAATGAATGAATGAAGGAATGAATGAATGAATGAATGAATGAATGAATGAATGAATGAATGAATGAATGAATGAATGAATGAATGAATGAATGAATGAATGAATGAATGAATGAATGAAAAACATTTCCAGTAGCATAAATAGATCATTTGTTCAGAGTTATCTGGCCTTTAATAATGTTCTGAAAACCTTAGCTCAAAAAAGTATATCTCATTCATTGACGTTTAAAATGTTACTATTGGTTTCAGAATGTTCAGATAATATTCAAAAGTAACATTTCCATAATGATTGGAAAATCAATTAAATGTTCCCTTACTGTACACTTACATTTTTTTAAAGTTTAACATACATAAATTGCATTTCCATAATTTAATAGGGCACACTAGTTTATGGCACAAAATGTTTACCTTTTACTGCAATTTGTTATTTACTTATAGCTGTGAATAAATTAGAAGTCTTGCACAATCACAGAAAATAGCTTTGTTTTGCAAAATTATGTGGATATAAATGGCATAAATGTGTGGGACTTTTCTTCATTTTGACTTCACACATCAGTCTTCCTCTTTCTTTTTGTGTTGACAAAAACTATTTCTTGCCAACTTGATTAGTATATAAATTACTCATACAAAGTTATTAACACACCAGACAATATAAAACACGCATGATCATATCTGTGAGCTTTAGAATGCTCATTTCCTGTTGTTTGAAAGTGCCTGCAAACCATCAGCTGTGCTTCTCTCCTATCTTTCCCCAACCCCCAAACTGCCAGAGTGCATCTGAAAGTGCTATTAGTGGTACATGACACGGTAGCACTAATGCCTTGAGAGAGAGACAGGGATGGAGAAAGAAAGAAAGAAAGAAAGAAAGAAAGAAAGAAAGAAAGAAAGAAAGAAAGAAAGAAAGAAAGACAGACAGACAATCTGGATGAATTTAAAGCTTCAATGTGTTAACTCAGATATTAAATGAGTAAAAGGGACATGCATCGAGAAATACACTTTATTGCCAAAAGTATTGAGACACCCCTCAAAATCACTTAATGCAATATTCCACACTCAATTGTTAGTGGTATTATAACAAAGTGGAAGCGATTGGGAACAACAGCCACAATTCAGCCACAAAGTGGTAGGCCATGTAAAATCACAGAGCGGGGTCAGCACATGCTGAGGTGCACAGTACGCAGAAGTCGCCAACTTTCTGCAGAGTCAATAGCTACAGACCCCCAAAGTCTTACATCACCAAGTGCAAATGCAAACCCTCGGATACAGTGGTGTAAAGCACAACGCCACTGGACTCTAGAGCAGAGGAGACGTGATCTCTGGAGTAACCGATCACGATCTCTGTCTGGCAATGCGATGGACGAGTCTGGGTTTGGCGGGTGCCAGAACTGTACTCGCCTAACTGCAAAGTGTAAAGTTTGGTGGAGAGGGGATTATGATGTGGGGTTGTTTTTCAGGGGTTGGGCTTGGCCACTTAGTTCCAGTGAAAGGAACTCTTAATGCTTCAGCATACCAACATTTTGTACAATTTCATGAGTTTGGGAATGGCCCCTTCCTGTTTCAACATGACTGCGCACCAGTGCATAAAGACACGGAGGAGCGAGTTTTGTGGGGAGGAACTTGACTGGCCTGCAGAGAGTCCTGACCTCAACCTTTGGGATGAATTAGAGCAGAGACTGCGAGCCAGGCCTTCTCATCCAACATCAGTGCCTGACCTCACAAATGCGCTTCCAGAAGAATGGTCAAAAATTCCCATAAACACACTCCT